>JAINUG010000281.1:895000-930000 GCA_029706075.1 Aldrovandia affinis | reverse complement strand
TATTTGTGGACGACCTGATGATAAATGTATAGGTTTTCTTTTGCGGTTATAAAATATTGTACATGTGATTATCATTGATGGCCAGGTTTACTGCAATGTGTACAACTTTAAATGGATATAGAGTCAAATGTAAATCATGGAAAACTAAGGGATATATTTGCAATCATACGTTTGTCAAAATATATTTAATATATTTAGAAATATATTATTGCCTCAGACAAAAGGGAAAGTAATTGATCGATGATACAATTTTAAACCTTTTAATTCTGAAAAAATTGTACTTTTGTTAAAGTGGCAGTTTTTAAAATGTATTAAATACAGTATATCTGACATTAAGATTGCTAGATTTAAAATATACATTCCTAATATTGCTATTAATCCTATATAATGTCATTATTTTTAACCAGAGACCATTCACATTGATCCTGTCACGGCGGTTTATATCTGGGTTTACTTGGGTTCATATTGTTCCTGTTTATGCTCGTGCGTTGCGGTGTCCCGTGTTTTGTCGTGTTTTCCAGATGTTAAATATCTCTGCCAGCTGTGCAGAATGACGCAATCTGGAGTCACACACATCAGGGGCGGGGGCGCGATCTGAAGGGAAGAGAAGCAGATGGAGGGTAACTAACGGCTGTCCTGAAAGGAGCAGTGGAACAGCGGAGAGAAACCCCGGGTTTAGTGCTTGGATGCCCCTCTTCCAAGCACTAAAACGAAATGCGAGTCGAGATGTGATTGGCCTGTTGAGTTGTTTCGATTTTGCAGTGCGCGTGACCTAACCCTAACCGTCAGGTCAGGTACGACGTTCAATTTCGCGCATTTGACGTCACGCACGCACGCACTTCACGTCTCTTGTCCTCTGCATGGGGGGCATCTAGCCTCTACCCGTCAGGCCACTGTGGAAAAGCGAACCGTATTTAACGTGGGGCTCCGACACGGACGGCACAGCCTGCGTTACGTGCGACGCGAGGCCCCCTGCGCACGATTGTTTATCGACAAATAACTAACCTTTTCCTTCCCGGTGTTACAGGTATGGTCCGCAGATGCCTGCAATGATGTCTATTGCTGTATTCCTGCACTGGTCTCGCGCGCTAACTATGATTATTCCTACCATGTATTGATGCACATCTTGTAAGTCGCTCTGGACAAGAGCGTCTGCTAAATGCTTAAAATGTAAAATGTAAAATGTAAATAAAGCTCCGTTGTTCAGCGCGTGCGGCGTCGTCAGCATGATGAGGCCATACGTCTGGCATTATGCCGGACAGTGCGGTTTTGAAGCGCCCATTTGTCCTCCTTTTGAAGTCTAGACTAGAAAAACCCTAAATTCTTCATTAAATGACGTTTGAAGATTCGAACGTGCTTCTCATTGGTTTGTGTATTTGTCAAATAAGTCGCTTTGTCACCTGTGTCATTGGTCTAATGAATGTCAACAAATACCACGCTTTAATATGACGTTTTTACGTACACTCTGGGCGCGAGCAGCAAGTCACGCGGTTTTTCTATCGGAGTGCTATTGGAGAGAGTTCGGTGCTATTGTAGCCAGCCCTGCAAAATGCCAGAAAGTGACAGAAGTACCAAAAGTAGACCATCCAGCTATTGTGAGTACACATTTTCAATCTCAGTTAGCCTGTAGGCCTATAGGTTATGGTTTTAAATTGGTCACATAATTACATGCTAAATTGCTGCCGCCTGAAGTGTCCTCCATTCTGGGGTTTTGGAAATGGCCGCCCTACATGCAGCTCACTCCTATATAACAGATTAAAGTCCAGGGGCCCGGGACAGCGGTAGGTGATCTCCGCTGGGAGATACTGGAGCTACGGCCTGCATGTGTAACCCAGGGCGTCCGGTTTTAAACTAGCTGCCATCATGGGTCACTCACTCTCACATTGACCTGGAGGTGCTCGAACGGAGGAACCGCCCTCTGGTGGACGGTTAAGGTAAAGCAGCCCATTTCTGTACCACTGGATTTTGGCTGTGACTCCCCGACCAATATTCCAGCGGTTGGGATCACTTCCTGGATGACCACAAAAACACAAGGTCCAGCTGTCCAAGCCTTCACTTTGTTTTGATTGTGTGCGTGTGTGTGTGTGCAATCCCAATTAAACCCATTTTGATTCCATTAAGTAAGAAAACAAAATGTGAAAAATGGCAATGAGAGCTTCAGAGTTCCTCTGCAGCAATCTGATTGATGGAGTGCTGCAGAGATGGTTGTCCTTCTGCCAGGTTCTCCCATCGCTGCAGAGGAACTCTGAAGCTCTCTTAGAGGAACTCTGAAGCTCTCTTAGAGTGGCCATTGGGTTCTTGGTCACCTCCCTGACCAAGGCCCTTCTTGCCTGGTTATTGAGTTTGACTGGATGGGAGAGTTGTGGTGGTTCCAAACTCCTCCGCTCTCTCTCTCCTACAGGCCGCCCTGCGCGCCCCAGCTCCTCCTCCATCACACAGAGACCACATCACGCAGACACAAAAAAAATTACTCCAAATTTCAGTGAAAAAAATAATGTCACCAAAAAACAAAGGAAAAAAAATATATATAAAAAAATAAAAAAATGTGACAAAAAAAAAATATATATAAAAATGTAAAAGAAAAAATGTATACCAGCTCCTCCGCTCTCTCTCCTACAGGCCGCCCTGCGCTCCCCAGCTCCTCCGCTCTCTCTCTCCTACAGGCCGCCCTGCGCTCCCCAGCTCCTCCGCTCCCCAGCTCCCCAGCTCCTCCGCTCTCTCTCTCTCCTACAGGCCGCCCTGCGCTCCCCAGCTCCTCCGCTCCCCAGCTCCCCAGCTCCTCCGCTCTCTCTCTCCCTACAGGCCGCCCTGCGCTCCCCAGCTCCTCCGCTCTCTCTCTCTCCTACAGGCCGCCCTGCGCGCCCCAGCTCCTCCGCTCTCTCTCTCCTACAGGCCGCCCTGCGCGCCCCAGCTCCTCCTCCATCACACAGAGACCACATCACGCAGACACAAAAAAATTACTCAAAATGTCAGTGAAATAAATTGTCACCAAAAAACCAAAAAAACTAAGGAAAAAAATATATATATTAAAAAAAGAATTAACAAAAAAATTTGACAAAAAAAAAAAATATATATATAAAAAATGTAAAAAGAAAAAAAATTATAAAATATTTTTTTTAATTTTTTTTATTGACTAAATAAATGTGACAAAAAAAAAATATATATAAAAAATGTAAAAAGAAAAAAAATTAATACCAGCTCCTCCGCTCTCTCTCCTACAGGCCGCCCTGCGCTCCCCCAAGCTCCTCCACTCTCTCACTCCTACAGGCCGCCCTGCGCGCCCCAGCTCCTCCGCTCTCTCTCTCCTACAGGCCGCCCTGCGCTCCCCAGCTCCTCCACTCTCTCTCTCCTACAGGCCGCCCTGCGCTCCCCAGCTCCTCCACTCTCTCACTCCTACAGGCCGCCCTGCGCGCCCCAGCTCCTCCGCTCTCTCTCTCCTACAGGCCGCCCTGCGCTCCCCAGCTCCTCCACTCTCTCTTTCCTACAGGCCGCCCTGCGCGCCCCAGCTCCTCCACTCCCCAGCTCCCCAGCTCCTCCGCTCTCTCTACAGGCCGCCCTGCCTCGCCCCAGCTCCTCCGATCTCTCTCTCCTACAGGCCGCCCTGCACGCCCCAGCTCCTCCGCTCTATCTCCTACAGGCCGCCCTGCGCCCCCAGCTCCTCCGCTCTCTCTCTCCTACAGGCCCCCTGCGCTACCCAGCTCCTCCTCCATCACACAGAGACCACATCACGCAGACACCAAAAAATTACTCCAAATTTCAGTGAAAAAATTGTCACCAAAAAAAAAAAAAAAAGGAAAAAAATATATATATAAAAAAATTTAACAAAAAATTTGACAAAAAAAAAAATATATATAAAAAATGTAAAAAGAAAAAATATAAAAAAGAAAAAAAAGTTTAAAAAATTGACAAAAGAAAAAATATATATAAAAATGTAAAAAGAAAAAAATTAATACCAGCTCCTCCGCTCTCTCTCTCTCCTACAGGCCGCCCTGCGCTCCCCAGCTCCTCCGCTCTCTCTCCTACAGGCCGCCTGCTGCGCCCCAGCTCCTCCGCTCTCTCTCCCTACAGGCCGCCCTGCGCTCCCAGCTCCTCCACTCTCTCCTACAGGCCGCCCTGCGCCTCCCCAGCTCCTCCACTCTCTCTCCTACAGGCCGCCCTGCGCGCCCCAGCTCCTCCGCTCTCTCCCTACAGGCCGCCCTGCGCTCCCCAGCTCCTCCACTCTCTCTCTTTCCTCCAGGCAGGCCGCTCCTCCACTCCCCAGCTCCCCAGCTCCTCCGCTCTCTCCTACAGGCCGCCCTGCGCTCCCCAGCTCCTCCGCTCTCTCTCTCCACAGTCCGCCCTGCGCTCCCAGCTCCTCCGCTCTCTCTCCTACAGGCCGCCCTGCGCTCCCCAGCTCCTCCGATCTCTCTCTCCTACAGGCCGCCCTGCACGCCCCAGCTCCTCCGCTCTATCTCTCCTACAGGCCGCCCTGCGCGCCCCAGCTCCTCCGCTCTCTCTCTCCTACAGGCCCCCTGCGCTACCCAGCTCCTCCTCCATCACACAGAGACCACATCACGCAGACACCAAAAAAATTACTCCAAATTTCAGTGAAAAAAATTGTCACCAAAAAAAAAAAACAAAGGAAAAAAATATATATATAAAAAAAAATTAACAAAAATTTGACAAAAAAAAATATATATATATAAAAAATGTAAAAAGAAAAAAATATATAAAAGAAAAAAAAGTTTAAAAAAAAATTGACAAAAGAAAAAAATATATATAAAAAATGTAAAAAGAAAAAAATTAATACCAGCTCCTCCGCTCTCTCTCTCCTACAGGCCGCCCTGCGCTCCCCAGCTCCTCCGCTCTCTCTCCTACAGGCCGCCCTGCGCGCCCAGCTCCTCCGCTCTCTCTCTCCTACAGGCCGCCCTGCGCGCTCCCCAGCTCCTCCACTCTCTCTCTCCAGGCCGCCCTGCGCGCCCCCAGCTCCTCCACTCTCTCACTCCTACAGGCCGCCCTGCGCGCCCCAGCTCCTCCGCTCTCTCTCTCCTACAGGCCGCCCTGCGCTCCCCAGCTCCTCCACTCTCTCTTTCCTACAGGCCGCCCTGCGCGCCCCAGCTCCTCCACTCCCCAGCTCCCCAGCTCCTCCGCTCTCTCTCCTACAGGCCGCCCTGCGCTCCCCAGCTCCTCCGCTCTCTCTCTCCTACAGTCCGCCCTGCGCTCCCCAGCTCCTCCGCTCTCTCTCTCCTACAGGCCGCCCTGCGCTCCCAGCTCCTCCGATCTCTCTCTCCTACAGGCCGCCCTGCACGCCCCAGCTCCTCCGCTCTATCTCTCCTACAGGCCGCCCTGCGCGCCCCAGCTCCTCCGCTCTCTCTCTCCTACAGGCCCCCCTGCGCTACCCAGCTCCTCCTCCATCACACAGAGACCACATCACGCAGACACCAAAAAAATTACTCCAAATTTCAGTGAAAAAAATTGTCACCAAAAAAAAAAAAAACAAAGGAAAAAAATATATATATAAAAAAAAATGAACAAAAAAATGACAAAAAAAAAATATATATAAAAAATGTAAAAAGAAAAAAATATATAAAAGAAAAAAAAAAAGAAAAAAAAAAATATATATATATAAAAATGTAAAAAGAAAAAATGTATACCAGCTCCTCCGCTCTCTCTCTCCTACAGGCCGCCCTGCGCTCCCCAGCTCCTCCGCTCTCTCTCTCCTACAGGCCGCCCTGCGCTCCCCAGCTCCTCCGCTCTCTCTCCTACAGGCCGCCCTGCGCGCCCCAGCTCCTCCGCTCTCTCTCTCCTCTACAGGCCCAGCTCCTCCGCGCTCCCCTAGGCTCCTCCCCAGCTCTCCGCTCACTCTCTCCTACAGGCCCCCTGCGCGCCCAGCTCCTCCGCTCTCTCTCTACAGGCCGCCCTGCGCTCCCCAGCTCCACCGCTCTCTCTCTCCTACAGGCCGCCTGCGCTCCAGCTCCTCCGCTCACATCTCCTACAGGCCGCCTGCATCCCGCTCCTCCGCTCCCCAGCTCCCCAGCTCCTCCGCTCTCTCTCTTCCTACAAAAGCTCCTCCACTCACTCTCTCCTAAAGGCTGCCCTGCGCCCTCCAAATTTCAGTGAAAAAATTGTCAAAAAATTTTTAATTTTTTATTGAAAATAAATGTGACAAAAAAAAATATATATAAAAAATGTAAAAAGAAAAAATATAAAAGAAAAAAAGTTTAAAAAAAAATAAAAAAATATATATAAAAAAATGTAAAAAAAAATTAATAAAGCTCCTCCGCTCTCTCTCCTACAGGCCGCCCTGCGCTCCCAGCTCCTCCACTCTCACTCCTACAGGCCGCCCTGCGCGCCCAGCTCCTCCGCTCTCTCTCTCCTACAGGCCGCCCTGCGCTCCCCAGCTCCTCCGCTCTCTCTCCTACAGGCCGCCTCCCAGCTCCTCCGATCTCTCTCTCCCTACAGGCCGCCTCCGCTCTCCCAGCTCCTCCGCCCCAGCTCCTCCTCCACTCTCCCTACAGGCCGCCCTGCGCCCCCAGCTCCTCCGCTCTCTCTCCCTACAGGCCGCCCTGCGCCCCAGCTCCACCGCTCTCTCTCCTACAGGCCGCCTGCGCTCCCCAGCTCCTCCGCTCTCTCTCCTACAGGCCGCCCTGCCGCTCCTCCGCTCCCCAGCTCCCCAGCTCCTCCGCTCTCTCTCTCTCCTACAGGCCGCCCTGCACGCCCCAGCTCCTCCACTCACTCTCTCCTACAGGCTGCCCTGCGCGCCTCCAAATTTCAGTGAAAAATTGTCACCAAAAAAAAAAAACAAAGGAAAAAATATATATAAAAAAGAATTAACAAAAAATTTGACAAAAAAAAATATATATATAAAAATGTAAAAAGAAAAATATATAAAAAAAAAAAAAGTTTAAAAAAAAATTGACAAAAGAAAAAAAAATATATAAAAAATGTAAAAAGAAAAAAAATTAATACCAGCTCCTCCGCTCTCTCTCTCCTACAGGCCGCCCTGCGCTCCCCAGCTCCTCCACTCTCTCTCTCCTACAGGCCGCCCCTGCGCGCCCCCAGCTCCTCCACTCTCTCTCTCTCCTACAGGCCGCCCTGCGCGCCCCAGCTCCTCCGCTCTCTCTCCTACAGGCCGCCCTGCGCTCCCCAGCTCCTCCACTCTCTCTCAGGCCGCCCCTAGCGCCCCCAGCTCCTCCGCTCTCTCTCTTCCTACAGGCCGCCCTGCGCGCCCCAGCTCCTCCGCTCCCCAGCTCCTCCGCTCTCTCTCTCCTACAGGCCGCCCTGCGTGCCCCAGCTCCTCCTCCATCACGCAGACACAAAAAAAATTACTCAAAATTTCCGTGAAAAATATTGTCACCAAAAAAAAAAAAAAAAGTAAAAAATATATATATTAAAATATATTTACAAAAAAATATATATATAAAAATGTAAAAAGAAAAAAAATTATTAAATAGATATTTTTTTTTTTTTTTATTGACTAAATAAATGTGACAAAAAAAAATATATATAAAAATGTAAAAAGAAAAAAATTAATACCAGCTCCTCCGCTCTCTCTCCTACAGGCCGCCCCCAGGCTCTCCGCTCCCCTCCTAGGCTCCTCCGCGCCCCAGCTCCTCCTCTCCTACAGGCCGCCCTGCGCGCCCCAGCTCCTCCGCTCTCTCACTCCTACAGGCCGCCCTGCATGCCCCAGCTCCTCCGCTCTATCTCTCCTACAGGCCGCCCTGCGCGCCCCAGCTCCTCCGCTCTCTCTCCTACAGGCCGCCCTGCGCGCCCCAGCTCCTCCTCCATCACGCAGACACCAAAAAATTACTCCAAATTTCAGTGAAAAAATTGTCACCAAAAAAAAAAAAGGAAAAAATATATATATAAAAAAAATTAACAAAAAATTGACAAAAAAAAAAAATATATATAAAAATGTAAAAAGAAAAAATATATAAAAGAAAAAAAAAAGTTTAAAAAAAAAATTGACAAAAAAAAAATATATATAAAAAAAAATAAAAAGAAAAAAATTAATACCAGCTCCTCCGCTCTCTCTCTCCTACAGGCCGCCCTGCGCTCCCAGCTCCTCCACTCTCTCTCTCCTACAGGCCGCCCTGCGCCCCAGCTCCTCCACTCTCTCACCCTACAGGCCGCCCTGCGCGCCCCAGCTCCTCCGCTCTCTCTCCTCCTACAGGCCGCCCTGCGCCTCCCAGCTCCTCCACTCTCTCTCTCCTACAGGCCGCCCCCAGCTCCGCTCCCCAGCTCCTCCACTCTCTCTCACTCCTACAGGCCGCCCTGCTGCGCCCCAGCTCCTCCGCTCCCCAGCTCCTCCGCTCTCTCTCTCCTACAGGCCGCCCTGCGTGCCCCAGCTCCTCCTCCATCACGCAGACACAAAAAAAATTACTCAAAATTGCTGTGAAAAAAATTGTCACCAAAAAAAAAAAAACAAAGTAAAAAAATATATATATAAAATATATTTACAAAAAAAAATATATATAAAAAATGTAAAAGAAAAAAAAATTAATACCAGCTCCTCCGCTCTCTCTCCTACAGGCCGCCCTGCGCTCCCCAGCTCCTCCGCTCTCTCTCCTACAGGCCGCCCTGCGCGCCCCAGCTCCTCCTCCATCACGCAGACACAAAAAAAATTACCGGTACTCAAAATTTCAGTGAAAAGAATTGTCACCAAAAAAAAAAAAAAACAAAGGAAAAAAAATATATATATAAAAAAATGAACAAAAAAATATATATATATAAAAAATGTAAAAAGAAAAAAATATATAAAAGAAAAAAAAAAGTTAAAAAAAAAATAGACAAAAAAATGTGACAAAAAAAAAAATATATATATAAAAAATGTAAAAAGAAAAAAAAATAACACCAGCTCCTCCGCTCTCTCTCCTACAGGCCGCCCTTCGCTCCCCAGCTCCTCCGCTCTCTCTCCTACAGGCCGCCCTGCGCGCCCCAGCTCCTCCTCTCTCTCTCTCCTACAGGCCGCCCTGCGCTCCCCAGCTCCTCCGCTCTCTCACTCCTACAGGCCGCCCTGCGCACCCCAGCTCCTCCGCTCTCTCTCTCCTACAGGCCGCCCTGCGCGCCCCAGCTCCTCCTCCATCACACAGAGACCACATCACGCAGACACCAAAAAATTACTCCAAATTTCAGTGAAAAAAATTGTCACCAAAAAAAAAAAAAAGGAAAAAAATATATATATAAAAAAAGAATTAACAAAAAAATTTGACAAAAAAAAAAATATATATATAAAAAATGTAAAAAGAAAAATAATTAATACCAGCTCCTCCACTCTCTCTCCTACAGGCCGCCCTGCGCTCCCCAGCTCCTCCGCTCTTCTCTCCTACAGGCCGCCTGCGCGCCCCAGCTCCTCCTCTCTCTCTCTCCTACAGGCCGCCCTGCGCTCCCAGCTCCTCCGCTCTCTCACTCCTACAGGCCGCCCTGCGCGCCCCAGCTCCTCCGCTCTCTCTCTCCTACAGGCCGCCCTGCGCGCCCAGCTCCTCCTCCATCACACAGAGACCACATCACGCAGACACCAAAAAAACAAAAAAACGAAGGAAAAACATATATATATTTTTTTTAAATGAACAAAAAAATGTGACCAAAAAAAATATATATAAAAAATAAAAAAAAAAAAAAATAAAATAAAAAAAAAAATTGACTAAATAAATGTGACAAAAAAAAAATATATATAAAAATGTCAAAAGAATTTTTTTATACCAGCTCCTCCGCTCTCTCTCTCCTACAGGCCGCCCTGCACGCCCCAGCTCCTCCGCTCTCTCTCCTACAGGCCCCCCTGCGCTCCCCAGCTCCTCCTCCATCACACAGAGACCACATCACGCAGACACAAAAAAAATTACTCCAAATTTCAGTGAAAAAATAATGTCACCAAAAAAAAAAAAAAAAAAAAAAAAAAAAAAAGATATATAAGAAAAAAAGTGTTAAAAAAATGTGACAAAAAAAATTATATATATAAAAAAATGGTGGTTCCAAACTTCTTCCATTTCACAATGATGGAGCCCACTGTGCTCCTGGGAACTTTCACTGCTTTAGCAATGTTTTTATACCCTTCCCCAGATCTATGCCTCAACACAATTCTATCTCGGAGGTCTATGGAGAGTTCCTAGGACTTCATGGCCTGGTTTTTGCTCTGACGTGCACTGTGAACTGTGGGACAGGTGGGTGCCTTTCTAAAGCATGTACAATCATTTGAATTTGCCACAGGTGGACTACAATCAAGTTCTAGAGACATCTCAAGGATGATCAAAGGGAACAGGATGCATCTGAGCTCAATTTTGAGTTTCATAGCAAAGGGTCTGAATACTTAAGTAAATGTGATATTTCCATTTTTTATTTTTAATAAATTTCTAAAAAACAGTTTTTGCTTTGCCATTACGGGGTATTGTGTGTAGATTGATGAGGGGAAAAATGAATTTAATCAATTTTAGAATTAGGCTGTAACATAACAAAATGTGAAGGGGTCTGAATACTTTCCGAATGCACTGTATATATGCCCTTTAGCAGATGCTTTTATCCAAAGCGACTTACAGAAGTGAATGCATACATTTACCAGTATATGTGGTCCCAGTGAGAATCGAGCCCACAACCTAAGCGTTGCCAATGCCATGCTCTACCTACTGAGCCACACAGAACCACATAAGCAGTCAGACCACTTATTGTCAATTAAGTGACATAAAGAAAGAGATCACTATAACAGGAGACCCAATTAAGAGGAAGCTTTGCGTTACTCGCCAACAGACTACTCAATTATTTGACAGGCTTGTTAATTAAACTAAATTAAAACAGATTGAGACCAATCGTCGCTTTGAAGGTAAGATTCCAGACTCCTCTATATCCAGCTCACCAGGCCACCACTGGTTATGACCCTAGTTTTACTACGGGCCACATTAAAGTGGGTTTTGTCAGGGCCAGGAGAGGGGGTCATCAAAAACCGTTGGCAGGCATCACCCCCGTCACCAAGCATGCCATCAAAGAGCCCTGTCAATGAAGGGAAAGATGGGAAAAGTACATTTACATTTTACATTTACATTTTAGGCATTTAGCAGACGCTCTTATCCAGAGCGACATACAAGATGTGCATTAATACATGGTAGGAACAATCATAGTTAGCGCACGAGATCAGTGCAGTAATACAGCGATAGACATCATTGTAGGCAGTTGCATACCATACCTGTAACACTGGGAAGGAAAAGGTTAGTAGGCCTAATTATTATGATTTTTTAAGTACTAATGTAACGGAGTTGGCCTGCCGCTGATTTTCGAACCGAGGATCCCAACGCAACAAGAGACACGATTAGCCCGCCGAGCCAAAGACCCAAGTCCCCAGCCAAGAGAACCAATCACACTCTTATTGACGTCACACTCTGTAGCGGGCGCTCTCGGGTTAGCGCGCGTATTGGAGCTCTGTGTACGGTTGTCCGTCCGTCCTCAAACCGCTGGCATCACAAGAGAGGCGGGAATCAGGCACAGACCCAGGCCATCTTGCATCCAAGCTTGTGACCATGCACTGATGGTCACAACTCACCTGAAAAAGATACAATATTCCCTCCGAGGAGAATCTGTATCTCTGATATAAAAAATCACCAGGGACAAGCCAGGGGGTTCTGACGGTCTCTAAGCCCAAAGGTACCTCGCTAACACACTAATCCTGCATCGGGAGACAGGCCCCAGGCATGCCCATGCGTTATACACATCATAAAACGGTGTTGTCACGTGTTGATAACAGACTACATGTCCCATAAGGCATTGCGCTGGAGGCTGGGAGGATGGTCGATGGTTCTGACATGGCACCTTTTCACTCAATATAAGGGAAACTACAGTTGTGTTTTACATCCAATTTACTTTTGTGTTTCTGGTGCCAAAAAAGAAAAATTATGGTTAGGCCATTTGAGTTGGCTACGGACCGCAGTGTATCTACAATATTGATTACAACCAAAATATTATTTATGATTTCAAGCAAGCTCTCGCTATTTCCCACCTAATCATTAAATTCCTTTGGTGAGCCGCCTGGAAAACCTCATTATTTATAGAAATGGTCTGATGATTTAGAGTGCCTGAGGCCCAGTATTGTCACACCTGAACAACATAGCCAGACAAAATCGATTAAGCGTTAGACGTGACATAACTCAAACCCACCCGCGTGGCTTTCCGTGCTCGCGCATCGCTGGATTCCTGATTGGCTGCGTGGAACGATGTTTTGCCAAGCATAACAGAATTATAAAACTGTTCACTCTTATAATTTAAGATAATTAATCAAGTTATATTTGGTTGGATTACGACCACCACAAACACACGACACAACAGGTCGATGAAACCAAGTGCCGTGCATTTAAACATGCATCCTGAAGTCATTCAGATCAAACAGTGAGCCTAAGATGATCCCGCCTGCGATTCAAACCCACAACCTTCTGGTTTTAGGCCCACCTCCTCTACAAACAGGCCAAGCCTTCAGTGTGCTTTTCCACCGCAGAAAGAAGAGGCGCTAACGAGCCAAAGAGCCGTGAAACGGCCGTAATTAACGCTAACCGAGTTTCAACTGCGTGCCGACCGTAAAAAGAGAATCATATCAAACAACCGTTGACCTCCTACGCCTAGCTGGCACATGCCGATTGCAATGTTACGGTGACGTTCGAGTCGGTTGTCCGGTACTAAGTGCACGTAGGCTATACAAGATGGCTGCCGCGCGTATCCTGTGGTTGTTGGGCGCGTCCTCAAGAAATTAACTTTACGCGTAGGTGAGGTGCAATACCGACACACATCGTGGGGCTAGGCAAGAAAGTGGAGGGTGATGGCAAGCCGCTCTGCTTTACCCACTGGCTCACTGTGTGTGTTTCTGTGTGTAGTGAGCTGGTTCCACCTGACGAAGCAAGTCATCAAACATCCTGGTGGACATACTGAAATACTGATAATGCTTTTCATCGTCAAAGAATGAGAGAAACATACTCGTTATGCCTACTTGTTAGAGTCATTGGTCCCTGTTTTATCATAGCGCCCTGCGCTTCATTACTGGTGACAGATTTCGCACACATCACTGTCAGTTATATCAAAAAGTAGGTTGGTCATCACTTTCCACTAGGGGAAACCAACATTGTCTAGCCTACGTTTTAAATAGCCTACAAAGCGCTACTTCGGAAACTGCCTCTCTGCTGAAAAAGAAGTGTTATAATTATTCCACTCGTAGTCAAGAATGTATCACATTTAATGTAGCCTGTGGTGTAACCAGACTATGATAATGGCGAGGGGCATTATGGGAAGGGCAAAGTGCATGGCGGGAGGGTTTGGATGAGCAGAACCAGGGGTTAGCCAGCCATACTGGGTATGTTCCAGTTGTGTAATAAAAGACACAAAATATATAATACTCTCTTGTTGTTATTGCCCACGTGCAAATTAGAATAACCCAACATAGCCTACCTTTAATTGCCACTCATTTGAAGAAGTCTGCTTTCAGTTATTATGCACCTCTGTTGTGGAATAATGTCCAACTAGCCCTTTCAACTGGGAACATTGGTGCCATTTGATCATTTTCAAATGCTTGTCACACACATAGAGGTGTGTAGGCAACTTGTTATGTGTAGCTGCCCTTTTATTTATGCTAATTTGTATCGTTTTATGATTGAACGTAATCAGGCGGGTACTATTATTTTCATTGACTGTTTTACTTTGTACTTTTGTACCTTCCATTTTATTCTTTTTGTTGTATTTCGTTCTGTTCTGTGCTTGAACACCAGGCTCGCTTGGAAAAGAGACTTCGGTCTCAAGTTATTACCCTGTTTAAATAAAGGTTAAATAAAGTCAAATACAAAATATAATGGGCTAATATATCTCCTTGCTGGCGCTGCTGTCTCTCTCTGCTGTCTTCTCAAGACGTAGGCTACATCAAAACAACCTCCTCCACTGTCGCCGTGTTCATTGTTATGTTGTTGTCCAGAATCGCCTCTCCATGGAACTGCACCTTGTTGTGGTGGAGAGGCTTGCGTACTCCGATGACCCTGAGAGCTAGGCTGGAGGGGGTGTATACCCCCGGCAGGTTCAACCAAACCAGACAGGTCAAGGGGTAGGAGGCAGACGAAGCAGTCCCCTGGTCCTCCAGGTTGGGGGTTGGGCGTGGGGTTAACTTCCCCACCCTGGAAAAAAAGCACTAGTTACAGAAACGTCAACAAGAGAAAAACACATTTCAGGCCTGGGAGAAGATGGACCTTCACCAGGAGGTAGTATGACGCTGTGTAGTGAAAGCCGGAATCCGGAAGCTACACTGCCGATCACCATTCTTTCAACTAAGGCTGCCACCAACATTGGAACATGGAATGTAAGGACCATGTACGAAGCAGGAAAGACTGCACAAGTCGCTGCCGAGATGAGGAACTACGATCTTGCAATACTCGGAATTAGTGAATCAAGATGGACTGGATCCGGCAGGAAGAGGCTTGCCACAGGAGAGATGCTGCTGTACACAGGCCATGAAGAGGATGACGCACACCACACACAGGGAGTGGCTTTGATGCTGTCCAAAACAGCTCAGAGAGCACTCATTGGATGGGAGGCACATGGTCCTAGGATTATTGTAGCTTCCTTCAGAACCAGGAAGGACAAAATCAACATGAACATCATCCAGTGCTACGCGCCTACAAATGACAGCGATGAAGAGAGTAAGGAAGAATACTACAGCAGACTGCAAACCATCATTCAGAACAACTCAGGAAGAGACATCACCATTGTAATGGGAGACCTTAACGCCAAGATTGGAGGTGACAACAGGGGCTATGAGGGAATCATGGGGCAGCATGGCCTAGGAGAAATGAATGACAACGGGAGAGGTTTGCAGACCTATGCGCCACCAACAACCTGGTCATTGGCGGAAGCATTTTCCCTCACAGAAAGATACACAAAGCCACATGGGTATCCCCAAACCTTTCCACTGAAAACCAGATAGACCACGTGTGCATTACAAAGAAGTTCAGGAGATCCCTCCAAGATGTACGCGTTAGGAGAGGAGCTGATATCGCTTCAGACCATCATCTTCTGGTTGCCCGCTTGAAGCTAAAATTAAAGAGAAACTGGACAGGAGAGAAAAACCAGCGAGACAAATTCAATACAGCACTTTTGAGAGATCCAACAAAGCAAGAGGAATACAAAATTACACTCAAGAACAGGTTCCAAGTCCTACAAGAGCTGATGGAAGAGGGGGAAAACATCGATGAGAAGTGGAAGGCGGTGAAGAAAGCAGTAAAGACAACTTGCAAAGAAGTACTGGGCCAAAGAAAACAAAACCACAAGGAATGGATATCAGTGGAGTCACTGCGGAAGATAGAGGAGAGAAAACAGAAGAAGGCGCAAATGAACAACAGCCGCACAAGATCAGAGAAGTCCAAAGCACAAAAACAGCATGCAGATGCCACAAAGAGTGCTAAGAAAAGCATCAGAGCAGACAAGAGGATCTATGTGGAGACCCTTGCGGCAGAAGCTGAAGAAGCAGCTAGATATGGAAACATGAAAGACCTGTATGCCACTACCAAGAAGCTGTCTGGAAAGTTCAGTAAAACAGAAAGACCAGTAAAAGATAAAGAAGGAAAGCCAATCATTGGAGAGGAAGGGCAAAGGAGAAGATGGATGGAATATTTCGAGGAATTACTAAACAGACCAGCACCACAGGACCCACCAGATATTCAACAAGCTGACTGTGATCTGCCAATAGACTGCGGCGTACCAACAAAGGAAGAGATCCGAAAAGCCATTAAGAAGCTAAGAAATGGCAAGGCTGCAGGACCCGACGGTATTCCAGCAGAGGCGTTGAAGGCCGACATCGAGACCACAGTAGAGCTACTACATCCTCTCTTCAAGGAGATATGGGAAGGAGAACACATCCCATCTGAATGGAAGGAGGGTTGCCTCATCAAGTTACCAAAGAAGGGTGATCTGAGCCTATGTGCAAACTACAGAGGGATTACACTACTATCCATCCCAGGCAAAGTATTCAATAGGATCATACTGGACAGGATGAAGGACGCTGTGGACCCACAGCTACGAGATCAGCAGGCTGGCTTCCGCAAGGGCAGATCCTGCACAGACCAGATTGCAACTCTGCGCATAATCCTGGAGCAGTCACTGGAGTGGAATTCACCCCTAGTCGTGAACTTCATTGACTACGAAAAGGCTTTCGACAGTCTTGATCGAGCGACCCTCTGGAAGCTTCTCAGACACTATGGCGTGCCAGAGAAGTACACCAACATCATCAAGAACTCGTACGAGGGGATGACCTGCAGAGTAATCCATGGCGGTCAACCCACTGATGTCTTCCAAATAAAAACAGGAGTGAGACAGGGTTGTTTGCTCTCACCATTTTTGTTCCTGCTGGCTATAGATTGGGTCATGAAGCAATCGACAGCAGAGAAGCGAAATGGCATACAATGGACGCCATGGACCCAACTAGAAGACCTTGACTTTGCAGACGACCTGGCCCTTCTCTCGCACACCCAGCAGCAGATGCAGGAAAAGACCATCACCATTGCAAACAACTCAGTCCGTCTGGGGCTAAACATCCACAGAGGGAAGAGCAAGGTCATGAAGGTCAACGCTGAGAGCACACCACCCATCATGCTGGAGGGGGAAGTACTGGAGGAGGTAGACGACTTCACCTACTTAGGCAGCATGGTTAACAAGCAAGGAGGAACAGACGCTGATGTCAAAGCCAGAATTGGCAAAGCCAGAGCAGCTTTTATCCAACTAAAAACCATCTGGAACTCAAGAGACCTTTCCATCACAACCAAGATCAGAATCTTTAACACCAACGTGAAGTCAGTCTTATTATACGGCGCCGAGACATGGAGGACCACTGCCACCACTATGAAGAAAATTCAAACCTTCATTAACACCTGCCTGAGACGAATCCTCCAGGTTCGCTGGCCTAACACCATCAGCAACAAAGCCCTATGGGAACAAACAAAACAGCAGCCAGCAGAGGAAGAGATTCTCCAACGGCGTTGGAGATGGATCGGTCATACTCTCCGTAAACCAGCCTTAAACATCACAAGACAATCCCTCAAATGGAACCCCCAAGGGAAGAGAAATAGAGGTAGACCACAAAATACTTGGCGTCGAGACATGGAGGCAGATGTCAAGAACATGGGCAACTCTTGGGGACAGCTGGAGAAGTTGGCCCAGGACCGGAATGCTTGGAGAACTCTTGTTGACGGCCTATGCCCCAGGCGGGGTAACAGGCGTAAGTAAGTAAGTAAGTGTCCAGAATCGGAAGTTGTTGTCAACGAATGTCGGCCAGAGGCAACTTTGTTTCAACACTGCCCCCTAGTGGATATCGGTTTTAAACATCCAGACAGACAAAAAGTACGCAGTGGAGTATGACACGACATTGTTCAATTGCCTACCCGAGAGAAAAGAAAACCAGGGCCGAATTTGGATTCGTGGGCCCAGATTTGAGTAAGATCGCGGTGTAAGGGTTCAACGAAAAGCGGCTCAGGTGTAACACAACTGAGAATATAATTCCCCGTTCACTTGAAAAGACTGTTGTTGCGAATGTGAAACATTCTACGGGTAGGAAAAATCTTTTTAGTGGCCCGCTGACATAGCACGCCTGTAATTTCACTAAGCACTTAAGTGTGTTTGCAGAAAAACTATCTATTCAAATATTTTGCTAATGACTTGCTCACGTGCTCTCACATGCTCGCAAAAGGAAATGCTAGGAAAATCTCCGATGACCATCTGAACATGTTTGTTTGTGCAAATAGGAGGTTTTGCATTTCTTTTGAATGACCCGCATCCATCTAGCCGACGTAGAATCGGTGAAAATGTTATCACCATAGAGACAGAACGACATTCTTATTTATACATTTTACGGAGTTTCACTGCGTTTCCTTCCCCCAGCTCTAACGGTAAAACGGTTTTATGACGATTTAAATTCGTAAAAACACACCACCTGACATATTTACCAGAACATAATTGTGCAAGACCTCCGTTTGGTTGCAGTGTTCTGTTTACACCGTGTTACAGCCTAGCTGCACGTATTGCAATAATTAAGGCATTGTATAAAAAAGGTCTGACATTCCAAACACACATGTGTGTATAAAAACATTGTACACACGTGAGGAAATTGGTGGATAAATATTAATGTAACGGTTAGGGAGCTGGGCTTGTGACTCAGAGATTGCCGGTTCGATTCCCAGGTGGGGGCACTGCCGTTGTACCCTTAGGCAAGGCACTTAACCTGAATTGCTTCAGTAAAAATATCCGGCTGTATAAATGGATGGTATGCAAACAAATGTCAATTGTGTACGTCGCTCTGGATAAGACCATCTGCTAAAAATGTAAACGTAAATGTGATGGTTATTAATACATATTATGGTGACGCATTAGTGTGGCAATTGGCTCCGGATAGATCCGTACGTTCGAACCATATAGGTGATGGATTGGTGCAAGTAAAACGGATAATGATGTGTCAAATGCAGAAGCATTGTGAGCCGCCGCGGATGAAACAATGAAATAAATAAAAAAGTTGACCAATGGTAAAACGAGCGACTTTCTCGAAATACCGCAATCCGGGACCTTCCGTGTTGTACAAAGCTTGAACCCACAGCAAACCGCGACGTGCTTTCCCGTGGTTGTTTACGTCAAATCCTCAGCGACGGGTAGCAGAAGATAAGGACTGGATAGCGTTAAAGCTCCGGCTTCCATCTTCGGACTACGTCTGTTTTGTGAAAGACAGTTACTTTACAGCAGGTAACGGCAATTACGGCAATTACCTCAATTAAAAGTGGTGTGTGTGTGTATTCTATGACCGAAATAGGCTACAGAATTATTGTTAGAATTGCAACCTTGCAAGCTAGCTTGTCTGCTACTGTTTATGCGGGTTCATCTAAGTAAATCGCTTGCTCGTCGGACAAATGGTTGGAAACATTCGTTACTTTACTTGACTTGTGAAATTATAACAATTATCTCAGTAGCCTAGGCGTACTGACCAGCAAACGAAATGACACGAAAACAGTAGCTGGCTAGCAAGATGATCCGAGCTAGCTACCGAACTTGCTAGCGTTTACATAATTAGCTAGCGAACAAGACAACTAACTTGCCTTATAATTCGTTATTAGAGATGCATAATTGGCTGTAGATTGGCATTTTGCGTGTTAGGTGTAGCTAGAACGTGTACATTTTAACGGATTAAGCACGTTGTTACACAACGGTTTATATTTAAAACACAATCAGATGGCAGACTAGCTCGCTACATGAAATACGCGAGAGGCGTCATTTTCGACACCGTTATTTCACTCAGCCGAAGGTCATGGTATTTGTAGTTTTTATGTATCGTAGCGTATCGCTAGTGTGCATATGCTCCGTCCTTTGTGGCGTAGGGCGTTAGAAAAAGAGAACTACAAGCCCCATGGGTCAGCGTGGACAGCTGATCGCTCGGGTTTGACAGGCGTTGTGGTGGCGATAGAGGAAGACATTACGTAAGGATGGTACCGTAGGTGTATTTATCTCAGAACTGGGTTGAGACGGTGTAAACACAGAAATCGTAACAGCTCGACGGTTCAGATTATGACTACGCACCTATGTGTGCGGTTAACGTCCATGGCCACGAGGATTAAAAAATGCTTTGAATCGCAAATCGCAGTTGAACGCTAAACGCAGGTACAGTAGTCCGGCGAATGTCATGTCAACTGTTAGTAATTTTCAGTTCTGACCGCGGCAGAAATCTTAAAAGTTCAGACGATACAAATACAATAAAGATTTAGAACATCAACTTATTGTATCAATTTTTTTTTGCAGTATTTACTCTAAAAATGTCGCGGATTTTTAAATGGTCACATGACAAATTCTAGTACAACTGTTAGTCACTATTGTTTATTGACATCCTAAGTCACCCTAGTCACTATTTTTATTGATACAAATAAAATATATATATATATGTATTTCAACATTGCTTCACCTTAATGGCTCTTTGTTGTAATTCTGTCTGTTATTTACCTGTAGACTTGCTGTCTTGAACTGTGGTGTATTCAGTATATCTGGCCAGATTAGCCTTTTATTATTATTATTATTATTATTACAATAATACAAATCACAACAGCTGTAAATAGTATTATCACTGTTGTTAATAATATAAACAGTAAACAACAGCAATAATAATAATAATAATAATAATAATAACAACAACCATTTTGGTTGAATAGTATTAAGTACTATAAAAATCTTTTAAAAAAAAAAAAAAAATTGATGTCAGAATTGCCGAGCCCTAAACATTTAAAATGAAAACATCAAGTACAGTTAAAATATATTGACTATATGACTGTAGATTATGCATGCTGCATTTGTTGCATTCATGTTTTTACGTTTTTTTTGCGAATGAAGGTTCTAAGTGTGACCAAAAAAAAGACTGAAGTTTCATTTTAATACACGTGTTTACATTTTTCAAGTGCTGTTAACTCATGCCAATGTCCATAAGCCGAAAAAGCTACTTGTTGAGAGGTCATATTTAAAAATGTTGTCATAAAATATACGCTAAACGCGATTGCAAGGCGGAGTATTGATATTAGTGCAAGAAGGTGTTGGCGTTCCAGACCAGTGTTCCTCAGTCCATTCCTACAGGGCACACTCCGCTGCATGTTTTCATTCCAGCCACCACTTAATCGTGCTCAAGTGATCGTAGTATATGGCATTTAACGGACGCTTTTATCCAAAGCAACTTACAGTAGTGAATGCATACATTTTTCAGTATATGTGGCCCCAATGGGAATTGAACCCACAACCTAAGCGTTGTCAACGCCATGCTCTACCTACTGAGCCACACAGAACCACACTCTACCTACTGAGACACACAGAACCACGCTCTACCTACTGAGCCACACAGAACCATGCTCTACCTACTGAGCCACACAGAACCACGCTCTACCTACTGAGCCACACAGAACCACGCTCTACCTACTGAGCCACACAGAACCACGCTCTACCTACTGAGCCACACAGAACCACACTCTACCTACTGAGACACACAGAACCACGCTCTACCTACTGAGCCACACAGAACCGCGCTCTACCTACTGAGACACACAGAACCACACTCTACCTACTGAGACACACAGAATCATTAACAGACGACCGATGCAGATGATAGGTTGGGAACAGAGGTTGGAATGAAAATGTCCAGGGCAGTGTGCCCTGTAGGAATGGATTGAGAAACACTGTTTTAGGGAGCACCATGCCTGGCCCAAACTCACTCCGTGTTGACCATATCACACTTTATAAATATATATATATATTTGAAATCACTGTTGACTGTCATTTCCTTAGTCTGAAGCTACAGGTTTGCACATTTTCGTACAAGGACACGGGCGCCCGTGTTTGGAAATGCAGACTGAAAATATTTTGGAAGAGTGAGTGAGTGAGTGAGTGAGTGAGTGAGTGAGTGAAAAGCGGCCACCGTCCTTGAAATTGAAAAGTCGTGGAACGTTTCCCAAACTTGAACGAAAACAAAAAACAGAAAATAAAAGAAGTTAATTAGGCTTGCAGGCCCTGAGGGCAGGAAGGCCGCGTTATCTTTTTCCAACCCAAACAAACCTGCTTGAGGGGCATGCCGTGTGCATTCCTGTTGCCACGTGAACAGGCTGTTTTTAAAGATCAGTTCAGTCAGCAGGACAAGAGGCCACAGGTGGAAATGAGTTCAAGGCAAATTCCGCACAGATATTAGGACGTTTTTCTTTACACAGGGAGTTGTCAATGCCTGGAACAACTTGCCAGGTCGTAGAGGCAGAGGCAGAAACACTTGGGCTATTCAAGTCCAGGCTAGATGCAGTACTGGATACTCTTTAGATTAGGACATGACGAGCCTAGATGGGCTGAACTGCCCATTCTCCTAATTATGTATATGTATCTGTTAGCTTTAAAAAAAAAAAAAAAATTATAATCCCCGTCTTTCTCCCTATTTGGTTGCCAATTATACCCTCTATTTATCTCAATTCACCCTCCCCCACAAGTCCACCTCCTGTCCTTCGGGTAACGAGACAATTTTTCCGAGCTGGTAGATCGGCCTCCTCCGAGATGGAACCCGACCACGGACGCCCTTCCTGCTCCTCAGCTCACCTCACCCCCCCCCCCTCCCCCTGGGGCAGACAGCGAAACGCTGTCCCCTTTCAGGGGTTTCGAACCGCGTCCCTGATAAGCAGCTCACACTCGTACAGGACCAGCCAAGACACGGCGCGTTAGACCGCTGCGCTATCCACCGCCCGTATCTGTTGGGTTTTGTTGTGGCACCTGCAGACCAGGTGTCCCGTACTCTCGAGAGTGGGAAATAACAGGAAGCCGTGCTGTGGTTGAGCGTTTCCTCAGTGCCAGTTTCAGACACTCCTTCTTCTTTTTGTTGTGGGTTCTGTTGCCGTGGTTTCCAGCAGCTGAGGGGCAGGGGAGGGCATCCTGTGTCAGTTGGAGTCTGCGGAAGGTTACTGTACATTGTGTCCTTACTGGGGTCCTCTGAAAAATGTATTTCCCCTTTTCTAAAGATTTTGTTTCAGATTTTTTCCCATTTTAGCCAATTTTACCCTCTATTTTTCATGTCAATCTCCCCCCTCGTATTGTGAGTTTGTTGCCGTAGCCCTGTGACCGGCAGTGACAAAGGCGATGTACCGCCTCCTCCGAGCCGGCGCTCGCCAAGCCGTCATCTGTAACTCCTGTACTCCAGAGCCACTCCTATACTCAGCGAACTCATATCGGCTTCCCTCCCCCCTCCCTGGGGCGGACAGCCACTCGCCACCCCCTAGTGGCACTCCCTGCCAGAGCCGATACTGGCGCGGCCGGTGGAATTGAACTCTGGCCGCAGTGGCCAGCGCCGAACGCTGTAACCGGGTCACCATGGAGACCGTATTTCCCCTTTGAGACGCAGCTCCTCCAGCGTGCCTTCACAGAGCCAGCAGCTCCTGGCCCACGTCTTCTAAAACCACCGCGATAAACGCCCCAAATGTCCCTCCCCAAGCGTGAGCGCTTTCCTTCCGCTGTGAGTGCTTTCCATTACATTACATTACATTACAGGCATTTAGCAGACGCTCTTATCCAGAGCGACTTACAGTTTTACATTTCTTTACAATCCATTTATACAGCTGGATATTTTACTGAAACAATTCAGGTTAAGTACCTTTAGCTCAAGGGTACAACGGCAGTGTCCCCACCTGGGGATTGAACCTGCAACCTTAACGTTACAAGCCCAGCTCCCTAACCTTTTTTCATACTACCGCCCCCACGAGAACCTACCTTTGTACCAGAGGCTAAGGCCTTGCTCTTTGTTCATCTGGCACTCGGTGTACAAAGACTGTTACTATTTACTAATAACACTACTGCTGCTGCTACTACTAGCAGTATTCATAATAACAGTCTAATCATTGTTATTGTCATTATTAGTGTTAATAATTGTGATGTTTTCGTTTGTCTCTTCCCCTCAGGTTGTGCGGTGCGCTGGTGCTCTGAGGCTGAGAGTTTGGGCCGGGCTTCATAGACACACATCATCTCCTGCAGGCAAGTCTGTCCTCTGTCTGTCCCCCTGTCTGTGTCCGTCTGTCCCTCGCTGGGCCTGTCTGTCTCCTGTCTGTCCTAGCTGTCTGTCCTCTGTCTGTCCCCCTGTATGCTTTCCTGTCCCTCACTGTCCTCTGTCTGTCCCTCTCTGTTTCCTGTCTGTCTCCATTGTCTTCTGTGTCTGTCTGTGTCTGCCGAGGGGGGGGTCACCATGTAAACCCACTCCCCCAATCTCCAATTTGATTGAAAATATAAAGTAATAAGTTTGAAAGAAAGGCGCACGATTCCTGTGACTTTTAGACGTGCACTTATCTGTGCTACCAGAGGCAAGTAAAGCAGTTTTATGTTTTTATTTTTAAGTTTTGTTTATTAATGGTAAGTCAGCATTTATGACTGATAACTGCGACTTGAGGAACCGTTCATTTTCTACTTCCATGAAAGTAAATATTCAAGTGCTGGAACGCAACCAGAATTTTCCAATAATTTTCTTCTGAAATCATGGTGCACTTGATTTTAAAAATGTTAAAAAAACATTTCATTATGAACCATTAACAATGTTTATTATTGTATATATTGCAATTATGTATCGTGTATGTATTTATAATGCATTATTTATAAACCAGAGAAGTTTCCAGTGACCGTACACAGGGCGGTGTGATATTTATGTAAATAAAACCCCCCATCGAGGAAGCCACAAGCAGAATTTGCATCAGAGTGTAATATGTAAACTGTGACACTGTGCAAATCGTTTAAACGTCGTTCCTGTCAGCAGGGGGGCTGTCCTGAGCAGAGACCACCGTCCCACCGTCCCGTCCCAGATCCCCATCCTCCAGGATGTCCAGCGACCCCCTCCCTACGCCCCCCCTATGGAGGAGAAGAGCGGCCAGCCACCTGCCTCAGGTACGCACACACACACACACACATGCACTCACACACACACACACTCACACACACACTCACACGCACACACACACACACACATGCCACACACACACTCACACACACACACGCACGCACGCACGCACACACACACTCACACACACACTCACTCACACACACACACACACACGCACACACACACACACACACACGCACGCACGCACGCACACACACACACACACGCACGCACACGCACGCACACACACACACACACACACACACGCACGCACTCACGCAAACACACACACACGCACACACACACACACACACACACACTGCACACACACACACACACACACACATGCACTCACACACACACACACACACTCACGCACACAAACACCTGTCTCAGGTGCACACACACAGCCACCTGTGTTGGGTGAGAGGTGAGGGTGAGGGTGAGGGTGAAGGTGTGTGTTGTTACAGATGCTGTCCCGGTGATGTCCGCCCCGGTCCTTGGACACCCCGTGCCCCGGAGTATGCCCCCGCCCTACGAGACCAACCCGGGATACCTGCCCCCCCATGTGCCAGGGGAGGGGCCCATGCCCATGCCCATGCCCATGCCACACCCCCACAGTAAGCCCACCGCCCGCCCTGTTAGATGGACACGCTGGATAAGAGCGTGTGGACGGCTCAGCACGCTAGCGCCCCCTGTCTGCTGGACAGCTGGAACTGCAGCTTTTTTTTAAATAGTTACAAAAACAGAAATATCCAGCTGTTCAAATGGATAATATATTAGCTGGATAATTTGTAACCAAAGCTCCACCCTCATAATTCTCTTTCTCCTCTCCCCCCCCCTCCCTCCCTCTCTCTCTCTCCCCCCTCTCCCTCCCCTCTCTCTCTCTCTCCCCCTCTCCCTCCCTCTCTCTCCCCCTCTCCCTCCCTCTCTCCCCCCCTCTCCCCTCTCTCTCCCTCTCTCTCTCTCCCTCCAGTGGGGTACTACGCCCCACCCCCAGGTCACTTCGCCCAGCCAATCCCGGGGCAGTACCCTCCGGGCCCCAGCCACTACCCGTCCCACACAGCCACAGTGCTGGCCCCCCCGGGGGGCGCGACCACGGTGACCGTGCTCCAGGGCGAGATGTTCCAGGCCATCCCCGTGCAGACCGTCTGTCCGCACTGCCAGCAGGCCATCCTCACGCGCATCTCCCACGACCTCGGGCTCATGAACACCCTCTTCTGCCTCTTCTGCTGCGTCGTGGGGTAAGGGGGGGGTCAGGGGTCAGGGGTCGGGGGTCACGAAGAGCCAGCATGCGCAGGGACGTCATGTACCAGAGTATTAGAGTATTAGAGTACTGCTGTGTGTTTATAATGTGCCAGAGTATTAGAGTACTGCTGTGTGTTTATAATGCACCAGAGTATTAGAGTACTGCTGTGTGTTTATAATGCACCAGAGTATTAGAGTACTGCTGTGTGTTTATAATGCACCAGAGTATTAGAGTACTGCTGTGTGTTTATAATGTGCCAGAGTATTAGAGTACTGCTGTGTGTTTATAATGCACCAGAGTATTAGAGTACTGCTGTGTGTTTATAATGTGCCAGAGTATTAGAGTACTTAGTGTTTATAATGCACCAGAGTATTAGAGTACTGCTGTGTGTTTATAATGCACCAGAGTATTAGAGTACTGCTGTGTGTTTATAATGCACCAGAGTATTAGAGTACTGCTGTGTGTTTATAATGAACCAGAGTATTAGAGTATTAGAGTACTGCTGTGTGTTTATAATGTGCCAGAGTATTAGAGTACTGCTGTGTGTTTATAATGTACCTGAGTATTAGAGTACTGCTGTGTGTTTATAATGTGCCAGAGTATTAGAGTATTAGAGTACTGATGTGTGTTTATAATGCACCAGAGTATTAGAGTATTAGAGTACTGATGTGTGTTTATAATGTGCCAGAGTATTAGAGTATTAGAGTACTGCTGTGTGTTTATAATGTGCCAGAGTATTAGAGTACTGCTATAACACTTTAACACTTTGTTGTACGTCGCTCTGGATAAGAGCGTCTGCCAAATGCCTGTAATGTAATGCTATGGCAAGTATCCAGAGAGGGTCATTTCTCTCTCTCTCTCTCTCTCTCTCCCTCCCTCCCTCCACAGCTGTGACCTGGGCTGTTGTTTGATCCCCTGCCTGATTGATGACCTCAAGGACGTGACACACACCTGCCCCAACTGTAACGGCTACATTTACACATACAAGCGCATGTGCTAACAGCGCACACACACACACACACACAGACACACACACAGACACTCACATTCACAAACACACTCACACACACACACACACACAAAGACACACACACAAACCCACACTCACACACAAAGACACACACACACACAAACACACTCACACACACACACACACACACACACCCACACACACACACACACAAATGCACACTTGGCACAAAAACGCAAAAACGCTGTCCTCACAGCGCCTACTAGTGGCGGGTCTGAACACATCTCTCGGTAGCTGGTTCCCTCATTTCCGTCCAGTGTACTGTTGTGTGTTTTTCTTTAACCTCTTTAGCCTCCTCCTGTTATTTTATTATACCGTCTGTCCACTGTGTACGTATGTCCTGACACACCCGTGCAGCTCGCGCAAACCGTGGGAGAGTCCAAAGGGAATACAGTCGTCAGACGAAGTCGGGGAATTAAAAATTAAAAACAAAAACAAACAAACAAAGAAAATCCTGCATCGGAGCGCAGTGTGTTTGCGGGTTATTTTCCCCTAGGTCGTGTTTTTAAAACGCCCGAGCGAGTTGGGAGTCGAGTCGTCGGCCTGTACAGACACGCGCGCGATTCAGTTTGTGGGAGGAAACGTTTCGTCGAAGAAATGCGGAGATTGGCGGTAAAAAATACTGTGAAAAAAAGGGTCACTCACTGTAATGGGTGGGAACGAATCTATGAAAGTCGCTATGTAGCACCGCCGAACAACCAAGTCCGCCAAGCTAGGGTCAGTATTGTGCTTTTTTGTTCGTTTAAAAAAAACTAAAAACCTCTTAATTATTTTAACTATTTTATGTATGTATTATTTTAACATGTTAATACTAAGGCCAAGGGTAGTTTAGTTTTTCTCCTCAATGTTTTAATGGGCGGAACACTGAAGGCGTTTGTGAGCGGAATATACAGTTCTTTCCCTTTAAGAGTGTGCCGTGCGCGGTGACGCGATGGCGCGCACGTCCGAGGCCACGAGACGGCCGTGGGGCGGAGACCCACGTGACCGTCCGGACACGCGTCCGTTTCCTCTCTGGTCTGTGTCGTTGACATTCAGGCTTTTCTTGAAACGACTGGAAGAAAAAAAAAAAGTCACTCATCTTTCGGTAGGGCATGTCGGACCATTCTGCTTTTTGGTGGAGCCGTTTGCGGTTGAATTGATGAATCGCCATTGCTGATAAAGCCATATTTTCACGTTGGCAGTTCTTCCGGAAGCGATCTTGACGCGTCTTGCCGCCTGTGATGTGCCACGGTTATCGTTATTGCTCCAGTACCATGACAGATACCACAAAACTGTCATAATTAAGTTATTGCCGTGTCATAAGTGTATTTTTCATGACCCCTGGACAAGACAAAAAAATAAAAATCAACGAATGATTACATTTACAATACAAAACGTGCTGACACAAATATAAAGGGTTATTCATAATTATACTCAAAATGCAAAAGGCTGCTCTCAGGCTCATCTTTCATCGAACCGTGTCAGACAGGCAGACAGACAGACAGACCCGGGATCGAGGCCGATCCAGGAAGTAGACACACGAGGGTTCCATCCCCGTGTGACGTCAGCTCAATCCCCGCATGCCATGCCTAAGGGACGCTGCCTAAGGGACGCCCAGCCAAACGCTGTCCCGTTAACGCGGTATGCCGCTCTGATATTTATTATTTTTAACCTGTTTTCTGTAGCGGCGTAGTGTTCCAGAAACGCGCTCCTCTCTCGCATTGCAAAGGATGCTGGGAACACTGGCGGGGACTTCCCGTGAAACAGCCATCGAGCGGTGATGGGGGGGGGGGCTTTAAAAGGGACGCATGCGGTTTTATCCTCGGAAACAAACGCTTTTTCACTACAGCGCGCGACGCAAAGCACTATGGGAACACAGCACGCGACCCAGTACCGTCCGTGATCTCCGTGACAACCGCATCCGTTCTGTCCGGGACAGGACCACGCGCCCACGTCCGCGGTCTGTGCCATTCAGGGTCCCGTCCCAGAGTGGACGGACGCCATACACGACTTTACGATTTGGGAAACTCAGTCCATAATTTTGTCATATCTGAGTAAACTTTTGTCCGTGACATTTTTATATATACACACACACACACAGACATATTTTCAGAAGCGCTCTCTGGAGAAGGTGGTGGTGGCTTCGCACGGCTTGTGCTGATTGGTTACTGTAGCCAGCATGGTCTCGCCAGAAAAACCCTTTCGATTCAGTGCACAAAGAGGGAGTGTTTTAACCAGTGAGAAGTCTTACTTTACTTAGGCAGTGCATGGTCAAAGCTTTTTATGAATATTTGCAAAATCTAGGCTGGTCCCCGTTGGCTTTTGTTTTGCGCATTTAGTTTCGCCCGACACGGTGTAGGAAGGCATGCGTTCAAACGTGAGGGGGGGTTGGGAGGGAGGAGGGAGGGGTTGGGGTTTTTAGTTGGGGTTGGGGTTGGGGGGGGGGGGGACATCTGGATTTTCTTTTTCCCGTAACGGTTTTTCTCGTTCGATCTGTGACGCCATGCTCAACGATGTTTATGCAAAAAAAAAAAAAAAAAAAAAACATTTAAAAATGTGTTTCTGTACAACGAAGGATGTGCGTTGGACCATAACTGTTGCATTATAGTCCAGAATTATTCTTTTAACAATAAAAGAAAAAAGGAAACCAAATCAAAATTATGTGTTTTTTTTGAGAATTTTTAATAAACTATGATACAGCACAGTAACTCATGTTACATGTAAAGCCATATTTCTCTTAAATTAAAGGTGGGAATGTCCTCAGTGTGAAATATATCCTTCCCCTGATATTCCAGGGGCCGACCACACCACACGAAGAGCAGGTTCACCCGCATGTCAACCAACCATATTATTGGTGCTTTGTATTACTTTAAAAAAAAATAATAATAATAATTCTGCTGTTTTCTCCCCGTTTTTCCTCCCCCAATTTTTTTGTATCCAATTATACCCTCCTTTTCATGTAAATTATCCCCTCCCTCATATATCTTACGAGCTCGCTGCCGTAGCCCTGAAACCGGCAGTGACATGCGGCTGGGCCCCGCCTCCTCCGAGCCGGAACCCACCAAGCCGTCACCGTAACTCCGGTATGCACGCACAGAGCCACTCCTATACGCAGCGATCTCATTTCGGCTTCCCTCCCCCCTCCCTCTGGGGCGGACAGCCAATCGCTGCCCCCTAGTGGTTCGTCCAACCAAGTGCTTTCCCCGGGTTTCCCTCTCTCTCAGAGCCGCAGGGCCCTTGGCGTCAGAACGGCGCTCTGAATTCCTGAGGTAGGAGGGCAGGATTCTCTCTCACGGAAAGCACGAAAACATCCGCTTTCAGCAGAAGGGGGAGGAAACACAGGGGAAGAAATCGCTTTTTGACCAATGATCTCTGTGTGACGTATGAATGACAGAAGCAGCTCCCCTCTCTGTAGACACAGCAACAGTCGACACCTATTATCATTCTGTATCGCGCTTGTGCTACAAGCAGGAACCAGCTGTTGTTGTTGTTGTTTTTTTTAAACATTTTCCTAGAGCAACTTAAAAAGTGTATTTGAAAAAACAAAACTCTGTTGCCCTTAACTTTAAATTCCACACTAAATCCTGCCCTCTGGTTTCATATCAAGTGGCACAAGAAGGGGGAAACAAAAAACCAAAAACCACACAGACACACACACACACAGTCCTCGTTGTTTGTGTCGATCCTCGGCCGAAGTGTCCAGACGCCAGTGTTCCGTGATGTCGCAGCCTTGTGATGTCACGCCGCCCTCGTGTTCCGGCCCGGGCGGAACGGTCGCGGGATTGTGATGTCACGCCGCTGCCGGCCGGACACCGGGCGCTCGCTCAGTCCCTCCAGAGATGGCCGCACTGCAGGTTGCAGCACTTGTAGAAGGTGGTCATGGGCTCGTCGGCCGAGCGCGTCTGGATCTGCATGAAGAAGGCGCGCGGGTGCTCGCATTTCGGACACTTCTCTGCGGTCACACGCAACGGGGGAGAGGCATGAAACGGAGGAAGAGAGAAGAGATCAAGATGAGCGGTTAAGACACAGAGGGTCGGGCGCACAGTGCGTTCCCACGCAGAGCCACACAGAGCCACACGGCGGGAAATACCGTCACGTCAGCTTCTTTGCGCTAGTGAGGAACATCCAATACCGTACAGCAGGGGTGGGCGAGCAGGGCCGCATCCGTTTCTGGATTTCATGCCAACTTCCATTCTTAATACTTTAATTAGCTGGTAAATACATTAATTTACGTGATCTGACATTTTGGCTCAATGTCTTGATAAGCCCATTAATGACAGCTGAAGACTGTTCTTGTGTTCCCATATGAAACATGTTACTGTGGTCTAATCTACAAGTGAACCAGCCTTGGCCTATCCACCTAATTAGCTAATTGAGCCACAGGGGTAATTGGTAGAAACAAAAACCTGCACACACACACCGGCCCTCCAGGAGTGGAGTTGCCCACCCCTACCCCTAAAGCCTTGTGAAAGAAGACACAAACACTCAGAGGTGATCAATTCTACAATAGTGTTTCTCAATCCATTCCTACAGGCCACACTGCGCTGCATGTTTTCATTCCAACCGCCACTTAATCACGCTCAAGTGATCATTAACCAGACGACCGATGCAGATGATAGGTTGAGAGCGGAGGTTGGAATTAAAATTTCCAGGGCAGTGTGCCCTGTAGGAATGGCTTGAGAAACACTGACCTACAAGTCAGGACAGTAACAGTATCAGACACAACACTGAGTCAAGAACGGCAGGTTTCACACAGGAGCCAGATAAGGGGCTACTACAGAAAGCCTACCGGCTGTGGAGTCCACGTTTTCCCAGGCAGCCGCTCCACCCAGCACATCGTCCACCTCTTTCAGCTTGGGGTACTTCCGGTTGTTCACCTGAAAAAAGGGTCCGTGCACACGGACGTTCAGCACCGGAGGGGAGCGTGCGCATGCGCAAACCCGCTGTTACGGTCTGGGCGTGACGAGCCGTTCCAGATGACGCAAGACCGAGTGCACCGTGACAACAGCCAATGTTATGACATTTACATTTACATTTTAGGCATTTAGCAGACGCTCTTATCGAGAGCGACTTACAGTTTGCATTTCTTTACATTCCATACAATCCATTTATACAGCTGGATATTTTTTACTGAAACAATTCAGGTAGGTTAAGTACCTTTAGCTCAAGGGTACAACAGCAGTGTTCCTCCTGGGAATTGAACCTGCAACCTTTCAGTTACAAGCCCAGCTCCCTAACCATTACACTACACTGCTGCCTATGTAACAATGTTATATACACATATGTTATATATCCTACGCTATACGTGTTTTACCCTGAACAACGGTTCGTGGTGTAAACGTTTGCTTACGTGCATGTCCTTTCTAATGCGAGTGTTGTACTGTCAAATATACATAACATCTAACGCACAATTACTGAGTAGTTACTTAGTTGACCAACTTACCTTCCTCGTGATGTTGTGCACATAGGGACACGTGTTACACGCAAATCTATAACATTTCTGTCCCTCCTCCACGATCAACACATTGCCGCATGCCGGACAAAACAGCAGCATCTCCCCCCTCGAAGGTATATGTTGAAAATACTTGATGAATATGAGCGACGGGGTAGCTAGTTTTAGGCGGATCTTCACACAGCTTGCGAAGCAGCGCTTCTTCGGGCGGAAGTAGCTACGGGACTGAGCGCGTGTTACACTGTTCTACGTCCGACGTGAAACATAAATTAAATGTCACCTCTTCAATTAAAAAACGATAATACAAAAACCACAGTATCCTTAAAATGACGATTGTTATGTCATAATATGGAGGCGCTGGGCTTTAATTCAAATTAAATACATTTAAATATTGTCCTCGTGCTGAGAATGGGGGGGAAAAAAGCTAAAATGTCGGCGCTTTAGCTATTGTTTCTCTAAGGAAAGTTTATTTCGAGTACATAGACATGTATTTAGCTTCCGGTGCACTTCAGAAATAACTCAACAATTCACATGGTGAGTGACAAGGTGTGTGGATATCTAGCCAGTGAACTTGCGAATGTTATGCATTGCAAACTCGCAGTAAAAATATATGATTACAGCGTGACTGCTCTGATGATTTTTTTCAACGTTTACAGTAATGTGGTCGATCTAAGATGAGCAATCGTTTGCTGGCTAACTTACGTTAGAACGCATTAACAACTAGTTACCATATTATCTTGAAATAGCGACATCGTCCTAACGAATACCTAGCAGGTGCCTAATCTTAAGTAGCTAGTGCGAAACGTCTCACTTGGATGTGATCAGCTAACGTTATTTACACACGTTCAGGTTTTCATTAGAGTGTATTCGTGCTGTGTTGTCCAATATCGTGTCAGCGTTACAACTTTTCAGACAGATGACTGCGGAGATGGAGCGGACACAGTTTCCAAATCCCGCGGAGGGACTGTCCGTCAAGGAGGAGGGCCGAGAGAGAGAGGGGACCGAACGGGTGCCGATGGAAGACAAGGAGCTAGATGAGGAGGAGGAAGATGAAGAGGAGGACGATGAAGAGGAGGAGGAGGAAGAGGAGGATGAAGAGACAATACCTCACTCTGAAATTCTGGACATCTTCGAGGAGGGACTCGCTCGGATTGTGCAAGATCCTTTACTCTGTGATCTGCCCATTCAGGTTCGTGGGTGATTTGGGTAATATTTTAATAAGGCGACTGTACTGTCGACAGTCACCACCTTTTCACTAATAACTCTCTAGACCAAAACCAGGGGTGTATTCAAATCCAGGCCTCGAGGCCTGGATTTGAACACCCCCTGGTCTAGTGTATCTGCAGGTGTTTGCAAACTCCAACCACACACTACATCACCTGGTTTCACTAATTAGCTCACTTCTGGACCAAGGAGGTAACCTAATGAAATCAGGGTGTGATGAGAAACCTGACTGGAGGTAAGGGGAATGAGTTTGACCTCTAGTACTCTACTGTATATATCTAACTGGAACTTTACTTTAATCGACATGAGATTGAAAGTGTAGAATTACGATTCCACAAACTCTTGATGCATCCGATGAGAAAAATGTCTGACATTTCCTTGCGGAACATTGTGTTCGCCTCTCATGCTTGCGTTCTCTCCGACCAGGTGACACTGGAGGAGGTGAACTCACAGGTGGCTCTGGAGTACGGCCAGGCCATGACCGTCCGCGTGTGCAAAGCGGACGGAGAAGTCATGCGTGAGTATTTCTCATTTCACCAATGTCCTGTCATCTCTGCCAATTGTTCTGTTTATCTGTTATCATCTTAGCTGTTTCAGATCAGTTAAAACCAGCAGAAGTTTGCTGGGAAGTTCTTGCCGCTGTTGCACTAAACGCGCTGTTCAGTGTGTCAATTACGAGAAGTTCATGGGGAGTAACGCTGTGTGGTAGATGCACGCATTCTCCATTCTACATTGGAGAGGACCACAATGGAAATTGGCTTTTTTTGGCCAACAGTTTTTTGTGTTATCCCCGGCAATTTGTGCGGTGTGCATTAATGTGATGTCATGTATCAAGGGTGTGTGTGTGTCCCCATTGTGTATATCTATTCTTTTAAATTGTCAAATAAAATTAACTACATATCTTGGTTGGTCCAATACGAGTGTGAGCTGCCTATCAAGGACGCGGTTTGAAACCCGTCTCCGGCCCTGGTCATCAGCCCCGATCGGGGGCGGTGTTTGTCTGTCTGCCCCGGGGGGGGGGGAGGGGGTAGGGTGAGCCGGCAAGAGCTCGTCGAGGGAAAAATTGCCTCGTTACCCAGAGGACGGGCGGTGGACTCGTGGGGGGGGTGTGAATTGAGATAAATAGAGGGTGTAATTGGCAACCAAAATTGGGAGAAAAAAGGGGAAAAAATGTGAAACTCTAAATAAAACGAACTCCCTGAAATGCGGGGTGGGGGCGGAGGGTCCTGAGGTCGTTTGAGGAGCGTTTCGATGTCGACGTTTGTGCCTGTCTGCTCCTCAGCCATCGTGGTGGTGCAGAACGCCACGGTGCTGGACCTGAAGAGGGCCGTCCGTCGCTTCCTGGAGCTGAAGCAGCAGCGCGAGGGCGGAGTCAAGCACGTCAGCTGGTGAGAGCAAGCCACGCCCCTCCTCTGAGGGCAGGGCCTCTGAGCTGTGGACCTCTCGCCAGTAGGGGGCGCCCTGTAGCTCGAGCAGAAGTGGTCGTGGCATATGCACTGTACAGCTGACTGAGCAGTATTTTGTGTTCATTGTTTCACGCGTCTGTCTTCCTTATAGTCATGACAGGGTGAATGTGAAACCTGACAGATCTACCCTTCATCAGTTTGCTGATATTTTTGTAAAATGGTCGGTCAACTCGCACAGCATGAAGAGGTGAGAGCCTCGCAACATGGCGACCTGTGGCATC
>JAINUG010000281.1:865000-890000 GCA_029706075.1 Aldrovandia affinis | reverse complement strand
CCCAGTGTTACAGGTTCTAGTGTGCAGCTACCAACAATGATGCATCCTGTTAAGACACTGTTTACTGCACTGTTATCTCTTGATATGACTATGATTGTTGTCTACCATGTATTAATGCACATTTTGTACTATGATTGTTCTCTGTATAATGCAGTAAGTCGTCTGCTAAATGCTTAAAGTGTAAATGTGAAAATGTTGCCCAGAGAGGGAGGGATTCTGTTGGTCTGGTTGTCCACGTCTCGTTGCACACCAATGGCCCCTGCTGGTCAATCAGGCGCCCACAGTCTCAGGTATAAAGCTGCACATAAGAACATAAGAATACATAATGACGAGAACGGGCCGTTCAGCCCATCTAGGCTCATCATGTCCTAATCTAAAGAGTATCATCTAGCCTGGACAATATCTGTATGGAATTTGCCTTTAACTAATTTCCACCTGTGGCCTCTTGTTCTGCTGACCCCCCTTATCTTAAAAAATCTTTGGTATTTCACTTTGTTAATCCCTTTTAGGAATTCCCCCCTAAGTCTCCATTTGCTAAGCTTAAATAGATTGAGCGCCTTAAGTCTGTCCTCATAACGTTGACCTTTCATACCAGGTATCAGTGTAGTTGCCCTTCTTTGCACTTTTTCAAGAGCTTCTATATCTTTCTTGTAGTGCGGTGCCCAGAACTGCACACAGAATTCTAAGTGAGGTCTGACAAAGGCATTATATAACATTAATATAACCTCCTTTGATTTATACTCAATACTTTTTGTTATGTATCCCAGCATCCTGTTGTCTTCCTCAGACTCCTGTCTGTGCAGCTGAGCTTGTAGACCGCGGTGTGAACAGAAGCGGCAGCTGACATCACGTTAGGGAGGAGAGCGGGTGTTTGTCTACCCTTTCCCCAAATTTACGATGGAGGCAGCAGTGAGCACAGCTTGGAACACGATCAAGCGTTCCAAAATTGGGAGGAAAAAAGGAAAAAACATTTAGAAAAAAGAAGGCTGTACAACAGATAATGTGTTATATGCTCAAAAAATTGGGAAATTATATTCTCTTATACTAATACAATTGCTCAGATAAAAAGTAATATTTGTTGGGGCTGGTGGATAGTGTAGCGGTCTAATGCACCCGTATCTTGGCTGGTCCTGTGCAAGTGTGAGCTGCCTATCAGGGATGCGGTTCTCTGCCAGACCGGCCCTGACCGTTAGCCCTGATCGCGGGCGGCGTTTGGCTGTCCGCTCCTGAGGGAGGGAGGAGGGAGGGTGAGCCGACACAAACTCGCTGTGAAGCACGTAAGGGTGTCTCCAGAAAGAGGGTCGTTGAGTTCTGTCTCGAAGGAGGCGGATCATCGCCGGCCTCGGAGAGTAGCTTACCCCGTAGAGACGGGTGGCGAGTTCGTGGGGGGAGGTTAATCTAAGGGGTTAATAGAGGGTATAATTGGCTTCCAAATTGGGGAGAAGAAACCCGGGGAAAATCGGAAACGATATGTTTTAAAAAGCGTGATGTTGGCTTTGTCACGTCCCCCAGGATGGGGAGCAGCTCTCAGGCGCAGGTGGACAGGATGGAGGTGGAGCTTAACCAGATGGCGCTGCAGCGCCTGCACCTGAGCGACCGGAGGGACCTGCTCGCCGTGCTGCTCGACTTCAGGAGGAGCAGCGACCAGAGGAGAGCACACCCAGGTACACAGCACACCTGCACACCCCACACCTGCACACTCAGGTACACAGCACACCTGGGGAGACTCAGGTACACAGCACACCTGGGGAGACTCAGGTACACAGCACACCTGCACACTCAGGTACACTCCACACCTGCACACCCAGGTACACCCCACACCTGCACACTCAGGTACACAGCACACCTGGGGAGACTCAGGTACACAACACACCTGCACACTCAGGTACACAACACACCTGCACACTCAGGTACACAGCACACCTGGGGAGACTCAGGTACACAACACACCTGCACACTCAGGTACACAACACACCTGCACACTCAGGTACACAGCACACCTGCACACTCCGGTACACCCCACACCTGCACACTCAGGTACACAACACACCTGCACACTCAGGTACACAGCACACCTGGGGAGACTCAGGTACACAGCACACCTGCACACTCAGGTACACAGCACACCTGCACACTCAGGTACACAGCACACCTGCACACTCAGGTTCACAGCACACCTGGGGAGACTCAGGTACACAGCACACCTGCACACTCAGGTACACAGCACACCTGCACACTCAGGTACACTCCACACCTGCACACCCAGGTACACAGCACACCTGGGAGGTTGTGGGTGGAGTCACACCCTTGTGGGCGGAGTCACACTGCGGGCGTCGCCCACAGGGGGAGACGGAAGCTCTGCGGAGGTGGGGGCGATCGACGAGCAGCTGGCGGCCCTCGCCCTGAAGGAGGAGGAGCTACAGAAGAGCATAGACCAGATCCTTCACCCCAAAGGCCAACCAGGTAAGGTGCAAATCCGGTCCACGAATCCAAATTCGGTCCTGGTTTTCCTTTCTGAATCAGTCGGGCGTAGAGGTGAGGCCACACCCCCCACCCAATGTGCTGACGCTCTGTCTCTGCTCTCCAGCCACTCTCCCGGACCATACCAACTTCATCCCCAAAGGGGGGGTGTTCATCATGCCCCCGGTGATGGAGGAGCCGGTTGTAGCTCCCCCTCCGCCCATGTCAGGTGGGTCGACCCGCTCGCTGTTTTGGCTGCGTTGGTGCGTTCGGCCACCAGGAGGCAGGGCTGAGCAGGGGTTGGGTGCTCAAAGTCAAAAAAGGGTACCTCCCCTCCCCCCCCGCTCTGGCATAAACCACCCCATCACAAGGGGTGGGGAGTAAGTAGAAGTCGCCTGTTAGAGCTGATCGGAGTTACATAACATTACATATGCCATTTATCAGACGCTTTTATCCAAAGTGACTTACTAGTAGTGAATGCATACATTTTTTAGTATATGTGGTCCCAATGGGAATTGAACCCACAACCTAAGCGTTGTCAGCGCCATGCTCTACCTACTGAGCCACACGGAACCACGCTCTACCTACTGAGCCACACGGAACCACGCTCTACCTACTGAGACACACAGAACCACGCTCTACCTACCGAGCCACACAGAACCACACTCTACCTACTGAGACACACAGAACCACGCTCTACCTACTGAGCTACACAGAACCACACTCTACCTACTGAGACACACAGAACCACACTCTACCTACTGAGACACACAGAACCACGCTCTACCTACTGAGACACACAGAACCACGCTCTACCTACTGAGCTACACAGAACCACACTCTACCTACTGAGACACACAGAACCACGCTCTACCTACTGAGACACACAGAACCACACTCTACCTACTGAGACCACGCTCTACCTACTGAGACACACAGAACCACGCTCTACCTACTGAGACACACAGAACCACACTCTACCTACTGAGACACACAGAACCACGCTCTACCTACTGAGACACACAGAACCACACTCTACCTACTGAGACACACAGAACCACGCTCTACCTACTGAGCCACACAGAACCACGCTCTACCTACTGAGCCACACAGAACCACGCTCTACCTACTGAGCCACACAGAACCACACTCTACCTACTGAAACACACAGAACCATGCTCTACCTAAAACACACCTCACTAACGTTAAAACACACCTCACTAACATTAAAACACACCTCACTAACTGACTTGTTGCACCCAGTACTGGGGAGGCATTGTGTTCCAAAACAAAAACAAAAATAATCAAGATTGGTGGTAAAATCTGTGGCGTTTCCATACCAAACAGGAAAGTGATCTGTCTGTCTACGGCTTGTGGCCCCAGGTTTGAGGTGACATGGTGTTATGGTTGAGGTGGTGTTGTGTTAAGGTGTGGTGTTAAGATTGAGGTGTTAAGGTAATAAGATGCCTGTCCCGTCTCCGTAGCTCCAAAGGTGATTCTGGACCACAGGAAACTGCCCAGCACCCCGTCTCACACTCAGTGCCCCTTCTGCCATCAGTTCATCACCACGGAAACCGTTACCAGGGTGGGCAGCGTGACCTGGTTGGTGTGTGTCATGTCCGCCTTGCTTGGGTAAGCTGCCGATTGGCTCTCCACCCGGTGGAGTTACAGATCTTTGCTGCAGTGTCTGCTCTTGTGTGTGGCTCTGTGTGTTGAGGTCTGTGAGAATGTCACTGGTATTATGTCGAATAAAACAGCAACATTTAGCCTGCTAACATACAGGTAACACACAGGATAACATTTGTACCGTCTTCCTGTTACCAGACAGACCTCCCCTCCCCAGTCTTCTGTTCCCACATGAGGGGTCCCTTCTCTCAGTGAACACTCAGTCGTGTGATTATGGATTATGGATTATGGATTGGTGATTATGGATCATGGATTGGTGATTATGGATTGGTGATTATGGATTGGTGATTATAGATTATGGATTGGTGATTATTATAGATTATGGATTATGAATTGGTGATGATGGATTATGGATTGGTGATTATGGATTATGGATTGGTGTTTATGGATTATGGACTGGTGATTATGGATTATGGATTGGTGATTATGGATTATGGATGGGTGATTATGGATTATGGATCATGGATTGGTGATTATCGATTACGGATAGGTGATTACGGATTATAGATTGGTGATTATGGATTATGGATTATGGATTATGGTTCTGTGCTCTCGTTCCTCCGCAGGTGCGTGGCTGGCTGCTGCCTCATCCCGTTCTGCGTGCCGAGCCTCAAAGACGTGGAGCACCGCTGCCCCAAGTGCCGCGCCGAGATCTACACCGTCAGGAAGCTGTGAGGGGCGCTCCCCGGGGGGGGGCATCGTGGGGGAAACGCCCCCCCCCCAGCCCGGCACACTGTCCCGGGGGACAGACAGACAGACAGACAGACACAGAGGAAGTGATGTCGACGTGACCCGGTGCTGTGATGACTCGTGTTCGCCCGGCCGCAGAGTGGCCAGAGACTGATTCCGCTCTTCATAAAACGAGTCAGAACTTTCCTCTAGAGCAGGGTTCCTCGAAGGACACTCGGGCCAATTATGTGCACTGATTGTTCAATGAATTCCCTGAGAGAAAGGAAAACCAGGACTGAATTTGAATTTGTGGGCCAGATTTGAGTAACCCTGCTTTGGCTTGCCCATTTTACTTTACATAACCGTTTTTCTACTCTGGAGTGTGTGAATGATTCATTTACTCAGGACTGTGTGAGTGATTCATCTACTCAGGACTGTGTGAGTGATTCATCTACTCAGGAGTGTGTACAGGATTAATCTACTCAGGAGTGTGTGAGTGATTCATCTACTCAGGAGTGTGTGAGTGATTCATCTACTCAGGAGTGTGTGAGTGATTCATCATTCATGTGAGTGACTACATCTTGTAAGTCGCTCTGGATAAGAGCGTCTGCTAAATGCTTAAAATGTAAAATGTAATGTAATCTACTCAGGAGTGTGTGAGTGATTCATGTACTCAGGAGTGTGTGAGTGATTCATGTACTCAGGAGTCAGATGGATAGCCCTGCTCTGGTTGTATATGTTTACTCCTACCGTAGTTCCACCACTGTTTGGGTGTTTCTTATTTGTGTCTTTTTTAACAGATATCCTTTGATGGACTGCACTGTTTTCTTTGTCACAGTGTCCGTAGAATTTACAGGCCTCTTTTGGGGGGCAGGGGCCTGCGTGTTTTTATTTTATTTTCATTTGTCATGTATATAAAAAGTAGGTAAATATTTTTTACATACCGGGGTGGCAGTGTAGTGTAATGGTTAGGGGAACTGGGCTTGTAACTCAAGAGGTTGCTGGTTCCATTCCCAGGTGGGGGCACTGCCATTGTACCCTTGAGCTACAGGTAACATATCCAGCTGTATAAAGAAATGTAAACTGTGTAAGTAATATACGCCATTTAGCAGACGCTTTTATCCAAAGCGATTTACAGTAGTGAATGCATACATTTTCAGTATATGTGGCCCCAGTGGGGATTGAACCCACAACCTAAGCGTTGCCAACGCTGTGCTCTACCAACTGAGCCACAGAGAACCACTCTGGATAAGAGCGTCTGCTAAATGCCTGTAATGTAATGTAAAAAAATAAGTGTACAAGATTAAGGTCCCCAGTTTAATCAAAGCTGTGTAAACATGAACATACACTTACATCAACAGCCAAAGGCTGTCATAGGCCATTAGCAGAGCTGTGACCAAGTCACTGTTTTTATGTTATGTTATAATATTGTGAGGAAGGGGCAGGACTAGATACGCATTTGCTTCCTTCTCGAACTCATCATTTGTTTTTTTTGATGAACACTGTTTATGTTTTGTGTTTTATCCTCTCTATTGTAATTTTATATGGTTGATTGTTCGAGATAAATAAACTCAACTCAACTCAACTGTTATGCAATCATAAGTAAGTCTCAAGCTTCAAGTAAGTCCTAAGTCATGAAGGGTTAAGTCTCAAGTAAAGTCCCAAGTCGCCATGTTCAGGTCAAGTCAAGTCACAAGTCCCCAAATTTCAGGTGTGAAATCCTCAAGTCTCAACAGTAGCGTGTTTTATACCAATATTTAACACAATGTTTAAATTCAAAACAAGTCTCTGGAGTCATCCAGCTCAAGTCCAAGTCTAGTCCCGAGTCATAGACATGCAAGTCTAAGTCAAGTCTCAAGTACTTTTATTTTTTTGCAAGTCAAGTTTGAAGTCATCAAAATTGTGACTCGAGTCCACGACTCTGGCCGTTAGTGATGTCACCGTGACAATCTGAGGTGGTATTTTATGGAAATGTTCGTTTCGATGTGGACGCGTGACGTGGCAGATTCTGTGAAAGCCTTATGTAGTATTTACTGAATGCTTAGTGAATGTTTCCCTGCTCACGCAGTTGTGTACACTGGTGAGTGAGAGGGTGTGTGCGGTGGCACAGTAGAAACATCGTATATTAGTCAGATTCAGGGGCTGAGAAGGTGCATATTGTTCAGTGTCTCCACGTCAAAGCCATCGATGCGAAATATGACACCGTAGACAAGCTCCCCCGTCTGTGTAGCGTACGAGTCATAAACAGTGTGAGAAAAGAACAACACAGAACGCTGCGAACATGAACGAGGCCGGTCTCAGGCGGTGTTAACTCTCGCCCGTCTCATCGGGACCGATATCGCTGCGATCTCTTCAGCGTCGCTCTGACACCCGACCCGGCCAGACACAGCTGAGGAGGGGGAGGAAGTGCCGAAGCATAAACACGCCCCCGCCCCTCCTGATTGGCCTGCGGGTGATTTGCATACTTCCCGGGGCTCTGTGTGAGCAGCCAATCAGGCGAAGATCGCCGGCGCATTCGCCACCGCTACCCCTGGCAGGTGAAACACGATCATGTGACCGTGTAGCCAGGGCCAGAAAGGCTTGCACCTTCGATGAGAGAGAGCTAAAAGACGACTCTAGAAAACAAATATAGTAACACCTCTACTGTCATTTTCCAACGTGAAAAATATTTTACTTTATTAATGATTGAACGGAATTAACCAAAATAACATCTTTCAAATGATCTATTTCAAAAAAAAATTACAATTATTGCCACCCCTGTTTTTAGTAATGGCAGAATAGCCCCAAAGCATCAGTGATCCACCACAATATTTCACGGTAGGTATGAGGTGCTTTCCCTTGTGTGCATCCTTGTGTACATGTCCAAAAAGTGGCATTTTGGTCTCATCTGACCACAGCACCTGGCTCCAGTCATGGTTCCAGTGACGTTTGACAAACTCCAGACACTTGAATTTGTTGGTTGTTCTGAGTAAGGGCTTTCTTCATCAACCCTGACAAAGAGCCTGTTGGTATGGAGGTGGCGTCTTATGGTTGATTTGGACTCTTTGTGACCCCAAGACGCAACTAATGTCTGCAGTTCTTCAACTGTGGTCCTTGGGCTCTTCTTGGCCTCCCTCACCACCTTCCTCACTGTGTGTAGGGACTACATGCCCTTGTGTCCTCTTCCTGGACACAAGTTTGCAACTGTTCCAGATGTTTGAAACCTTTTGAATATTGGCATAACAGTCATTAGTGGTATGTTTACATTTGTTTCAGATTTTCTTTCTCCCAATTTAGTAGCCAATTACACACTCTATACATTTAGATTTTCCCTCCCCACACGAGTTTTCAACAAGGGTGCCAATAATTCTGGAACTGACTCCACATATATTGTAAATGTAAGTTGTATTGTGGGATTTGTATCATTGGTCATTTGGTCATTGTATACAGCAAAGTGGCAATAATTGTCACATTCTGCATGTAGGATACTTTGATATACGTTTAAAGAAATGCATTCGTTATCTTTTGGATTTCATGCTTTACCACGTATTGACATAAATGTAAAACTTGGTACATAGTTCTTTTGACCATTTTTACACATAACGTAACACTTGGGCTACAAAACACCTGAACCCTTCCTATACAGACACATAATAAAGACCTTTGGCTGAAGAGCCATCCAACTCTCCCATAATGCACCTCTCCAAATGCAAATGGAATATATATATATATATGTGTGTGTGTGTGTGTGTAAATTAGGCCACACAAGAAGCCCTGGACAAGCGGGGGTCTGCCTGCTATGCACAGACGTGCCTGTAGAGGGCGCTGTGTGCCTGTGAGCCGCAGTGACAGGCTGCCGGTGTTCTTTGGTGGTGCTATGGTCTCGGCGGGAAACAGGAGAACGTGTGTGGGAGGAGGGGAGGAGTGTGCCTGTGAGGAGGGGAGATGACAGGCTGTGGGAGTTCTTTGGTGGTGAACTGTGTGGGAGGGTCTCGGAGGGAGAACAAAGGAGGTGAACGTGAGGAGAACATGTGTGGGAGGAGGTGAGATGAGGAGAACGTGTGTGAGAGGAGGGGAGGTGAGATAAGGAGAACGTGTGTGAGAGGAGGGGAGGAGAGGAGAACGTGTGTGAGAGGAGATGAGATGAGGGCTGGGGAAGGCTCCCTGGGGGTAACGCTCTGGGTGGGAATCGGGCCGGCGTCTGGCTTCAGGCCCGCAGCGCTGTGTTGATCAAGACCAGCTCTAGAGTGCTGTGCAATGCCAATCTCTCACCCAAGAGCCCCCCCTATAGACACACAGAGGCAGGTACAGACACACATACACACACACACACACACACACATACACACACACACACACACACTCACACACACACACACACACACTCACACACACTCATACACATACACACACACACACACACACAGACACACACACAGAACATACACACAAGAGTCTTTGACCTCTCCAACATCTCATCTCCAGTTGTCAGTCCAGCTAAACCTTCCTTCTGAGTGAATAAACAAAGTATATATGTATGTTTATATATAAAAACCATTTAAAACAAATCTGCATCATTATAAAAAATGTATTAAAAAGATCTTAAAAAAGGTAATAAAAACAGACATGGTCAGACAGGGCAGTGTGCGTTACCCTGGTTACGTGGTTGCCAGGCGCCCCCCATCTCCCCCCTTCTGGTTACATGTCTTTACCACTCCCAAAGAGAGCACATTTAAAAGCACAACAACATCATTATTTCACAGAATAAAGTGCATAGGAATGTGTGTGTGTGAGTGTGACTGTGAGTGTGTGTGTGTGTGTGTGTGAGTGTGTGTGAGTGTATGTGTGTGTGAGTATGTGTGTGTGTGTGTGTGTGTGTGTGTGTGTGTATGTGCAGTGAGTGTATGTGTGTGTGTGTGTGCATGTGTGTATGTGCAGTGTGTGTGTGTGTGAGTGTGTGAGTGTGTGTGTGAGTGTGAGTGTATGTGCAGTGTGTGTGTGTGTGTGTGAGTGTATGTGTGTGTGTATGTGTGTGTGTGTGTGTGTGTGTGTGTGTGTCTCTCCCAGTACAGTACTGGTATTAGCGCTGAGATGCGCTGCGTCACAGGTGGACAGGCCCCACTCTGCCGTACAGATAGTGGTGTAACGGAACGCAGTTGATCCGCGATCCGTACGGATCACCCCAGCGGTTCGGCACGCATATGAACCGCGGATTAATAACCATCATAGAGAAATACTGTTTTTCTGCCGCTGTTACATTTTAAAGTAACAATTCCCTAAATCTCGATGCAGAGTTACAGCGAAGAGATAGACAACCATGTATGTTTTGGTTTGCTTTGTTTTTCATACTAAATGCCTTTCTGGGAGGCAGGTTTTTAGAAACGCAACCGAATTAAAGAAAATGTAAAAAGTATCAGAATTTTTCTTATTAAGGCATAAGCCCACCCTAGTTAAATCGCCTAAGGCGTACTGAATCTAAAAATGTATTTTGTGAAATTTTCGAATAAAGATTTAGTGAAATAACTTAAATTTAAAAACTGAAACTGTCATTCATTGGCGTACGAAGAAGAATAACATGCGTCAGTGGACGAATTTGCCTAATCTTTGCGGTTCTTTAGACCCCTGTGGAAACGCAGACTACAATGGACTGAAGGAACCTTTTAATTGCTTGAATAGTTCCTGGTCATTTTTGGTGGCCTTTTGTCTCCTTTTTTTTTTTTTTTTGCTGATCCGAAAAATGATCCGATCCGTGAGTTTTGTGATCCGTTGCACCCCTACGTACAGAGCAGCTCTACAGCCCGCCTTTACCCCCCCAAAACAGCCCCCAAAACAGCCCCCAAACCCCCCCAAAACAGCCCCCCTCCCGGGACACGCCTCAGTCCCAGCGCAGAGGGAGCCTCAGGTCGGGAGCGTCCAGGAGATCGGAGGAGAGGGCGCCGGGGGCAGGAAGCCGGGGGACAGGAAGCTGGGGGGGGACAGGAAGCCGGGGGGGGACAGGAAGCCGGGCGCTGTGAGCTCCAGCCACTCCACGCCCTCCAGCCTGCCGTCCGATAGGCTGAAGGTCGGGCTGGGGGGCGGGGCCTCCTCCGTCGCCATGGCGGAGTCCAGCAGGGGGCAGCGTGACCCCTCCGCCCGGCTCGCCAGCATGTCCTCCAGGAACGCCTCCAGCTGCCGGCCCGATGCCAGGGAGACCAGGGTCGGCGTGGGATCAGGGGTCGGCGTGGGGTCAGGGGTCGGCGTGGGGTCAGGGCGGCGTGGGCGGGGCCACCAGTACCCGTGGTGGGGGGCGGGACTGGGCGGTGCTGACTGGCAGGGTGGTGATGCTGGCCGTAACCGTGGGAGACAACAGACTCTGCCTCACCAAGGAGGAGATCTCTGTACCACAGCAAACACAGCACAGGGGTCAGTACAATCTAACTCTAATCTGTCTGTACCACAGCAAACACAGCACAGGGGTCAGTACAATCTAACTCTAATCTGTCTGTACCACAGCAAACACAGTGCAGGGGTCAGTACAATCTAACTCTGATCTGTCTGTACCAGAGCAAACACAGCACAGGGGTCAGTACAATCTAACTCTAATCTCTCTGTACCAGAGCAAACACAGCACAGGGGTCAGTACAATCTAACTCTAATCTCTCTGTACCAGAGCAAACACAGCACAGGGGTCAGTACAATCTAACTCTAATCTCTCTGTACCACAGGGGGGGAGGGTAATTTGCTCACCTCCGCTCTCGATCAGAATGTCAAACAGGTCGTCCATCTGCTGGCTGGTTATCATGGGAACCTACAGTGAAAAAAAACAGAGGGGAATGTGTATAGTGTGTGTGAGTTTGTGTGTGTATGTGCGTAGTGTGTGTGTGAATGTGTGTGTATACTGCATAATGTGTGTGAGTGTGTGTGAGTGTGTAGTGTGTGTGTGAATGTGTGTGTATAGTGTATAGTGTGTGTGTAGTGTGTGTGTATACACTACCGGTCAAAAGTTTTAGAACACCCCCATTTTAAACTTTTTACTGAAATTTAAGCAGTTCAAGTCTAGTGAATAACCTGAAATGGTACAAAGGTAAGTGGTAAACTGCCAGAGGTTAAAAAAAGAATTTAGGTTACCAAAAACGGAAAAATAACGTAAATTTCAGAGTTATTAAAAAAAGGCTATTTTCAAGGAGTAGTTTCCTACACCATCAAAAGGTACTTGGAAACTGGAGGAAACTCTGACAGGAAGAGGTCTGGCAGACCCAAAGCCACAACAAAATCCGAAGACAAGTTTCTGAGAGTCAACAGCTTGCGTCATAGGCGGCTCACAGGACAACAGCTTCAAGCACAGCTTAACACTGGTTGAAGTAAGGAAGTCTCAGTTTCAACTGTGAAGAGAAGACTTTGAGCTGCAGGTTTGACAGGTCGAGTGGCAGTCAGAAAGGCATTGCTAAGATGGCTAAATAAGAAAAAGAGGCTTGCCTGGGCCATGAAGCACCGCCAGTGGACTACTGAAAACTGGAAGAAGGTCTTATGGTAGAGTGTGTGTGTTACCTGTGTCTGCAGGGCGCGGGTCTGATTGACAGCCTCCTCGTAGGGGGGCGGGTCCTTTGACATGGGGGCGTGGCCACCAAAGGGCTGCAGGTGGATGATGGTTGGCTGCAAGGGGGAGGCGGAGTCTTACGCACATTCTAATGTAGGAGCACTAAAGTGCTGCATCTGTATCTGTGTGTGTGTGTGTGTGTGTGTGTGTGTGTATAAACAGACCGTTCAGAGAGATCACACTGCGGATCATTCACACAGTTTCACAGCTAGATGAACCGGTAACACACAGACAGTAGATCACTCAGATCCACACAGCGCTATTTTTGTATTCTTACATGTCTTTATATACTGTTTGTAATTTTGCACTGACTGGTTGGCATTTCAATTTCGTTGTACGTGTTACAATGACAAATAAAGGATCTATCTATCTATCTATCTAACACACAGACAGTAGATCACTCTCAGATCCACACAGCGCTGTAACACACAGGGGTCGGTGAGTTCCGTCTCGAAGGAGGCGGATCATCGCCGGCCTCGGTGAGTAGCCCGTACTGACGGGCGGCGAGTTCGTGTGTGGGGGGGAGGGTAAATCAAAATAAATAGAGGGTATAATTGGCTTCCAAACTGGGGAGAAAAATGGGGAATGCAGGTTCGATCCCAGGTGGGACACTGCTGTTGTACCCTTGAGCTAAAGGTACTTAACCTGAATTGCTTCAGTAAAATATCCAGCTGTATAAATGGATTGTATGTAAAGAAATTTAAACTGTAAGTCGCTCTGGATAAGAGCGTCTGCTAAACACCTGTAATGTAGTGTAGTGTGATGGTGACTGCAGGTCGGCCAGTGAGGCGGTTTTGGGGGTACCTCGTTCTCAGGGCGGCTGTGGCCTACATGGCTGGACGGGGGTCCTGTCTCTGGAGAACTCTGGGTCACCTCGGCCCCCGCAGACTGGCTCCGCCCACAGCTGGGGCTGGTGCATGCTGGGAAAGCCTGGGAAAACAGATGAGGGTGTGGGGGGGGGGGTTAGAGCGTGGGAACAGATGTGTGTGTGACTCATGGTGGCACATTTCAGCGCTCACACTGACCATGTTGTGATGGTAATACTAATACAATTCTTTATAATAATAAAAGTATTAATACTAATAGAAGTAGGAACATTGATTTCTTATCCCTTTATTGCTAATTTTGAAAGAATAGACAGTGCTGTCGAGTGTTGTCTCGGAGGAGGCAGCGCTTCGCCCTTGTCACTGCCGGTCACAGGGCTACGGCAGCGAACCACGAGGGAGGGGATTGAACTAAGCACAGCGGGAGTAAATGGCTACCAAACTGGGAGAAAAATGGGATAAAATCAGAAAATAAAAAGAAATAAAAATGAAAAAGAAATCAGCCACACACAGGCACGGCTGCATAAGGGCTCATTGTGAAGCACAAGGTTCCCCTGCAGGGTTAAGGTGCCTGAATCAGGCAAAGTGTTCATATTACGCAGTGGAATCTCAGACAGGCTGCAGAGCACAGGGTGTCCCACCACAGACACTCTACACACTCACCACAGCAGATGTGCAGCTCTCTCTGTTCTTAACATCGACATTTCTGTCTGTCTCTGCCAATGTTCAATATCAAACAAACCTCAACCGTGGGAAACCTGATATAGATACAGATGTCTGTGTACTACACACACACACACACACACACACACACACACACACACACACACACATAGTATACATATACACACACACATCACACACACACACACACACACACACACACACACACACACACACACACACACACACATATGTATACACATGCACACACATCACATACACATATACACACATACATACATATATATATATATATATACACACATACACACACACACATATACACACAAAAACATATACACATATGTATACACACACACACACACACACACAGACACACACACACACACACACATGTATCTAGGACCTGTACGGTACCTGCTGGCTGGTGCCGTTGCTAGGCAGCAGGATATGGGTGCCAGGCTGGGCCTGTGACTGGGTCGGGTTCGAGACAGCCTCCTCCTGTTTGATAACCACAGGCTGGGTGGGCGGGGCAAGGGCGGCCCCCTCCTCCTGCTTGACGGGAATGTGCCCCGCCTCCTGCTGGCTCCTCCCCTCGGGCTGGCTCCTTCCCTCGAGCTGGCTCCTCCCCTCGAGCTGGCTCCCCTCGAGCTGGCTCCTCCCCTCGAGCTGGCTCCTCCCCTCGAGCTGACTCCTCCCCTCGAGCTGGCTCCTCCCCTCGAACTGGCTCCTCCCCTCGAGCTGGCTCCTCCCCTTGAGCTGGCTCCTCAGCTCCTCCACACGTTGCTGCTCCTGCTGCAGCTGTCGTTTCAGCGCCTCGATCTGCTGCTCCTTCTCCCTCAGCCGCGCCTCCCGCTCCTGTGGGCGTGGCTCAGGGGTGGGGCCCCCGGGGGGCGGGGCTAGGGCAGGGGCCGGGGCCGCGTCTTCCGAGCTCAGGGCGGAGAGATCGGAGGGGGAGGGGGAGGGGGAGACGGGGGGACGGGCTGGCGCTCTCTAGCGCCCCCGGTGGGGACTCCTCCAGAAAGGACCTCAGCCTCCCGATCAGGTCGGTCTTGGTGCCCGAGACAGGAAGTCCCCTCAGCTTGAGCTCCTGCCTCAACCTGGTAACCTGGAGGGACAGGACACCCGGAGAACCGGTTTGGTTTGGCTGGACCGAGTGCAGTAGAAATTATGATATTTCATATTTTCTCCCCCCTCCAAAAAAACAAATACTATCATTTGAATGTATTTAAAAAACATCTCACAAGGCGGATATTATTTGAAAGTATTTAAATTTGAAAGTGTCCAGGACGTCACCTTCATCTCGTCCAAGTTGGCGGGTAGCAGGGCGGGGCTGGGACAGGCAGGGGCGTGGTTAGTAGCCACAGGGGCGGGGCTGGGGCGGGGCAACACGATGGAGGCGGGCTGGCCGCCATTGCCGCTCAGAGTCGCACTGGTGCCGCCGTTCTGCCCTTTTGCCACAGGCCTGCAGGGGGAGACAGAGAGAAGCCAATGTGTCTTTACTGCTCGCCACTCTGTGGTTCTGTGTGGCTGTGTGTCTCAGTAGGTAGAGCGGTAGGTAGAGCGTGGTTCTGTGTGGCTCGGTAGGTAGAGCGTGGTTCTGTGTCTCAGTAGGTAGAGCGTCAGTAGGTAGAGCGTGGTTCTGTGTGGCTCAGTAGGTAGAGCGTGGTTCTGTGTGGCTCAGTAGGTAGAGTGTGGTTCTGTGTGTCTCAGTAGGTAGAGTGTGGCTCTATGTGTCTCAGTAGGTAGAGTGTGGTTCTGTGTGGCTCAGTAGGTAGAGTGTGGTTCTGTGTGGTTCAGTAGGCTCAGAGCGTGGTTCTGTGTGTCTCAGTAGGTAGAGCGTGGTTCTGTAGAGCGTGGTTCTGTGTGTCTCAGTAGGTAGAGCGTGGTTCTGTGCTCTCAGAGGTGCTGGTTCTGTGTGGCTCAGTAGGTAGAGTGTGGTTCTGTGTGTCTCAGTATGTAGAGCGTGGTTCTGTGTGTCTCAGTAGGTAGAGCGTGGTTCTGTAGGTAGAGCATGGCGCTGACAATGCTGAGGTGCTGTTTGTGAGGGCGTACGTTAGCGTGGCGGGCAGGAAGGTCTGGTAGCTGCCGTGTTGTTGCTGCGTGAGGATCTGGAGATGCAGGAACAGCTGCTGCTGCTCCAGAACGCGCGCGTAGGCCGTGTCCATGGCGGGCTCGCTCCCCACCCCCGGCTTCTGGTCTGGCGGGACGTACTGGTGGTACTTCAGCCTCCTCACCCTCGGTCGGCTCTCCTTGCCCCTCTTGCCCCGGCTCTTATCGGCCGCCGGCTTGGGCTGGCTCTGCTGTGAGCGGGGAGGAGAGCGGGGCACATGAGTGGCGCTAGCTGCGCTAACAGAGCTAGCTGAGCCATTTGAGCTGGTTTTGCCAACTGAGATAACTAGGCTAGTTTATCAGACTAAGCAAAATGAGCTAGCTAAGCAAGCTGAGCTAGCTGACCTAACTAAGCTAGCCTTGCTAACAGAGCTAGCTGAGCTGAGAGTAATCGGACTCAGCCAACTGAGATAACTGAGCTAGGTGACCTAACTAAGCTAGCCTTGCTATTAGAGCTAGCTGAGCTAACGTTAGTTTATTGACCAATCTACACTGAGCTAACTGAGCTAGCTGAAGTTAGCTGACCAAACTAATCTAGCTGTGCTAACAGAGCTAGCTGAGCTAACTCTGCTAGTTGATCTAACTCAGCTATCCACACTAACTGAGCTAACTGAGCTAGCTTTGCTAACCGGGCGTCGTGGAAACAGAGCTAGCTGTACGGCCATGGGTGTTTTGCGCTGTTTCTGCAGTGAAACATCGTCAAAACTGACTTTGTTTTAAGTCTGTAAAGGTGTATGAAGATTGGCATATTTTATTTTTCACTTTCAACAGCAATCAGAACAAAGATCACCACAGACAAGGAGGAAACACAATGAAATATGAGCAGCTTGCCCAGCCGAGTGTTCCCTGTGTGAGGCCCAGACTGCCCCTGAGACCACCAGGGCCTCAGGCCACTCACCTTCACCAGCGTGGGCCCTGCCCTGGCAGGATCGGCCATGATGATTGGCTGAGACCACCAGGGCTCACTTCACCAGCGTGGGCCCTGCCTTGGACTGGCTGCTCATTGGTGGAGACCAGCTTGGGGAAGTCTGCAGTGACCTGTGATGAATAAGAGAGAGAGAGTTCTGTGTAGCTCAGTAGGTAGAGCACAACGTTGGCAACGCTGAGGTTGTGGGTTCAATCCCCACTGGGACCACATATACTGAGAAATGTATGCATAAAGATAAAAGTGTTTGCTAAATGTCATATAGAGAGAGAGAGAGAGAGAGAAGAGAAAAAGACATATGGCCCTGACAGGGTGTGAGGGAAGACTAGTTTGAGCCAACTGACTCTGAACATCAGAGAGATATGATGCAAACAGCAAACACAGAGAGGAGACGAACAACGTTTTAACTCCACTGAGAGCCGACACACAAACATATCTACACCTGCGACCTGGACAGAACTCAACTAATAACACAGCAATAAAAGCGTAAGTTGATCACCCTTGATAAGGGCATGCTGGCAGGCTCCAGCCTGTTCTCTGACATCGCTACAAGGCCGCCTGATTGGCTCCAGCACTCAGCAATGACCACGCCACATTAAGAGTCCTCTGACATCCACCCACTGCGTCTTAGGGCTTAAATATACTTCACTTCAATCCAACACAATCACGCGTGTCAATCTAAAGGGGAGACGTGGGGGCGGGGCACACCTGCAGGGCGGGGCTTGGGCCGTTGGTCGCTCCGTGTTCCACCGGCGGTGGCGTCCGATTGGCCGGCTGCTCAGGGGACAGGGCGTCGCCACTGTCGTCATCGAAGGCGTACACGCCCCCAACTGCAGGGCCATCGCAAGAGATTCAGAATCAGAATCAGAAAACTTTAATGATCCCACGGGGAAATTGGGACAAGTTACAGTTGCTCATCACTCAGACATATCACATATTATACATGGCACAGTATATACATCAGCTCACGGCCAACATTCAAACATTCAAGACATAGGGCTGTTTGTACCGTGAGAATCAATAGACTAAGAAACAAATAACAATAATACTAGTAATAATAATAATAAATAAGTAAAATAAGTAAAATAAGTAAAAATAAGTAGCATCCGCTTAAGGTACTATTCTATGCACAGTATGTGTCAATTGTAGTTATAAAATGTAAGTGTTAATGTTAAATGTTCCCCAGCTATCCTATTTGCTGGCTCAGTCTCCGAGTGGCTGGTGCTCTGAGTGAGGAGTTAAAGAGTCTGATGGCCACAGGCAGGAATGACTTCCTGTGTCGCTCTGTGGTGCATCTGGGTGGGATCAGTCTTGTACTGAACGTGCTCCTGTGATCGACCAGCACGTCATGGAGTGGGTGGGAGGTATTGTCCATGATGGAGTGCAGCCTGGACAGCGTTCTCCTTTCCGACACTGCCGACACTGATTGTTAACCAATCACCACTCAGAACACAGATTATTAACCAATCATCACTCAGAACACAGCTTATTAACCAGTCATCACTCAGAACACAGCTTATTAACCAATCAACACTCACAATACAGCTTATTAACCAATCATCACTCACAATACAGCTTATTAACCAATCATCACTTAGTACATAGTGTATTAACCAATCATCACTCAGAACACAGTTTATTAACCATTCATCACTCAGAACACAGCTTATTAACCAATCCTCACTCAGAACACAGCTCATTAACCAATCACAGCTCAGTTTATTGACAGTACCGTTGAGAGCGTGTGTGAGGCTGGGGTCCGCCGGCAGGATGTTCTTCTGCAGCAGGTCCAGAGGGCCCGGCCGCTGAGCCAGCCTCTCCTCCAGCCCGTCCGCGAGCCGCGCCCTTTTCAGCCTCAACTGGGCGGCCTGGAGAGAGGGCTCCTCCTGGCTCTCTGCACAGCACCAGCAGGGCGTTAGATCTCTACCCAGAGGGGCTCCCACAGCACAACTCCCACAGCACAACTCCCACAGCACAACTCCCACAGCACCACCACGCAAGAGACTCAAAACCCACCTCTTCAGACTCCACTACCACTGAACTCTGTCCATCTAGCTAAATTGTCTTCAGCGCTGTTTACTTGTTCAACACTATACTCCAAAAAAATTTATAATAATAATAATAATAATAACATTAATAATAATAATAATAACATTAATAATAATAATAATAATTCACTAAGCTTTTCCTTCCCAGTGTTACAGGTATGGTGTGCAGCTGCCTACAACGATGTCTATCGCTGTATTACTGCACTGATCTCTTGCGCAAACTATGATTGTTCCTACCATGTATTAATGCACTTCTTGTAAGTCGCTCTGGATAAGAGCGTCTGCTAAATGCTTAAAATGTAAAATGTAAAAATGTACCATCAGGACATCAGATCTCTACCCAGAGGGACTCCAACCCAGCAGCACAACCCCACAGTTTATACTTGGTGCTACTGATATGCTGGACTTTAATTTAATTTAACTTCTATTCAACCCTTCATCACGTAATTAGTTAAATATGTTTTATTAATATGGAGCTTGAACTGGAACTGTTGCTATTACTCCTGTGGCCATAATTTCACATTATGAGCACTCATTCTCACCTCTGCATGTGTCTGCAATGTAGCAGTGTGTGTGTGTGTCTGTAACAGTGTCTGTACCTTGCAGGATGTGTGTGTGTGTGTGTGTGTCTGTGCTGTAGCAGTGTTTGTGTGTGTGTGTGTCTGTAGCTCTGTCTGTACCTTGCAGGATGTGTGTGTGTGTGTGTCTGTGCTGTAGCAGTGTTTGTGTGTGTGTGTGTCTGTAGCAGTGTGTGTCTGTAGCTCTGTCTGTACCTTGCAGGATGTGCATACGGACAAGCTCAGTGCGCTCAGGTCTGCTGCTGATCTTGTGCTTCAGGAAGTTCTCCGTCTGTCGAGAAACACACACCATCACACACACCATCACACACACCATCACACACACCATCACACACACACCATCACGTCCTTAAAACATACTGTGTGTGTGTGTGAGTGAGTGTGTGTGTGAGTGTGTGAGTGAGTGGGTGTGTGAGTGTGTGTATGTGTGAGTGAGTGAGTGTGTGTGTGTGTGTGTGAGTGTGTGTGTGTGTGGGTGTGTGTGTGTGTGTGTGTGAGTGTGTGTCTGAGTGTGTGTGGTTCTGTGTGTGTGTGTGAGTGTGTGTGTGTGTGTGTGTGTGTGTATGTGTGAGTGAGTGCGTGTGTGTGTGTGTGTGTGAGTGTGTGTGTGTGTGTGTGTGAGTGCTCTTACCCTCGCTCTCTCTAAGCTCCTGATCTGCTTGTGGAAGGCTGCAGGGCTCTTCAGGGCTGGGGGGAGACGAGCGTACTTTCAGGTGAGATAATATATGCACAACGCTGGACCAATCACAATCAGCGGGTGTCTGTCTTACTGGATCTGGATTGGCTAGAACATTAAGGACAAGTGACATAGTAACGGACGACACTCCTCCCTGCTATTATGGGCTGTCAGTGATTCCGTATCTCAGGTAACTGCGCGGTTGTCTGCACATGTGTGTACACACTGACACACACTCACACACACGTATACACACACACACACCCTCACAAAAACACACACACACACAAACATGCACACACACACACACGCACACACACACACACGCACACACACACACACACACACACACACACACACACACACACACACACACACACACACACACACACACACACACACACACACACACACACACACACACACACACACACACACACACACGCGATGATCCGAGAGGCCCAGACAACTCTGCCAAAATCACATTTTCAAAGCTGAGTGTTTCAAAGCTTTGTGGGCTTGCGGTTGCGTTTGGTCTCCCCACGGTTGAGTTACGGTGGGCTGACGCAGGCAGAAAGGTTCAGTGGAGAGCGTTCTCACTCTAGGGCTCAAACTGAAAACAGAGACGGCCAGGAGAACAGGAGAAACAGCCTCTGAGTGATCTGATTGGGCGAGAGGGCGTGCTCACAGTCACCGTGGAGATGGAGCAGAGTTCGGCAGGAAGTGGTCACCACCACCTTCATTCATGATACGAGACAGAGGGGCAAACACACATGCAGGCTCTCGCCAGACACGAGACAGTGTGTGTGTGTGTGTGTGAGTGTGTGTGTGTGTGTGTGTGTGTGTGTGTGTGTGTGTGTGTGTGTGTGTGTGTGTGTTACTCACGTGGCATGATGCCCTGCTGCACCAGTTGTTCGCGGGGTGGTCTCTGCTGCAGCCGGAACTGAAGCGCTGAGGAGGAGAGGAGGAAGAGGAGGGAGAGGAGGAAGAGGAGGAAGAGGAGGAAGAGTAGGAGAGGAGGAAGAGGAGGAGAGGAGGAAGAGGAGGGAGAGGAGGAGGGGAGGAGAGGAGGAAGAGGAGGAGAGAGGAGAGAGAGGAGAGGAGGAGAGAGGAGGAAGAGGAGGAAGAGGAGGAGAGGAGGAGAGGAGGAAGAGGAGGAGAGGAGGAGAGGAGGAGAGGAGAGGAGAGGAGGAGAGGAGGAAGAGGAGAAAGAGGAGGAGAGGAGGAGAGGAGGAAGAGAAGGAAGAAGAGGAAGAGGAGAGGAGGAAGAGGAGGGAGAGGAGGAAGAGGAGGAGAGGAGGAAGAGGAGGAGAGAGGAGGAGAGGAGAGACGAGGAGGAGGAGAGGAGGAGGAGAGGAGGAGAGGAGGAGAGGAGGAAGAGGAGGAGAGGAGGAGAGGAGGAGAGGAGGAGAGAGGAGGAAGAGGAGGAAGAGGAGGAGAGGAGGAGAGGAGGAAGAGGAGGAGGAGGAGAGGAGGAAGAGGAGGAGAGGAGGAGAGGAGGAGAGGAGAGGAGAGGAGGAAGAGGAGGAAGAAGAGGAGTGGAGGAGAGGAGGAGAGGAGGAAGAGGAGGAAGAGGAGGAAGAGGAGGAGAAGAGATCAGTCTCCCCAGCTCCCACAGCAGGATGTGGCCTCACGTAACCCGGGCGACCGAGCCGGCGCAGACAGGCCCCACCCACTGCCAGGAAGCCCCACCCCCTCCCACCCAGCTCACTTCCTGTCTGACACGGAGCGTTACACAGTCAGTCTGGGACAGAGGGGTAAAAACTCAGCGAGGATATTTGTTTGGCCACACAGAGCAGCGTAGGAGGGGTGGGGAGGGGAGGGGGCAAAGTCAGCCTCATATTTACTTTAGGAGAAAAAAACAACAACAAAACAGAAAAAAAAGCTCAAATTTTCAGCTCAAATCTCCACAGCAGATGTGGTCTCCAGGAAGTGAAGTGACGGTTTTAAGGAGGGCTTAAAGACGTCAGAGTTCTGTGAAAGAGCTGGATCTCAAACGCAGAGCACAAACACAAGTCCAGTTCCCTAACCATTATACCACACTGCCATCCACACACTCACACACTGACACACATAATTAATTCATTCATTATCTAAGCCGCTTAGTCCTGGTCAGGGTCGCGGGGGGGCTGGAGCCTATCCCAGCATGCATTGGGGCGAGAGGCAGGAATACACCCTGGACAGGTCGCCAATCCATCACAGGGCACTACATACACCATTCACTCACACACTCTTACCTACGGGCAATTTAGACTCTCCAATTAGCCTAACGTGCATGTCTTTGGACTGTGGGAGGAAACCGGAGTACCCGGAGGAAACCCACGCGGACACGGGGAGAACATGCAAACTCCGCACAGAAAGGCCCCCGGCCTGGATTCGAACCCGGGACCTTCTTGCTGTGTGGCGACAGTGCCGCCCACCCACCCATGCACGCACACACACATCTCTCTTTGTGAAACATAGTGAAGGTGAAAAAGCCATGGTGGATGATGGTTTGTGTGCAGTGTGACGGAGAGATGGAGAGAGAGGTGGAGAGAGAGTTTTACCCAAACATATCCAGATGGGCCCGACCCAGACCGTGGGAATCACAGAGAATGTCACTGGACACAAACACACACACTTATACACACACACACACACACACACTTATACACACACACACACACACACACACACACTTATACACTCACACACACTCATTAGAGTTCCGAGTCAGGGTCAGGGGTCAGGTTCAGGGTCAGGGGTCAGGTTCAGGGTCAGGGTTCAGGGGTCAGGGAGGGGGCTCACCGTTCCTGCGCTGTGTCAGGGTGGGGGGGCAGCCGCGGCGGGCAGGGGGCTGCAGGCTCAGCTCCTCCAGGTCCTGGGTCACACTGGGGGTCTCAACTCCATATCCCAGCAGCCCCTGGGGCTCCATCTCTGCTCCACGAGGGTCTCCACGGCAACCTGGGACACTGCCGGGCATGGAGTCTGCTGGAGGGAGGCAACAAAGAAACAAGATATAGCCCTTTCCTGGATGGACAGACACACACACTATCACACACACACACACACACAGACTCTCTCTCCCACCCACACACACACACACACACACACAGACTCTCTCTCCCACCCACACACCCCACACACACACACACACACAGACTCTCTTTAAAATAAGTAGAGGAGCCCTCTTTAATCAGAGCACTCTGTGTTCTGGAAAACAAAACAAACAGGTCAGGGGTTCCAGAGTGGACATTCTTTTGTTGTTTACCAACCTGGCACTCTGACCCCCCCCCCACACACACACACACACACACACACACACACACACACACACACACACACACACACACACACACACACACACACACACACACATACCCACACACACCCTCCCCACACACACTCACACACACACACACTGGACAGTGTCCAGCTAGGCCAATCATTGTCAGCTAATCATTACTGCGTGCAAACACAGATTTGAGCTAAAACAAAAACAACTAGCAATGCCTGGCCGGCTGCCACGGCAACCCCTCCCTGGCTGCCGCGGCGACGGTCTCCAGCGGTTACCGGGGAGAGGTGCGCGGTCACAGCGTAACCGGGGGGATCGTGAGCAGGGGCTCAGACGTTAGACACGCCCCTCCCGCTAGGGGTGACTGACAAGGTGTTTGGCAACTGGGCCGGCCTTTTCCCACGAGCCAATCAGAAGCTGGCATTGACCTCAATCATGTGACGCAGCGGTCGCTTGAGGGCCTGACTGATCTCAGGTCAGTTTGACCTCTGCTCTGTGGCTGACTGCTGCTCAGGGCTAACTGATCTCAGGTCAGTCTGTAGGGGTCATCGTACAACGATAGCATGTTGAGACAGGCCAGTAAGATCTCATCGGACCCTGGCCATGGCTCCGCAACGCACAGAACAACACATTTAAAAACTCTTCTGTTCCATATTCTATTAAACTGCTTCATCAGCAGTAGAGTGCAGGCCAGGTGCACTAACTAGGGAAGTGCAATAAGACTGTGTAATAGTATGCACTGATGTTTGGTGTAGGCGACATTGTTAGCATAATGGTTAAGGAACTGGGCTTGTAACGCAAAGGTTGCAGGTTTGATCCCAGGTGGGGCACTGCCATTGTACCCTTGAGCTAAAGGTACTTAACCTGAATTGCTTCAATAAAATATCCAGCTGTACAAATGGATTGTACATTACATTACATAATATTACAGGCATTTAGCAGACACGCTTATCCAGAGCAACTTACATTTGACTTTTTTTGAATTTTTATATACAATCCATTTATACAGCTGGATATTAACTGAAGCAATTCAGGTTAAGTACCTTTAGCTCAAGGATACAATGGCAGTGCCCCACCCGGGAATTGTATGTAAAGAAATGTGAAACTGTGTAAGTCGTTCTGGATAAGAGTGTCTGATAAATGCCTGTAATGTAATGTAATGTGTTGTTATGGTTTGTGTATGTGTAATATGTGGTGTACGGGAAGCTGTTTGGATGTAAAACAACGTTGTGTGTCAGGAGACGACAGAGTATTATCTCATCTCATCAGTGACTCACACTCTCCCTGCAGGCACGCACGCTTCGTTTATTTATGTGTTTACTTGTCAGGGACACGGTGCAGACATCGTTACAACGTCAACAAAAACAAGCGCCAGTGTTTAATCCCACGAGGCTCGCTTCCAACACCTGCCCCCAATGAAGCTCAGATATACAAACACACAGAGAGGCCTGCCTGTCGCGGTAATAAACCCCGTCCGTCCGTCTGTCATTCAAACCTGGGAGGAAGCTT
>JAINUG010000281.1:837500-860000 GCA_029706075.1 Aldrovandia affinis | reverse complement strand
TAGCACAGAAACACAGAGACATAAACGCTCGTGTTAAAAACACGAGGAGGTGCGATGAGCAGGGTTCTGGAGAGGATATCAGCACGTCTAATGCCCTCTCACTGTGTGAGTGTGTGTGTGTGTGTGAGTGTGTGTGTGTGAGTGTGAGAGTGTGTGTTTGAGTGTGTAAACGAGGGAGGGAGAGCATTAAATGGGGCACCCGGGAGAGGAAGCAGCTTGCTGGAAGCTCCTGTTATGTTTCGACTATCTCATAACGACACCGCCCATTCCTGTCTCTCCTCAGCCACGACTGCACAGAAACACAGAGACATAAACGCCGTGTTAAAAACACGAGGAGGTGCGATGAGCAGGGTTCTGGAGAGGATATCAGCACGTCTAATGCCCTCTCACTGTGTGTGTGTGTGTGTGTGTGTGTGTGTAGTGTGTGTGTTGTGTGTGTGTAAGTGTGTGAGTGTGTGTAATCTCTCACCATGTTCACTTTCATCCTGTGCCTGTCATCTTTCTTCCCTCAACATTTGACTCTCCATTAAACGCTAATGTCCGTTTCAGTGAAAACATCGTTTTTTAAATTAATTTTGGTGGTCGCTGAACACGCCGAGCTGAAGCTTGTGGGAGGAAAAGGATGGAAATGTAACTGTGAGTCAGAGTTGAATAATGATTGAATCCAAACCTCTGACTCCACATGTTAATAACGAACGTGAAAACCGTCTCATTCACCTGTTCTGTTCACACAGCGTAGCGCCGCCGTTTACCCCATTTGTAACATTTTAAATACTTACACTGACCCCACCCCTCCCTGTTGTTTTCAGCCCCACGTGAAATCCGCTCCTTAGCAACACAACACAACACCCACACACACATTACACACACTCACACATGCACACACACACTTTTTAATGTTTAATATTTCTCTTTGTTGATTTGTTTGTAGCACGGTTATCACAGTTACCTGCTGTTGTGATTCAGTCTGTTTAGTTTTATATGGAGCCTGAGCTATAAATAAAGGTTATTATTATTATTACTATTATTATTCATATTGATATTATATTGTTCATTCATTACGCAGATACCGTTTCTTTTCAATAAAGGCTATGAAAAAGTGTCTTTGTTGCTCATCAGCTTGATCTTACACTCACAACATGAGAGAAATCTAACCTTTCATTGAAGTCAAATTATTCCAAGAAAAAAAAAAAATCTCAAAAACACATGCGTCACAATTATTGCCATCCTTAGAAATTCTTATGATCAAAACCTAAATTAAGTATATACCCATTTATATATATATATATATTGTGGAGGAAGACATTTTGTATCAAGTTGGGATGCTAGACCACATCCACAGGGGACGTAGACACTAATCAACTCAGTGTGACGGTGCAGTTCGCAGTGGTCCGGTCAGAGACCAAAGGCTTCTTGCGTTCATTTGTTCTTTTGTAACGTTTCCCCCATGGCAGGAAACCTCCTTCCCATTGGGTTAAGACCCTTGGAGGGCTGTTCTAACAACCTGTTATATCTTAATGTTAGCCCATAGCTCCATTTACCTGTAGGTTAACGCCCTGTTACTTCCCCCTTGTGATTGTTCCCTCCCCTTCCGTTGTGTTGGATATAAATATCCATTTGAATTTGAAGGCGGGAGATTCGCTCTCCTGTGTGACACGGGTCTCCGTGCAGCTGCTCGTAATTAAAGCTTTAATACTGTTTAAAGAAATTCTCTCTGATCCTACTGAGTTTTAATTTCCACGACAATATATATATATATTTTTTTTTAAAGTTCACCCAAGTCTTTAGGAACTCCTAAGTGGTCCTCCATGATGTCCTGTTTCACTGGGGTATAAATATGAGGTGACACACAGGCCAAACTCCCTTAGTCATCTATCAACATGGGGAAGATCAGAGAATACACAAATGAAATGAGACTAAATAAATAAATCAGGCAATGGCTATGAAACAATTGCTACATGCCTGAAAATACCCATCTCCACTATTAGGACAATATTTAAGAAGTTTAAAACAACTTTTAAAACACACACAGTGAGGAGGATGGTTCGAGAGGCAAACATTTCTCCAAGGATCATAGTTGGAGAAAATACAATTAGACGCCACCTTCATGCCAACAAGCTATTTGGAAGGCTTGCCAGAAGAAATCCTCTGCTGTCATCAAACCACAAACGTAAGTGCCTGGAGTTCGCTAAACGTCATTGGAACTGTGAGTGGAACCAGGTTCTATGGTCAGATGAGACAAAAATAGAGCTTTTTGGCAACAAACACAAGAGGTGGGTTTGGCACAAAAAGAGGGATGGTCATGCAGAAAATAAGCTAATCCCCACTGTGAAGTATGGTGGTGGATCTGTGATGTTGTGGGGCTGTTTTACATACAAAGGCCCTGGGAACCTTGTTAGGATACATGGCATCATCGACTCCATCAAGTACCAGAGGTTTTAGATCAAAATCTGGCTGCCTCTCTCAGGAGGTTAAAACTGGGTCATGGTTGGATCTTCCAGCAGGACAATGATCAAAAGCATACCTCCAAATCCACACAAACATGGTTCACTGACCACAGAAACAAGCTTTTGCAATGGCCATCCCAGTCCCCTGACCTAAACCCCATTGAAAACCTGTGGGGTGAGCTGAAGAGGAAAATCCAGAACCACAGTGTTGACAGAACCACACAGAACCACAGCGTGACCAGAACCACACAGAACCACAGCGTGAACAGAACCACACAGAACCACAGCGTGACCAGAACCACACAGAACCACAGCGTGACCAGAACCACACAGAACCACAGTGTGAAACCCAGACGGATCAGTATGGGCCATTGAATATACATGTGAAATAAGCATTGCAAGGTGTGTGTGTGTGTGTGTGAGAGGTAAATAACTCTAACTCTAATAAACTAAACAGCTCTTTAATGTTTTAAATCACCCCCCACACCATATCGGTGCAGAAGTGGGGGTGTTCTGGTTTCAAACAGTCCCAGACGTCCCCCGTCCAATCACAGAGGGTCAAAGAGGAAAGACCAACGCACTTGGGAGTGAGCGTGTGACAGGGAGGATAAACAGTCATGACATCACCGCTGACCTTTGACCCCCCCTCCACTCCAGCAGGCAGAGCAGTCACATGACCTGGCGACACGGGTTCGACTCCGGGCCGTTGCCAAGCGTTACGCAGGAGAGAGACGGTCACGTCTTCCGCTCACTGTGCGAGAACCAACCGACATGAATCTGTCTCCTCTAAATTCAAATCACTGGTGCTGGCTTATCGGGCCGCTAGAGGAACTGCTCCCCCTTACCTCCAGACACTCATCACTCCCTACACCCCAGCCAGACCCCTCCGCTCCGCCTCCTCTAGCAAACTGACTGCCCCATCCCTACACTATAAACTACAATACCCAGCAGCACACACTTCTACATTACACAACAAACTACAATACCCAACAGCACATACAGTTCTACCATCCACAACAAACTACATGACTGCCCCATCCCTCCGGCCGCTCCTCGCGGTCTCGCCTCTTCTCTGTCCTTCTGTCATCCGGCTGAACTGCTCCCGGTGGAGCGGGACACAGGAGCATCGCAGTCGGCCTGCGGCCGGAGCCGAGACTAACTAACGGAGGAGAAAACAGGGAGAGAGGAACTCCAGCCTTCACCACAGGCCTGTCGCGCTGTCGTGCGGTGAAGGGGTTAGGGTTAGACTGCTCGCATCACATTCAGCGTGACGGGTTTTCAAGTGAAATTAATTTTTAGCATTTCGTGGCAAATGAAACTTAGATTTTTTTGCAATGCTTAAAATGTAAAATGTAAAATGAAGCGTGCGTGGCACAAACAGCACCCCGCAGATTTGCGATTTCTCAGATTGTTCGACCAAGCACTTTCCCTGGGTTTCACTTTTCTCAAGGAAAATGTCCCATGATGAGGAAGAAGAAGGCCTTAATGCCATGGCAACGTGAAACACAGCAGGAGGAATTTTAATAATACAACAGATCATAACTAAACAATAACAATACTAATACTACTCCTATTACATTTTTTTATTTTTTTATCAGATGCTCTTATCCAGAGCGAATAAGTTTACATTTCTTTACATACAATCCATTTACACAGCTGAATATTTTACTGAAGCAATTCAAAGTTTTCCCAGAGTAGTGCCCCCAGGAATGAACCTGCAACCTCTGAGTTACAAGCCCAGCTCCCTAACCATTGGTCACTACTACTACAAAGGTAATAATGGCCTCGTGACCAATGAAAGGCTTCATTTTTCCACAGGCAGGATGCCTGGGGACCGTGTTGTGATTGGTCAACCCTCCAAAGGTCGCAGCCATGGCAACAGCATAACTAAGATGGATAGGAGTGAGTCTCAAAATCACTTCACTCCAAACAGGAACGGCCAAGTCATTTATCTCTCTCTCTCTCTCCCTCCTTCCTTCCTCTTCTCGCACTCCCCCTCCCTCCCTCCCTCCCTCCCTCCCTCCCTCCCTCTTTCCTTCCTCTTACAACCCCCCACCCCCCACCCCCACGCACGCACGCACGCACGCACGCAAGGCTGTGCAGGCGGTATGTTCAAGATTCTTAAGGGACGGTACCGAAATGCATTATTGTTTAATGCGCTATCGCGCGTGACAAAGGCTGATTTGAAAACTAAAGAGCGATTGGTCACGAGGCGGACGGAGTCTGTGAAAATGTCACGAGCTGCACACAACGAGGTTAAAATAAAACGCCACTTCGTTTAATTGAGGTGATACGTGACATCGTTCACGTGCGGTTTTGTTTTTCCTTACACGCAAAACCGCGAACCTCACATGTTCTGTGGTAGTACTGAAAACGCAGCGAAGCATATTTCCTGCACCGTGACACAACAGACAACAGACTCAAAACACACTTATTTACGGCTGAGTTTGGCGTACATATGCGCACGCACACACATACATACACATACATACACAGTTTTAAAAATTATATTAATTTGAATACATTTTAGTTTTGCTTTGTTTTCAGTTTTTCTTTTCTTTCGCTTTTCTGTTAAGCACTTTGAGACCGCTCTGCGATGAACAGTGCTATATAAATGAGGGTTATTATTATCATTATCATTCCATAAACCCGTAATAATAAACTTTAGCAAACGTGACATGCGTCTTGGAATTGTCCTTTCCGGTCTATAACACTTGGTTCTTCGTCGTGCAGATAAATAAATGCATGATTAATTGTGGAAGTTGAGTTTTATCGATACCAGTTAGTCAATACAGTCACTTTCCCCACCTTACAACACTAAGAACAAAGTATCGCTCGTGCACAAAAACAAAACCACAAAAACAAAACCGTGCAGAATCTCTACGATAAAAGAAATGACAGTCGCGCGCATGCCCAAACCATTAGACGGGGCGTCCTTACCGGAGGACTGTGGTTCTGTGCGACCCGTCCCGTCCCACCTGAGCGACGCAGTGCGCGTGCAGTTCCGCCTGTTTGTCGTTCTGTCCGGTCGCTGGAAATTAAGTTGAGGGGGTAAAAAAAAAAAAAAAAAAAAAAAAAATGGCCGCCGATCATCTGTTCGACTGAACTTGATGATGTAATCGAAATCTTAACCCCCCCCCCCCCCCCGTGAGGTCTTCGAAGCGGCCGGGGTCTAGCTGCAGCTACACTGTGCCCTTATCCCACCTCCAAATATTTAGGGCGAAAAATATTTGATGGAACTCGCCGGTGGGGTCAAGTGGGCGGGGAGCTGCTGCCCCCTGATAGGACGAGAGCACGTGCACGCGCCACAGAGCCGCGAGAATAAAAAAAAGTTACAAAGTCACGCGCTCGCAGTGCCGGTTTTTATTCGTTTGCGCCTCGCGGCGGGAGCTCTCTGCGCGAGAGAGAACACCGTGTACCCCGGAAAGTTTGCGTTTTGCACGCGCGGAGCGGAGCGGAACGGGACGGGCGTCGGGGAAACCGGTGGAATGTAAATGAGCCGGCGGGGAGCACGGAGACTTAACGTTTCAACAACGACAGCTGGCAACGTGCGGGAACACGAGAACACTGTGTCGTTTAAATCACTTTGTAACGTTTTTTCCAGCCCGGTTTTGCGCAGTTTAAGTGGACCCATATGGCCAGGACACCCATGCAAGAAATCAAAAACCCTGCGACCCTTATTCTGCCGGAGGAGGCGTGTCCGTGTCGGGCTTGGAAGCCGAATCCATGGGTCCTATAAATTCTTTCTTTGGATCACAGCGCCATCTGGTGGCGTCGTGCGAGATCTGCATCCACACTCCCCGTCTGGATGTAGCCATGGAAACCAAACTCTGACAAGCGTTGCGCGTCACTGTAAGCACAATTATAATAACTGAACTTAACACACAATAGTAATCTGCAGATACAAACTTCAACAAATTTAAGCAATTCAAGTCCAGTGAATAACCTAAAATGGTACAAAGGTAAGCGGTAAACTGCCAGAGGTTAAAAAAAAGTTTAGGTTAAACTGAAAAATAATGTACATTTTTTAGCAGTGAGTAGTTTCCTACACCATCAAAAGGCACTTGGAAACTGGAGGAAACTCTGACAGGAAGAGGTCTGGCAGATCCAAAGCTACAACAAAATCAGAAGACAAGTTTCTGAGAGTCAACAGCTTGTGTGATAGGCGGCTAACAGGACAACAGCTTCAAGCACAGCTTAACACTGGTCGAAGTAAGGAAGTCTCAGTTTCAACTGTGAAGATAAGACTTGGAGCTGCAGGTTTGACAGGTCGAGTGGCAGTAAGAAAACCATTGCTAAGATGACAAAATAAGAAAAAGATGCTTGCCTGGGCCATGAAGCACCGCCAGTGGACTACTGAAGACTGGAAGAAGGTCTTATGGACCGACGAATCTAAATTAGAAATCTTGAAATTTTGAAAGGTTTTTGTACGCCATCGAGTAGGCGAAAGGATGGTTCCTCAGTGTGTGACACCAACTGTCAAACATGGAGGAGGAAGCGTGATGGTCTGGGGCTCTTTTGCTGGATCCAGAGTTGGCGACTTGCACAGAGTGACTGTTAACCCACGTTAACCCAGTACTTGTTCCCTGAAAAGGGCCTTTTTTATAACTGAAATTTCCATTATTTTTAAGTTTTTGGTAACCTAAACTTAAAAAAAAAAAAACCTGTGGCAGTTTACCGCTTACCTTTGTACCATTTCAGGTTATTTACTGGACTTGAACTACTTAAATTTCAGTAAAAACTGGAAAATGGGGGTGTTCTAAAACTCTTGACCGGTAGTGTACACACAATACTACAGCATCAAACGAACGGATTCAACAGACGGGCGCACGAATCAGCAAGCAGAGCGAAGCGGCCGCACTGATCAAACGTGAATGGCGGAAGTTTGTGGGGGCGATTCTAGGATTTAACCTTTAGGGGGGCTCAGCCCCACAATGAGGATGTGAGATGTACACATGCAAAGCACAAGCCTACAATTTCTATTAATCTACTGTTACTTTCCCCAAAACAAAAACACCACAATGGTGTTCACTCTTAAAATTGAAATACCACTCTCTCTGTCTGTGGTATTTTTAGATAGAATAAGATATTTAGATATAAAAAAAAGTTTTTTTAGAAAAGAATGACTAAACATTTTCAGGGGGGCTGAGATGAAAGCTAAGGCCCCCCTAAATAGGCTCTAAAGTCGCCATTGGTAGATAAGAAAGAATGGGCTTTGCTCTGACTTGCTTTGGAACGCTAAAGGCCAAACTGTTTTGAGAGTCAGACTCTGGGTATTATGTTGGCCGATGCCAAGCTTTCCACACACTTTTATTGTTTTTTTATTTACTGTATTTAAAGTGACCCCTTGGTGATTTAAACAAAAGGAAACATGTACAGCATGACAGTTCTGTACCATGATGAGGGCACTAGATCCCGTGAACCCCCTTCCGGTCTCTGAAGCGGGGAACGTGTGAAGTGACTCACTGCGTTTCTTTCTGCCATTTCCCGTTCCCTCTCATTCTTAAAAGGGGAACTACGGTCTCCCCGGTGGTCTAGCGGTCACAGCGTTCGACGCTGGCCACTGCGACCGGGGTTCGATTCCACCGGCCGCGCCAGAGTCGGCTCTGGCCGGGAGTGCCACTAGGGAGCGGAAATTTGCTGTCCGCCCCGGGGAGGGGGAGGGGAAGCCGATGCAAGCTCGCTGCGTATAGGAGTAGCTCTGGAGTACCGGAGTTACGGTCGACGGCTTGGCGAGTGCCTTTGCCTTTGTCACTGCCGGTCTCAGGGCTGGCAGCGAACTCACAATACGGGGGGATTGATATGAAAGGGGGTGGGGGCATAGCTCTGGGGCCCTGTATGTACAATGATTCTACATTTACATTTGACATTTTAAGCATTTAGCAGACGCTCTTATCCAGAGCGACTTACAAGATGTGCATTAATACAAGGTAAGAACAATCATAGTTAGTGCACAAGATCAGTGCAGTAATACAGCAATAGACATCATTGCAGGCGTCTGCGTATCATACCTGTAACACTGGGAAAGAAAAGGTTCGTGGTTTTTTTTTTTTCTAAGGGTAGGAGTGCTGATCTAGGATCAGTTTAGCCTTTTAGCTCATAATGGATTAGGTTAGGATATGGACAGGGGAAACCTGATCCTATATCAGCACTCCTACTCTTACAATCCTTGTACATACTGGCCCTGGTCTGTGTGCGAGAGAGAGTCGACAAACGCGGCATGTGTCCGGAAGTGGGACCTTCACGTCACCTCGAAGAACGTTTGTGCATTTACCGCATGACGACCGTGTTGTAATCTTTGCCAGGATGGGAATAGTTCGCTAGGACTTGTAGCGTCAGAGGCAGTTGGAGTGTTTGAAACCAGGTTTGGGCCCAGTGCACTCTAAACCAGAGATTTCATATCAAATCACCAAATTTCATGCCAATTTCAACTCTAATGATTTAACTAGCCCCAATAATTCACCTGATTTGACATTTTTTAAATGAAGTTTTTGGTTTTTTTGTTGTAAAGTTAGACCTATAGCTGCGGACTGCACACGTATCCTCCGTGAAAGCGTTTTTAATGTGGTCTGATACAGGAGTGAACCAGCATTGGTTTATAAAGCTGTTTAGAAAATGTAGTGATTGGTTGGAATAAGAGGTGACTGTAGGACACAGTACAGATCTACTGAGTTTGGCAGATCAGCGTTCTCCATTAGAGCAACAAACTCTTGGAACTCAGCACCAAGTTATATAAGAGAGTGCTGCAGCTTTACTGATTTTAAACCCAAGATGAAGTCATGGCTAAAGTCAACCCAATCATGTAGGCTACTCATTACACATCCATGTTTTAATGATGTGATATCTTGTTGAATAGTGAATGTATCATAATGTACTGTCTTGTAATTGTGTTTTTATACCACAATGTTAGTTTTCTTAACAGAGATGTTTTTCTCTGTTTTCTGCCCAGGGGACTACAGATTGTAAATTATCTTTATAGCTAACTCTGGTACAGCTACGAAGCTGTGAACTGTCCCTGTAAAATAAATAAATGAATGAATAAATAAATAAAAGGCCAGCATTGCAAACCCAGCCCAGGTCTGGAGTTGTGACCCTCTGCGCTAGATTCGAGGACGAGCCTGGATGGACGGAATGTTCTTTTAAAAAAAGTATTATTAATTTTTTATATGTTCCTATTTTAGCCGTCCCTGGTTGTGAGGTAGCTACTGAACACGTGGTCACACAGAGACACGTCTAAGAAATGCACGAGCGGTCTGATCGCCCTATAACAAGGACGCGTTTCATTAAAAAAATTAAAATAAATTAAAAAAAACTCGCACAAATACAAGTAGGGAGATGAACCAGTTCTTTGTCCCCTGCTATCATTTACCCTCCACACTTATTTTTATAGCCATTATTAAATAATATATATAAATATAAATATTCGTATCCATGCTAAACGAAAGCGTGCTGCAGGATGTCTGGCGGCCTACTGTCTGTCCGCATGCTATGTGTAGATTGTATCTTCTGTGATTTTAATGGTTGTGTGTAGCTACATGTATTTGTTTATTTTTGTAACTAGCAGCCTACCCAGAGACTACAGATGAAAGTTAGCCTCCTTGGCTAAACTCTGGCACATTTCCAGAAATGTTATCGATGTGCACTGCCCCTGTCAAATTAAATAAACAAATGAAATGAAGGCGTCAAAGACAAAAGAACCGCAGTCAGAACTCTTCCCACGACTTTGTCTGCACACCACGGCGATGCTAAAGAGTCCGTTTGGGGGCTTCAGTGAGGTGAGTGATCGGATGCAGCTCGCACTCCGTCAAAAATAATCACTGATTAAAACGACAAATCGTTTAGTATCTATACTAAACAATTGATCGTTTGAATCAGTGGTTATAGGCGCGTTCACACTTGCCTTAGTCCACGGTCTAAGTAGGCTACAGGAGGTTTGTGAGAGGGCCTTACGGTGATCGGTTCGGTCCTTCGTAAAAATCTGACCACACACAGGGGCGAGGATTTGACATTTAGGCGGGCTCAGCCCCCAACATTTTTAACCAATTTACTGTTACATTCCCCAAAACAAAAACACCATTGTGGTGGTCGCTCTCAACATTGAAATACCACTCTCTATCTGTGGTATTTAAAAAAATAGATATTAAAATGTTTTTTTGAAAAAATGTTTTTTTCCGAAAAGAATGGCCTAAATAGGGTCTAAACTCGCCACTGTCACACCACGAGATCCAAATAAAGCGTTTTAATTTCCGTCGCGACACGTGAAACACTTGTTACCTCCTGGAACTCCGCCGCCCCGAGTCAAAGCAAATGCGTTCATCTGAAGCAAATTAGGACGCGTTTTCCGTGACAGCCACTAGAGGGCAGTAGAGCATCGTCTCACAAGCTCGCGTGGTAGGCTCCAGAAGGACCTTCGTGTTGTATCTGGAACACGCGTCATACAATTAGACGCGATGTGTTTATTCAGTTAAACGCTGTGCATCCGGAACTGTATTCTTACTGTATACAAATCTAAACCATAAGCATTCATGTCTGACTTGGTGTGCTGGAGACACGGTCTCTCTGACAGGGTATTAGAAGTACTGAATGTATTTTATTGTGGTCAGGAGCAGGCAACTGGCATTACATTACAGGCATTTAGCAGACGCTCTTATCCAGAGCGACTTACAGTTTACATTTCTTTACAATCCATTTATACAGCTGGATATTAACTGAAGCAATTCAGGTTAAGTACCTTGCTCAAGGGTACAACGGCAGTGTCCCCACCTGGGGATTGCACCTGCAACCTTAATATTACAAGCCCAGTTCCCTAGCCATTATACCACACTGACTGCCTGCCAACTGGCGTGCTGCTCCTCGCGGTCTCGCCTCTTCTCTGTCCTATATTTACACGCGTATTGATCCACGGCGCTTGTACAATTCCCTCCGAAGTCCAATGAATAATTGCTACGACAGACACAGTTGCGTTGCTGCACTTTCAGATACTGGATCTTTGGTCACGTCCGCCCACATTACGTTGAACCAAAGACAATGGATTCAAATTGTGTTCCACTTTTGTTCGTCCAAAGAAGCACTTTGCGAGTGTCTGAATGGACCTTTTAATCTAACATTTAATTTAATTTAACGCGCATTAACCCCCACCCTTTAACGATCGTGTCACGGTCTCTATATTTAAGTCTATTGCGTTGCCGTGACAGCACTAGCAGGCAGCTGTAAAGCAGTACAAAATGAAATACAACAACAACAGAGAACGGAGGCAGCTCAATGCCGTGAGAGCGTTTGTGAAAGTGCGTTCGGTTGTCTGCATCGGGTGTGCCTGTGTTTCTTTATACTTTATACACCTTAAAAGGTGTGCGTTTCTTTCTACTTTCTTTCTACTGCAACTGGTGCAGAACGCTGCCGCATGTCTGGTGTTCAACCAACCCAAGTTCACCCATGTCAGCCCTCTACTCACCTCTCTGCACTGGCTCCCCATCGCAGCATGCATCAGATTTAAATCACTGGTGCTGGCCTATCAAGCTGGTAGAGGAACTGCTCCCCTTTACCTCCGGACACTCATCACACCCTACACCCCAAGCCAGACCCCTCCGCTCCGCCTCCTCTGGCAAACTGACTGCCCCATCCCTCCGGGCGCCTGGCAGCCGCTCCTCGCGGTCTCGCCTCTTCTCTGTCCTGACCCCTCGCTGGTGGAACAAACTTCTGAACTCAGTCAGGACCACGGAATCACTTGCGATCTTCCGCAAGAGACTCAAAACCCACCATTTCAGACTCCACTACCACTGACTCTGTACATTTTTACTAATCGTCATCACCACTGCATTCATGTTTAATACTGCTTTTTGTAATATGTATCTATGTTGATGACGGTCCCTAACCCAAACACTGTACAACCCCTCCCCATCTTGTAAGTCGCTCTGGATAAGAGCGTCTGCTAAATACCAAAATGTAAAAATTTAAATGTTTATAACTCGCGCCTGGTGAATGAGCAAAAATGTCAGACGAAAGAGGCAATGCTGGGAAAAACAGTTAACACGTGTAAATGCTCCAGGCTGCCATATTGGGCTCGGTTTGAACCCCAGGCAATGGAACAATGATCTTGTGCAAATGTTATAGACTGTGACCAACAGGAGCACCGAGTCTGAGAGAGGGGGAAAAACTGTGTCAAGACTGTCATGTGAGACAAGATCTGGAAGACAGACAACTAAAGAAAGAAAGGAAGAAAGGAAGGAAGGAAGAAAGGAAGGAAGAAAGGAAGAAAGTGGACCAATGAAACAGGCTCTCGGCCTTCCTGGCTCCGGACCCGATTGTGAGCTGGAGGGCGCTGGCATGGAGGCTCCGGACCCGATTGTGAGCTGGAGGGCACTGGCATGGAGGCGAATGGAGACGGGGGTGCTGTAATGACTGCGCTCCTGCTGAAGCTGCAGGGCTGCTGTTTAAGGGCAGCAGTGGTTCAGTGGTTAGCGACGCGGGCTGGCAAGCGGAGGGTTGCTGGTTTGAATCCAGGAAGTTCACTTCCTGGGGCACTGCTGAAGTGCCCTTGAGCAAGGCACTGAACCAGGGGTGCTGCACTATGGCTGACCCTGCGCTTGGACCTCTCTGATGGAATACATGTGTATAGTGGTCTGTGTGTGTGTGTGTGTGTGTGTGTGTGTGTGTGTGTGTGTGTGTGTGTGAGATATGCAAAAAGACAAATTGCAGTGATGTCAATAAGAGTATGATTAGTTCCCTTGGCTGGGGACTCGGGTCTTTAGCTCGGCGGGTTAATCGTGTCCCTTGTGGCGTTTGGATCCTCGGTTCGAAACTCGCTGCAGGCAGAAGCGATTCCGTTACAGTGGCACCGAGCAGGGTTCTTACCCCAAACTGCAGAGCTTTGTGATGGCGTTTGCCAGTGGCAGCATTTTACGTGTTCATTAAAACACCCGGGATATTCTGACAGAACATGCGCCTCCTCGTGTTTTGGAGCTCCTGTTTAACCCTGTGTCCTTCAGGGTGCTCTGGTGCGTTTGTTTAGGAGGGGCGCACATGGCGGTCCTGTGTCCTTCAGGGTGCTGTGGTGCGTTTGTTTAGGAGCGTGTGTCACATGGCGGTCCTGTGTCCTTCAGGGTGCTGTGGTGCGTTTGTTTAGGAGGGGCGCGTCACATGGCGGTCCTGTGTGCTTCAGGTGCTGTGGTGCGTTTGTTTAGGAGGCGTGTGTCACATGGCGGTCCTGTGTGCTTCAGGGTGCTGTGGTGCGTTTGTTTAGGAGGCGTGTGTCACATGACGGTCCTGTGTCCTTCAGGGTGCTGTGGTGCGTTTGTTTAGGAGGGGCGCGTCACATGGCGGTCCTGTGTCCTTCAGGGTGCTGTGGTGCGTTTGTTTAGGAGGCGTGTGTCACATGACGGTCCTGTGTCCTTCAGGGTGCGCTGGTGCGTTTGTTTAGGAGGGGCGTGTCACATGGCGGTCCTGTGTCCTTCAGGGTGCTGTGGTGCGTTTGTTTAGGAGGGGCGTGTCACATGGCGGTCCTGTGTCCTTCAGGGTGCTGTGGTGCGTTTGTTTAGGAGGGGCGTGTCACATGACGGTGCATGGCCAGTCGTAGAGTGGGAGGGGCATGAGTCATCGGGCTCCCCCAGAACAAACAATTATTGCAAAAACAATAACAAGCGCTCAACGAGCAAACACAGAAACATCAACGATGGGGTGTTGCTGTGGGGCGTCCACTTTTGAGGACAAATCATCAACTGGCTTGCAACCCAATTTCTGTTTTATTGTTTTCTTAAATGGCTGTACTTCTGTGTAACGTTGCAGAGCGTAATGAGCTAGGGCACGGATAATACCGGCTTTATGGCCCCTTTTTAATAACTACAAGCAGCCCGTGAAAGATTGCGAGTTATCTCGGGGACGGACGCACTGTTACACCGCAGACGAGCCGCCTGTGAAATGAGTCCTCCTGTAGCGAGAGAGTTTCGCTTGTTTAGAGTTCATCCGCACCAAACAGTGACCAAACGGAATTTACTGGAAACTACCTTGTAATAACACAAGTATGAAGGTCATTACTTCTGTTTGAATCTTTATTGTGTTTCTGAAGAAAGACACTGATATAGCCATTCATTTGTATGTCAAAGCCAAGGACCTATGTTGATTGGTCAATTCCTCCACTACTCCCCCCCCGCCCACAAACACACAGATACACACACACACACACACACACACACACACACACATCGGGCCTTCTCCCAGGTGGTCTAGCGGTCCGACGCCGGCCACTGCCACCGGCCGCGCCAGTATTGGCTGGGAGTACCACCAGGTGATGGCAACTGGCTGTCCGCCCCAGGGAAGGGGGGGGGAAGCTGATATGAGCTCGCTGCGTATAGGAGTGGCTCTGGGTTACTGGAGTTACGGTCGACGGCTTGGCGAGTGCCGGCTTGGAGGAGGCAGTACATCACCTTTGTCACTGCCGGTCTCAGGGCTACGGCAGCAAACTCACAATACGAGGGGGATTGACATGAAAAAGAGAGGGTGTAATTGGCTACTAAATTGGGATAAAATGGGATAAAATAAGAAATAAATGTAAAAAAATGAAAATAAAAAGCAGCCCCCGTGATGGTCCTGTGAATCATCGTGCCCCTCCCTCCCTCCCTCCCTCCCTCCCTCTCTCCTTCCCTCACTCCCTCCCTCCCTCTCTCCCTCCCTCCCTCCCTCCCTCCCTCCCTCCTCCCTCACTCCCTCCCTCCCTCACTCCCTCCCTCTCTCCCCCTCCCTCCCTCCCTCTCTCTCTCCCTCTCCTCCCTCCCTCCCTCCCCCTCCCTCTCTCCCTCCCTCCCTCTCCCTCCCCTCCCTCCCTCTCTCCCTCCCTCTCCTCTCTCCCTCCCTCCCTCTCCCTCCCTCCCTCTCTCCCTCTCTCTCTCTCTCTCTTTCCCTCCTTTATCCCTCTCTCCCTTTCCCTCTTCCCACATTTTCTCCCTCTAATTTTTTATATATTTTTTTTTTCTTGTACAATTTTTATATATATATTTTCCTTTATATTTTTTTTTTATTTTTTTGGTCAAATTTTTTAGTAATTTTTTAAAATATATTTTGTATATATTTTTTTTTGGACCTTTATATATATATTTTATATATATTTTTTTTAGTCAAATTTTTAGTAATTTTTTTTAATGTATATATTTTTTCCTCCTTTATATATATTTTATATATTTATTTTTTTGGTCAAATTTTTTTTTTTTTAATATATATATATATTTCCTTTATATATATTTTGTATATTTTTTTTTTGGTCAAATTTTTTTTTTTTTTTTATACATATATTTCCTTTATATATATATTTTATATATTTTTGGGGGTCACATTTTTTGTAATTTAAAAAAAATAAAATATATATATATTTCCTTTATATATATTATTTTTTTCTTGGTCAAATTTTTTGGTAATTTTTTTTTTTTATATATATATTTTTTCTTTTTATATATATATATATATTTTTTTTGTCACATTTTTGTACATTTATTTATATATATATATTTCCTTTATATATATATTTTATATATTTTTTTTTTGTCAAATTTTTTAATTTTTTTTTAATATATATTTTTTTTTTATATATATATTTTTTTTATATTTTTTTTTGTTGTCACATTTTTTGTACATTTTTTATATATATATATTTTTTCCTTTATATATATTTTATAGATTTTATTTTTGGTCAAATTTTTTTTTTTATTATTTTATATATATTTTTTTTTTTTGGTTTTTTTAGTAATTTTTTAAAATATATATATTTTTTACTTTATATATATTATTTATATATTTTTTTGTTAAATTTTTTGGGTATTTTTAAAAATATATATATATTTTTTTCCTTTATATATTTTTAAATATATATATATTTTTGTTAAATTTTTTTAGTACAGTTTTTTTTTATATATATTTTTTCCTTTATATATATATTTTATATATATATTTTTTTGTCAAATTTTTTAGTAATTTTTTAAAATATATATATTTTTTCCTTTATATATATATTTTATATATTTTTTTTTTCAAATGTTTTATTTCTTTAAAAAAATATATATATTTTTTTCTTTACATTTTTATATATATTTTTTTTTTTTTTTGTACATTTTTTATAATTTTTATATATATATTTTTTTATATAAATATATATTATATTTATTTTTGGCTAATTTTTAGTAATTTTTTTTTATATATGTATTTTTTTCCTTTATATAAACATTTTATATATTTTTTTGTCTAATTTTTTGCTAATTTTTTTTTTATATATATATTTTTCCTTTTTTTTTTTTTTTTTGGACTTTATATATATTTTATATATATATTTTTTGGTCAAATTTTTTTGTAATTTTTAAAAATATTATTTTTTTTACTTTATATATATATTATATTTTTTTGTTAAATCATATTTTTTTTTTATATACCGTAATTTTTTCCTTTATATATTTTTATATATTTTTTTTTTTTAGTCCAATTTTTTTTATTTTTTTTTTCCTTATATATATATTTCCTTTATATATATTTTTTATATTTTTTTTGTTTATTTTTTTAAAAATATATATATTTTTTCCTTTATATATATATTTTATATATTTTTTTTGTAAAAAAATTTGTAAAATATATGTTTTATATAAATATATATTTATATTTTTTTTTTTGGCAAATTTTTAGTAATTTTTTTATATATATATTTTTTTCCTTTATATAAACATTTTATATATTTTTTTGTCTAATTTTTGCTAATTTTTTTAACATATATATTTTTTCCTTTATATATATATTTTATATATTTTTTTGGTCAAATTTTTTTGTAATTTTTATATATATATTTTTTTAAATTTATATATATATTATATCTTTTTGGGGGTCAAATTTTTTGGTAATTTTTCCTTTATATATATATCTTTTTTTTTTTTTTGGTCAAATTATTTTTTTTTTTTTTTACATATATATATATTTCCTTTATATATATTTTTTATATTTTTTTGTTAAAATTTTTTTTTTTTTTTGACATATATTTTCCTTTATATATATATTTTATATATTTTTTTGGGGTCAAATTTTTTAGTAAATTTTTTTATATATATATTTTTCCTATATATATATATTTTATATATATTTTTTTGTCACTTTTTTTTGTAATTTTTAAAAAATATATATATTTTTTCTTTTTATATATATATTTTATATATATTTTTTTTTTTGGTCAAATGTTTTTGTATTTTTTAAAAAATATATATATTTTTTTCCTTTATATATACATTTTATATATTTTTTGTTGTCAATTTTTTTTTTTTTATATATATTTTTCCTTTATATTTTTTTTTTTGTCACATTTTTCTTGTACATTTTTTTATATATATTTTTTCCTTTATATATATATTTTATATATATTTTTTTTTTTGGTCAAATGTTTTAGCAATTTAAAAAAATATATATACTTTGTTTCTTTTACATTTTTATATATTTTTTTTTTTTTGTCAAATTTTGTAGTACATTTTTTAATATATATTTTTTCCTTTAAATATATATATATATTTTTTTTTTTGTCAAATTTTTTAGTACATTTTTTTATTTTATTTTTTATTTATTTATTTATTTATTTATTTCATTTATATAGCACCTTTCATACCACAGTAACTCAAAGTGCTTTTACATAGTCACAGATACATTTATATAATGAGTATAAAATACACTTTTTCCAACACATTTCAAAACAAAAAGAATATTACAAGTATAAATTTTAGGATAGGCGAGACAAAATAAATATGTTTTAAGATCTCGTTTAAAAGTGACCACATTCTCAGCCATTCTCAAGCTCTCTGGGAGTGTATTCCAGAGCCTGGGGGCATTTCTACTTTCTTATATATATATTTTTTATATATTTTTTTTTTTTTGGTCACATTTTTTTGTACATTTTTTATATATATATATATTTCCTTTATATATATTTTTTTGGTCAAATTTTTTTGTAATTAAAAAAATATATATATTTTTTTTCCTTTATATATATATTTTATATATATATTTTTTTGGTCAAATGTTTTAGTAATTTTTTTATATATGTTACGACCGGCCCTGGCCAGTTGCAACATAAAAGAGATCAGACAAGATTGGTTGAATTCAAGAAGGTTTTTAATTAACGGAACCTAATAGATAGGGGAAAACGAGTAGTGAAGCCAGACTGCAGGTTGCCCTCTGAATGGAGAGAGAGAGAGCATCAGCCAGAGGGCCTCCTAAATAGACCCCCTCCAGGTGACACCAATTTCCTATTAGGAAAACAATTAGGACAATTAAGGCAACACCACAATCGGCCACTAGGGGTAGGGGGTCATAACACCCCCACCACCAAATGGTGACCCCAGTCACCACAAAAAAAAGGTCACATAATACATAATACAAGATACTCCATGACAATAACAAAAGTCACATCCCCCACACTCCTCTCCAGGAGTGGAGATGAGGCAACAGTCAGCCCTGGGAAGGTGAAGGTTGAAGCACAGCAGAGAGTGATACAGGCTGTACAGTAGGTCCCCTCACATGGTAGGGCTTTAACATGTTGACATGACAATTGCGTAGGCCGTCGCCCATCAGGGGTGATAACATAGTCATGTTCGGATACCCTATGTTCAACCACGAATGGACCACTATACCGTGCCTGCAAAACAGACCCAGCAATGGGCAGCAGAACCAACACCTTACCACCGGGGTCAAACTGGCGGACCTGGGCTTTACGGTCAAACCAGTGTTTTCAAGGTTCTGCTGTTCCAAGTCACCGGCTCGGTACAACCGACAAGGCGTGTCCTTAAGCCACTGATCCCTCAACAGGGCCAGAGGACCTCGCACCGTGTGGCCAAACACTAATTCCGCAGGATTGAATCCTAAAGACTCCTGCACTACCTCTCGGGATGCAAAAACCAACCATGGAATGCCCTCCTCCCAATCCTTCCCCAGCTCCAAACAGTAAGTGCGAAGCATAGTCTTAAGGGTTTGGTGAAACCTTTCTAAGGCCCCTTGGCTCTCAGCATGATAAGCACTGGAGACATTATGCTTGATTTGGAGCTGTTGAAGGACTTGGGCAAAGACACGGGACATGAAGATGGTTCCCTGGTCACTTTGAATGACCCTAGGGAGGCCGAAAACAGAGAAGAACGTTATTAAGGCTTTTATGACTGCTTTTGCAGTAATATTCCGCAGAGGGACAACCTCTGGGAAGCGAGTAACAGCACACATGATCGTCAATAAGTACTGATGACCCCCTTTCGACCGTGGAAGAGGCCCAACACAATCCAAAATGATATGGTCAAAGGGCTCTCCAACTACTGGAATTGGGTAAAGGGGTGCAGGAGGAATGGTCTGGTTAGGTTTGCCGATAACCTGACAGACATGACACAATTTCACCACATCCCGCTTTAAGCCGGGCCAAAAGAAATGCCGAAGAATGCGATCATACGTTTTATTGATCCCTAGATGTCCGGCCAAAGCATCGTGAGCAACACTCAAAACCTCGTAATTTTTTATACATATATATTTCCTATATATATATATTTTATATATATATTTTTTTAGTCAAATCTTTTTGTAATTTTTTAAAAATATATATATATTTCCTCTATATATACATTTTATATTTTTTTCTTTTGTCAAATTAAAAAAATAATAATAATAAATTTAAAATGGGATAAAATAAGAAACAAATGTAAAAAAATAAAAGTAAAAAGCAGCCCCCTGTGATGGTCCCGTGAATCATCGTCCCCCTCCCTCCCTCCCTCTCTCTCTCCTCCCTCCCTCCCTCTCCTCCCCTCCCTCTCTCCCTCCTCCCTCCCTCCTCCCTCCCTCTCTCCTCCCTCCCTCCCTCTCTCTCCCTCCCTCTCTCCCTCCCTCCCTCCTCCCTCCCTCCCTCCCTCCCTCCTCCCTCCCTCCCTCACTCCCTCTCTCCCTCTCTCCCTCTCTCTCTCTCCCTCCTCTCTCCCTCCCTCTCTCCCTCCCTCCCTCCCTCTCTCCCTCTCTCCCTCCCTCTCCCTCCCCCTCCCTCCCCTCTCTCCCTCCCTCCTCTCTCCTCCCTCCCTCCCTCCCTCCCTCCCTCCCTCCTCCCTCCCTCACGCACGCTGTGCGTCGCGCTCCGTCTCCAGCGCCCCACGACTCCCCCTCTCTCCCGTCGCGCGCTAATGTTCTCCAGCGATGTGTCTCCCCCGGGGAACGGTCTTCATTACCGTCTCCCCCGAACCGTAATGGGATGCAGATGGGCTGCCAAGCCACGAGACGGCGGCTGATTGACGGGCGAAAATAAGCACCTGCAGCTGTCATTTTCTCTCTCTCTCCCTCTCTCTCTCTCTCTCTCCTTCTCTCTCTCCTTCTCTCTCTCTCACTCTCTCTCTCTCTCTCTTCTCTCTCTCTCCCTCTCTCTCTCGCTCTCTCTCTCTTTCCCTCTCTCTCGCTCTCTCCATCTCTCTCTCTCTCTCCCCCTCTCTCTCGCTCTCTCCATCTCTCTCTCCACCTCTCTCTCTCTCTCTCTCTCTTTTCTTCTTGGGCAAAGAAAAAAATAAGAAAAAAAGGAAAAATAAAGAAACGCATCGACCCAGAAACGGCGCGAGCCGTAAATCACGCGCGGTAACGAAGGCTTTTCGGATCGCGCTCGCGCTTCGGGGGACGTGACGGATTGACTGTTTATTTAGGCCCGTCTCTGTCTCTGCTAGCTAAAAAAAAAAAAGTTTCAAAGGCATTTGAAAAAACTAAATAAAGGGGGAGGGGGCGAGGTTTTAATGAGATGAGCTCTTTTTCAGGGGGGGGTTTTCTTCCCCTTCTTGGGCGTGATAAGCCGGTGAGAGAGCGCACGGTAACAGCTGGTTACACCGCTAATTTACCGGGAACGGGAACGCCCCGTAGCACCGTGTCGCAGGCTCCGAGCCTCGGGGCGGAATGACACTGACGAGCTCGCTCGCGAGTCCCGCCGTCAAACCGAAATGAGATATTATTTTAATTAGTTTTGTTTACCAGAAGAAGGTATCAGTATTGCAAAGCCCTTTGGTTGTTTTTAAAAAAAATCTCAGAGACAAAGGCGTGAGTCTCCGTGCTGCGAGATCTCGAAAAAGTCGGAGGCTAAAGAAAGAAAGAGTGGCGCGTGCTCGCTCTCGTTTGAAAACGACATGCGCACAACGCTGTCTCTCCGTAAGCAGACCGCGCACAGGTGTGTCTGTGTGTTTGCGTCCTAACAGGAGTATATGAAAGCAGTTGGATTAAACCTGGCATCAGGTACACACTGCACAGTGAAGTAGAGTTCTCTTATTCTTAAATGATCATGATGAAGTCTCTGTGATCACAGTGAGCCGATGGAGGTGTCCATTTAAAAAAATATTTGTTGTAATAAATTTGGGGTGCCGGTGGCTCAGTGGTCTGGCGAGCGGAGGGTTGGAGGGCCAAGCGAAAAGGGCCAAGCGAAAAAAACTATGAACTGGAAACCGGAGGGATGGTAGTTCACTTCCTGGGGCACTGCTGAAGTGCCCTTGAGTAAGGCACTGAACCCCTAAAACTGCTCCAAGGGCGCCGTACTATGGCTGACCCTGCGCTCAGACCTCTCTGATGGAATATGTGTGTGTAGCAAGGCCGTAACCATGGAGTCAACATTGGGGGGGACCAAATCTGCCAAACCCTAAGCTAGGCTATATATTGGGGGGGACATTTTGAGCATATCTGAATATTGGGGGATGTGTCCCCCCAATATATATGGTAATTTCGGCCTTGGTGTGTAGTGATATGTGAGTGTGTATCTAGGAGAGATATGCGAAAGCACACATTCCAATGACCTTGTGTAACATGGCTGATAAAGTACATTCCTAAATGGTGACCCCACAGGTTACTCCTGACCTCTGACCTCTGACCTGTGACAGTCACACAGATAAACTAGAAGGGGCTGAAGCCGCAGGCTGCCCTAAAGGATCGAGGTGTAGCAGGTGAAACCTGCCCTACTGCAGAATTAACCAGCTGAGCGTTTGGCCCAGGAGCAGACACAGTCCTCACCGTCTGTGAGCACAACTGACCCTTTTACACAACTGACCCTTTTACACGGCGA
>JAINUG010000281.1:825000-835000 GCA_029706075.1 Aldrovandia affinis | reverse complement strand
CTCCTCCCTAGGACAGACAGCCAATCGCTGCCCCCCTAGTGGCACTCTGGTGCGGCCAGTGGAATCGAACCCCGGTCGCAGTGGCCGGCGTCGAACGTTGTAACCGCTAGACCACCAGGGAGGCCCGACAGTTGGTTTTACTGTACACATTTTAACATTGAACTTATTTTACAGATTTATTTTACATTTGAAGAACAACAGAACAATGAACCATGAATAAATGATGGAGAACAGGCAACAGCAAGGTGGGGGCGCGGGGGTGGGGGCGGGGGGATGGGGGCGGGGGTTTTGGCGCTCACAGCCGACGCCCCCTCAACCCCCCTCCCCCCCCGCTCTTCCTCTCAGGGATGAAAACAGGCAGAGTGAGGAGGAGGAGGAGGCGGTGGTCGCCATGGTAGCAGACCGAACAATGCAGCGCTGGACAGGCGTGAGTACCGAGGGGGGGGAGGGGCCCGTTTCCACGCCGACCCGGTTTCACATCTCTCCAATGTCTGCATTGACGAGCGTAACCGTGACCACCGTAACCTTGACCACCGGCTCTCTCTTTCAGTCCCTACTGCCCGGGATGGAAGAGTCACAATCACACAATGTGGCAGCACAGCAAAGAGTGCCCTCTGCTGGCCCATCAACACCACTTCCAGTGGCAACTACTTTTCCCAGAAGGTCTCCCAAGTACTAACCAAGCCCAGCTCTGCTGAGCTTCAGTACTAACCAAGCCCAGCCCTACTTAGCTTCAGTTCTAACCAAGCCCAGCCCTGCTCAGCTTCAGTACTAACCAAGCCCAGCCCTGCTTAGCTTCAGCAGTTTGACGTAAGACAGGCAGAGCATGGTAATGGCAGCTGGTAACTGTGTATTGGCACAAAGCAGCACAATGTGTCTGTTCTGTTCTTACCCGGGACAGGGTTTTTAACAGGAGTTGCCACGCATGTGCCCTTCCACGGTGCAATCAGAGGTTTCTGACAGTAATGGCCCATTCTGCTGTCTCTATCTGCATAAATGCGAGAAGCTGAAGGGGCGCCCAGATTAAAACCCGCTCACGTTTCTCTCTGCGTGTTTTTACACCAGCTCGCCTCCGACCGCTCAGACGATTCTCAAGTGCCGAATATCTTGACCTTGTTTTAAAAGCAAGAGTTTATTCGGCAAACATTACACAACGCCAGTGAAGCCAAGAGAGACTAAAGTTAATTAATCTTATCTAACAAGTTATATCAGGATGCTTTACCCTCCCCCCTCCCCTGACAACACAGAGGAGTTTACATGCTTTACCCCCCCCCCCCTGACAACACAGAGGAGTTTACATGCTTAAGACACGATCCCTTCACAGAAAATAACCGTGTTCTTTGCCTCCTGCAACATTGGTGTCAGGAGTGGGATGTGCCAATGTGGGTCAAAGGGGAATGTTTCTGCCCGAGAGCATGATATGTGCATATGTGATATCTGTTATATAATATACGATATGATATACAAACATGTTAAAACACACGGGTGCACAAACACTCACATGCATGTGCCACATGCCCAGGTGCACACACACACACACACACACACACACACACACACAGACTTACTTACTGAGGCAGCTAGCATCCAACACATTACCCACTGTAGTGTCCCCTTTGGGTAAGGTGACACTCAAAGGACCTTTCATTAGATCATTAGATAATGAATGAATGAATGAATGAAGCTAAGGAGAATATAATTTGCCTTAAGATTGAGTCAACGCCCCAGAAATAAGTGTTTTAAGCGCGGAGAGAGGAGAACCACTGCTCCATGACGGGACTCCGCGGGGGAGGGTGGGGGCTCGTGTGATTTCAGGAGCGTCTGGCTGTCAGGGCTTTGGGAGGAGAATTAACGAGCTAATGATGATGAACCGGGCGTGTGATGGGGGAGGGGCAGGAGAACCCGCCGTCGCTCGCGGTTACAGGAGCTGACGGGTCGAGTGCGGGAGTCGAGTGATGTCATAAACGAGACAGAGTCGAGTCTCCATGGAGCCAGAGAGAGAGAGAGAGAGAGAGAGAGAGAGAGAGAGAGAGGGAGAGGGAGGGGGTGAGAGGGGAAGAGGGAGAGATATAGTTTGTTAATGTTTAATGTTGTTTCATGTTTTAGGGAATATAGTTTGGGAGCTACATCTAGTTTGACTCACATTTTCAGGTCTAATCAGAGACCTTTTTGATTCATGTAATTAATATATTTTGGCGTCTCACTGCTGAAATACCAGCACAGCTCTGGACAAGCTGCCAAGGCAACAGTGTTTACGCTCCAGACCGGAACTCCTGTGACAGACAGAGAGAGAGGGGGAGAGAGAGAGAGAGGGAGAGAGAGAGAGAGAGAGAGAGAGAGAGAGAGAGAGAGAGAGAGAGAGAGAGGAGAGAGAGAGAGAGAGAGAGAGAGAGAGAGAGAGAGAGAGAGAGAGAGAGAGAGAGAGATGAACAGAGGCCTTTAAACCTCTATAACGCTGCTCTGCGTGATATCGGTGCTCAGAGGCTACATGATAACAATACACATGAAATACTCTGGCCGGGAGTGCCACTAGGGGGCGGCAATTGGAGTTACGGTTGACAGCCTGACGAGTGCTGTCTCGGAGGAAACGATACTTCACATTGTCACTGCTGGTCTCAGGGCTACGGCAGCGAACTCACAATACGAGGGGGGGAAGATTGACATGAAAAAGAGAGGGTGTAATTTGCTACTAAATTGGGAGAAAAAGGAATAAAATCTGAAACAAATTCTTTAGAAGTGGTTTCCACTCCGCTCAAGGTGTGTGTGTGTTAGGGCGTAGGGAGGCCAGCTATTTTCAACATTAATCAGGTGTAAAGTTTTCGACGAAGCGAGGGAGTTTTTTCAAGTCCGTTTTCCGAAATGGAAAAACAGCCAAAAAGGGGGCGAGAGTTGGACAAAGTGACCCCTTTAGCAGCTGCCCGATTGGCCGCCCGTCCGCAGACTCACAGCGGAACAGAACAAACAGCTTCACCTCCATCTCTCAGGGGTCGAGTCCGCTGCACAAACAAACTGCAGACTGATTGTGTACCGCAGGGGTCCTCAAATCACGATCCTCGTGAGCCGAGCGCTGCCAGGACCGGAGTTTGGAATGGTGGGAGTTTGGGTTGGTGGGAGTTTGGGTTGGCCAGATTTGAGTGACCCTGTTCTAGAACATTACATTACATTAGAGGCATTTGGCAGCCGCTCTTATCCAGAGCGACGTACAGCAAAGTGTTAACTGTAGTCAAGAACACTTTAGCTGAAAGCCACCCTAGTGGGAAGTACAGTTCCTAGGTGCTAGGAGCAACCACATAGTTAAACTAGGACCCTGTAGGTAAATCTGTAGCCACAATTCAAAGGTAGCAATAAAGCAAACAGTGCAGAAAATAATGCCTAAACCTAATACAATACATAAACAAGTAGATAAACTAAGCAGTGTCCCTAAGTGAACAAAAACCGGACTACGGGGAGAGGTGCACCCTGAAGAGGTGAGTCTTCAGTCGTCGCTTGAAGGTGGCCAGGGTCTCAGCTGTTCTGACTTCCACAGGAAGGTCATTCCACCATCGTGGAGCCAGAACCGACAGGAGACTGCTGTAAGACTGTAGTTGATTCTAATTGATGACATCATAAAGAGCTGCTGATGGCATCATCAAACGGCCCTTTATGATGTCATCAATCAGCAGCCCTTTATGATGTCATCAATCAGTGTTTCAGATGTTCAATCACAGGATGATGTCAAATCAGCAGCCCCACCAATGTCATCAATCAGAATCATCTGGTGTTTCAGCATGCTCTCAACTGGGTAGTTAAATTGATTACACCAATTCTGGTCCTGGTTTTCCTTTTCTCTCAGGTAGTTAATTGATTAATTGGTGCAACTGATTAAAGGGAGTGTGGAGAAACAGCAGCGCTCGGCCCACGAAGGACCGTGATTTGAGGAACCCTGCAGTAGAGTCTATTAAATATGTTTCAAGGGCTCCACTGGCCAAACATTCCGTCTCTGTGAAAGGATGAGGCTCTTTCTGGAGGCTCTAAACCAGTTAGACACGCTGGCCGCTGTTTCCAGCCTGAACGGAGAGAGAAAGGATTGAAAAGACAAGAAAACCCCCCCCCCCCCAGAGCTGTTTCTTCTTACAAACAACGATCGTTCAAAAAAACAAAACAAAACAAAAAAAAAAAACCCACAGCGTGTAGATGGAAAGAGAAGCGTGCTGGGGGGGGGGGGGATCTGCTGTGGCTGTGCGTTCAGACGCCGAAGCCATCGTGTTTCCTCTCAGCTCAGATCATTTCAAATGGAGTTAGGTTTCTGTTTTACGCATATGAGATGAGAAAACCATTTGAGTCTCCTACTCATTTTTCAAAAAGGATGAGAGGAGAAATGGAGGAGGGGGGGGGTGGAGGGGGGAGAGGTGGAGTGGAGGGTGGAGGGGGGAGAGGTGGAGGGGGGGAGAGGTGGATGGGGGAGAGGTGGATGGGTGGATGGGGGTGAAAATAAAAATGGGGGGTTTACTGGTGGAGCTGGAGGGGGTGGGGGTGAGGGTGCTTTTTTGCGTTAAAAATAAAAATCCAATATACTGTCCCGGGTGGAGAGGAGGGGAATCTGTCATCGGTGATGGAGAGGGTAGGAAACAGAATGTGAAATTTATGATTATATACGAAAGACATTCCCACAGCCCACTGAAACTGGAAAACTACCGTGTGCCCTATGGGGGCTAGACAGCACCCCCAGTCCAAGCCAAGCTCCCATAACCCCCCCCCAGACCCCATAACCCCCCCCCCTCGTATCCTGTATCACAGCCCACCCCTCAAACCGAGCAGGAAAATTTGTTTTTAAGCAACTTCCACATTCATTAAACATCACGATCCACATTTCAAAACAGCGGGGTGTCAAATGAGAGAGGGAGAGAGAGAGAGGGAGAGAGAGAGGAGAGGGAGAGAGAGAAAGATGGATAGAGGAGGCATCTCATTGCTCCCCCACAATCCCCCACAGTCTGGAAAGGTCAGCAGACATGACCGGGGGGGGTGAACTCACAGTGACAGATACAGATACAGAGAGAGAGAAATACTGTTGACTGTCAAAGGAGATGTGCCATGCTAAAGAAGCAATCTGGAGGAGTGGAGGAGTGGAGGAGTGGAGGAGTGGAGGAGTGATAAGTGGAGGAGTGATAAGTGGAGTGATAAGTGGAGTGATAAGTGGAGTGATACTGATGATTAGTAGTTAATTGGAAACTTCCTGTTGGCCCATTGAGCAAACGTTCTGCTCACAGATAAAGATGGTGTCATGGCAACATCAATACTGGACATAATTGGCCTTTTCGTCCCAGGTGTGTTTCAGGTGTGTTTCAGTGGGACAGGTGTAGAGTGTGTCTTTCAGAGGGACAGGTGTGTTTGTGTCAGGTGTGTCTCAGTGGGTCAGGTGTGTTTCAGTGGGACAGTGTGTTTCAGAGGGACAGGTGTAAGGTGTGTTTGAGACATCAAGCGTGGCATGAAAGGGACGGTACAGATGGACCTGAAAGGGAGAAGAGAGAAATGGAACATGGTGGCTCAGATTGGCACAAAGCCTTTTGGAATCAGGGTAATAACAGGGTAATAACAGGGTAATAACCGGGTAATAACAGGGTAATAACATCTTTTGTTTGGGTTAAATGTGACAGGCAAGGTGGAGCCTAACTGAAGCCTGTAGCTCCCTGTGGGTGTGTGTGTGTGTGTGTGTGTGTGTGTGTGTGTGTGTGTGTGTGTGCATGCACTCTCACACACTGGTGACAGGTCCATACATCAGCAGTGTTCTCAGCCGCGTAGCGTCTCATCAATCTGTCGTCCCTCCCCCTCTGACATCATCACCGCCGTGCTGTTCCCACCCCCTCCCCCTCTGACATCATCACCGCCGTGCTGTTCCCACCCCCTCCCCCCGCCGAACATGGATCTTTACACAGTGTGACTCCTTTATCTCTCCAGCAGACTCAGAGAATAACCTTTTTAAAAGCAGCCGTTTACACAGCTGGCTGCTTGCCAGTCTCAGACCAACACTGATTTTCATTTTTCACGTGTACGTCCATAGTGAAGGACCAGGAGAACACAGAAAGGAGGAGGAGAGGAGAGGAGGAGAGGAGGAGAGAGGAGAGGAGAGAGGAGAGGAGGGAGAGGAGAGGAGGAGAGAGGAGAGAGGAGGGAGAGGAGAGGAGAGAGAGAGAGAGGAGAGGAGGGGAGAGGAGAGAGGAGAGGAGAGGAGAGGAGGAGGAGAGAGGAGAGGAGGGGAGGGAGAGGAGAGGGGAGGAGAGGAGAGGAGAGGAGGAGAGGAGGGGAGAGGAGAGGAGAGGAGAGGAGAGGAGAGGAGGGGAGAGGGGAGGAGGAGAGGAGGAGGGGGAGGAGAAGAGAGGAGAGGAGAGGGGGAGGGGAGGGAGAGGAGGGGAGGGGAGGAGAGAGGAGGAGGAGGCGCCCAGAGAGCTGCTCAAATGATTTATCACGGGAACGCCAGGCCTCAAAGTACACCCTCAGTCAATCAAGCGTCTCCATGACGACCTGGTGGGGGGGGAATAACCCCATTCTGAAATACCCCCCATGTGATCCAGGTCATGTGATGGGGGCTGGACACCACTGTGATTTATGTGACGGGGGTGGACACTGCACCCTCAGTCATGTGATGGGGTCTGGACACCGCCTGGTGGTCATGGGGGATCTCAATCCTGGTCCTGGAGGACCCCCATGTGTTCACTGGTTTCTCTTACAGCCAACCTCTTTGATTAATTAAGATTGTTGACAACATGGGATTTAATTTCTTTCATTGTTTTTTCCCTAAAATTTTAACACAATGCAGGTTTGGCTCGTTGCCAATTGCTTCGTCTTTGAATTCTTCATTTTATAAATGATTTAGATTCAGTGACCAGGTTTCAGCAATTAGGACCACACTGATTTCACCCGTCAGTCTATAAGTGGGGCAGTTAAAAAAGGTAACCTCTTTGTAATGGAACCGTTTGCCATGCAGCACATTGCAGAAAATTAGAGCATTAGTTGATCTGACAGATTAAGCCCTGGGATATGAATGACTATTCTTCATGGCATGCACAGCTATTTCTGACATAACGTGGCCTTGAGAAGGTAAAACTTCCTTCAATAGGTTTTAAAAATGTCTAATTAAGCTTGTTACCAGGGGGCGGTGGGTAGTGTAGCGGTCTAACGCACCGTATCTTGGCTGATCCTGTACGAGTGTGCGCTGCCTGTCAGGGACGCGGTTCGAAACCCGTCTCTACCAGACTGGCCCTGGTCATCAGTTCCGATCGGGGGTGGCATTTGTCTGTCCGCCCCAGGGGGAGGGAGGAGGGTGAGCCGGCTCGAGTTCATCGAGGAGCAGGAAGGGCGTCCGTGGTCGGGTTCCATCTCAGAGGAGGCAGATCTACCGGCCCGGAAAAATTGTCTCGTTACCCGGAGGACGGGCGGCGGACTCGTGGGGGAGGGTGAATTGAGATAAATAGAGGGTGTAATTGGCAACCAAATTGGGAGAAAAATGGGGGAAAGATTTGAAACTATAAATGTAAAAATAAATGTTTAAAAGCTTGTTAACATTAGGAGGGTTTGCAACTGTGGTTGGAGCTAAGACCAGCACAGGAGTTCCCCCAGGAGCCAGGATTGAGAGCCCCTGACCCTGAAGACGCCACGCAGGTACACCCGGCCCGCTGGTGAGGGAGGTAGCTGTGCAAAGCAGTGTGCACTTAACACTGGTGACACTTATTAACACTCATTAACACCGTCACTGTTGTACCCACGCTGTCAGCGCTCACAGAAAGAGCTTGTCTATCCATCTCGGGATAATTAACTGTGTGCTTCATGCATTTGACAGATATGGAAATAAGAATGACAATTAATTCTGTACCAAATTAAAAATGCCTGCACTTTAACCATGAATTTGGAGCAAGTCAGTGGAGTGTGTGTGTGTGTGTGTGTGTGTGTGTGTGTGTGTGTGTGTGTGTGTGTGTGTGTGTCATGTGTGTGTGTGTGTGTGTGTGTGAGTGTGTGTGTGTATGTGTCAGTGTGTGTGTGTGTGTGTGTGTTAGTGTGTGTGTGTGTGTGTGTGTGTGAGAGCAAAGGCATGTACGTGGGTGGTGGTTCATGTATGTGTGTGGTGGCTCCTAGATAGCCATCAAACATTGATCAAGCAAATTTATTACCAAATTTTGTCTCACAAAATTATGACTGGTAGGATTGAACATTTCAGCAAACAGACACTTTCCAACCCAAATACTGTTGCCACGACACACAGTTCTCTGCTGAACGGATTATTTTTCATTAAGCCTGCGCACTGCGAGCCTGGTGACCTCGCTTTTCCCCGACTCCGCAGCGAATGTGCCGCCTCGATCGGTCCGTAACCGGCGGTCTGAAAGAGCCCGTCTCTCTACGGGAAAGAGAGACAGACGCTGTTCCCCGGGCAACCCTCGCCGCCCTCGTGCGCGCTCCATCGAACGTGCTCGCCCCCGCGCCAGCGTCAGCCCCGCGCGCCGGCAGCGGGGAGTTTCCCGCGAGCTGCGCTCACTCACTTCACTCACTCACCGACAGTGACGGCGGGAATCGGGAAATCGATCGATCACCGGGAAATAAAGTCAACTGAGCTGATAGAGATCTCCGGATGTCAGTGTGCTCCGCGGCGTGTCTGTGGACACTCCGGGAGCTCTTCCATCCGCCCGCGTGAGGAGGAAGAGGAGGGAGAGGAGGGGAGGAAGGAGGAGGAAGAGGAGGAGGAGGAAGAGGAGGAAGATGGAAGAGGAGGAGGAGGAAGAGGAGGAGGAGGAAGAGTGGAAATCGCGCTACGGCAGCGAAAGCTCCGTTTACCGTAGAGTGTCGGAATTCTCAGCGTGACGAAAAAACACGCTTTTAAGATCACGAACGCACAGGGCATTTGGGGCTTGTCTTTATTTGAGTTTTTTCTGCAAAGCTTTTTATCTTTTTTTTCCAAACAGCTGAACGCAGACGAATAGGCGACCATAAGAAGGGCCACACAGAACACCCCCAAAACTTTTACCCCAAAATCTGATTTATTTTTTTATATACACAAAAGATGGATAGAACTGGATAGTAATTATTATTATTTTTTAAAATATGGTTAGTATTATGTTTCTATTGTTACATGTGTGTTACGCTTTGGCAATATTTACTTTCCGTATTTCATGCCAATAAAGCACATTGAATTGAATAGGACTTGTTGAACTGAAAAAATGAGCCAATGCTAATGCTAACGCCAGAATATCTCTTCACACCAAACTCCTGCCTCCTGTGTGTGTGTGTGTGTGTGTGTGTGTGTGTGTGTACATTATGTGTGTGTGTGTGTGTGTACAGTATGTATGTGTGTGTGTGTGTGTAGTGTGTGTGTGTGTACTGTATGTGTGTGTGTGTGTGTGGGACAGAATGTGTGTATATGTGTGTACAGTATGTATGTGTGTGTGTGTGTGAAAGAAAGGGTGTATGTGTGTGTGTGTGTGTGTGTACAGTATGTGTGTGTGTGTGTGTATGTGTGTGTGTGTGTGTGTGTGTGGACAGAAGGAGCGGTGCTCTTGTCTTCACTCGCCGCTTGAGGAAAGAAGGAGGGATGAGGAAAAGAGAAGAGAAAGGGGAGAGAGCGGTACTCGTCAGATTGGAGGAGCGTGCCCCCCGCGCGCTCAGCTGAGGGCCGCCCGTGGCACGGACCGCCTGAGCACACACGCCTGCCTGTTACCCTTTCATCCACCGCTTCAGAAACATCAGAGCGCGCTCCGCAGCCCAACATCACAGCGAGAACACAGCCGAGACACTCGGCCCTGCGCTGAACGCTGGCCCGGCGGGCGTGGCTAGATAGCAACCCTATCTTTCCCCAGATCTCATGCATGACAATTTGCCGCTAAAGTGTTAAGTTTCAAAGACGAGCTGGTAACCCTAACCCTAACTCTAACTCTAACCTTAACCGTAACCCAAACTGTGACCATAACCATAATCCTAACTCTAACTCTAACTCTAACTCTATTGTGCTTTGGGTTGGAGAGAAGTGCTACCTGTATAA
>JAINUG010000281.1:810000-820000 GCA_029706075.1 Aldrovandia affinis | reverse complement strand
AGAACAAGTTCTTATTTGCAATGGCGGCCTGGGTACATACCTGGGTACATACACCATTCACTCACACACTCACACCTCTAGGGCAATGTAGACTGATATGCAGCTCACACTCGTACAGGACCAGCCAAATACGTGTGCATTGCGTCACGTGTGAGTTGTAATCTGGTCGTGCATTTTGCAGCGCATTTGAATGGAAATATGATTATTGAGTGCAGAATACGACCTGGATCTTATTTCATATTCTAATTATCAATGGAAACTGGTTATTTCACCTCTCAAAAGTCACAGAGAATTGACTTCATTTAAGTGAGCACCGTTCATCATGAACAAGTAACGGGAGGCACGGCTAAGTCCCGCGGGACGCAGGCATTGAAAATTAGCGGGTTGAGTATCTGGCGGCAACATCTCGCACCTGGGCCCACAGACACTCCAACCAGCACCCGGCCAGCAGCCAATCAGAGCCAACGGAGCCAGCCAATAGAGAGATGGTGCAGTCAAAAGGAGAGCATGCAGGCTTGGGCTGGGCGGGTTGGAGGGGGAGGTGAAAAATTAACACTTTTTTTGGAGGCAGAATATGCAGGCGCGTGCTACCACAGCAGCATGCAGTGTGAGAGAGAGAGAGAGAGAGAGAGAGAGAGAGAGAGAGAGAGAGAGAGAGAGAGAGAGAGAGAGAGAGAAGGAGAGAGAGAGAGAGAGAGAGAGAGAGAGAGAGAGAGAGAGAGAGAGAGAGAGAGAGAGAGAGAGAGAGATGAGGAGAGAGAAGGAGAGAGAGAGAGAGAGAGAGAGAGAGAGAGAGAGAGAGAGAGAGAGAGAGAGAGAGAGAGAGAGAGAGAGAGAGATGAGAGAGAGAAGGAGAGAGAGAGAGAGAGGAGAGAGAGAGAGAGAGAGAGAGAGGAGAGAGAGGAGAGAGAGAGAGAGAGAGAGAGAGAGAGGGAGAGAGAGAGAGGGAGAGAGAGAGAGAGAGAGAGAGAGAGAGAGAGAGTGAGAGAGAGAGAGAGAGAGAGAGAGAGAGGAGAGAGAGAGAGAGAGAGGAGAGAGAGATGAGGAGAGAGAAGGAGAGAGAGAGAGAGAGGAGAGAGAGAGAGAAGAGAGAGAGAGAGAGAGAAGAAAGAGAGGAGAGAGAGAGAGAGAGAGAGAGAGCGAGCATATTTTCTAGAGAACCATAACCGCAGATTTTTAAATTAAACATCCGTTAATAAACCTGAGGTGGACATAAATCTGATCTGATTAGCGCGGCTTTTGAGATTGAACTTCACCACCCTCCGCCTCGTGGAGATTTCACGAGATGTGGTGACAATAGAGAGCTGTGGAGGCGGCGCTTTGATCAGACCTAACAGCCTCCTCCGCCCCGGCTCTACCCCCCCCCCTCTTCAGCCCGTGCGCGAATAGGTTCCCCACGGACATCTCAGAGAAATCAGAGACATTGTTACACGGGACGAGTCTCTCGCCGCTCTTTCCGCGAGACAATCACGCACGCACGCACGCACACACGCGCGCGCGCACGCACGCACACACACACGCACGCACGCACACACACACACACACACACACACACACACACACACAAAAAACAAACAAAGGTCTCTTGCTTTTCCAGAACGTATCCAAAGCAACAGGCAACTAGATAGGAGCTCTTCCGCTCCGGTTTCACGCGATCGCGCGGGGGGAACAGTGCGGTGGGGGCTGTGTGATTAACGAGCGCTGCGCGTTCGGGGGCGACGGGGTTTAACGGCGGCGGTGTCGGCGTCACGAGCGGCACGTGGGGGACACGGGGAGGAACCCACCTCTCTGTTTGATGTCTGGAGCCGCGAGGGAGTGGACGGAACAAAAGCACCGGAAGGCTTTAAAAGCATCCGAATAATGATGTGTCGGTCGTGACATTCTAAAAACACCCCCAAAAACACAGAGAGAGAGAGAGAGAGAGTGGCTAAAATAAAATATAAGATTTGAGTAACCCTGCACTACTGTATATTAGGAGGAATGCTGCAAAAAAAATGAATTGCCAATCTCATCAAACGTATAGGCCTAAATATGGTGTGCACGCACGCGCACGCACACACACACACACACGCGCGCGCCTCGATACTATCGGTGCCGTGAGAAGACGTCGATTTAGCGCTCACGGGACTCGCGGTTCAGCGCAGCGCCGTAACGGGTCGTGCGGTCGGACGGCGGGGGCGAGCTTCTGGAGGTTTCTGGAGCCAGGACTCGTTTGCAAGTTCGGCAAGTTGGTTGCCATGGTGATCCAAACCGTTTGGTAAAGGCTGGCTGTCGAACATCTAAGCGCCACTGCTACACACACACACACACACACACACACACACACACACACAAACAGTGTTTGTTTTTACGCTCCCTGTTGAATACGCGCTGTAGGTTGAAAATAATGGATGGAAAATCTGTCTGTTTGTTGTGTAGCGGTCTAAACTTATTAGTTTTTGACGAGCAATGAGAGCAGGAACGCGTTGCATCACACACAGATAAAACCCTGGGCTTCAGCCATAAAAAGCTCTTTCCCGCATGGCATTCCATTATAGCACTTTTGTTTAACTCCAGTCCTGGAGGGGCCGCAGTATCTGCAGGTTTAACTCCGGTCCTGGAGGGGCCGCAGTATCTGCAGGTTTAACTCCAGTCCTGGAGGGGCCGCAGTGTCTGCAGGTTTAACTCCAGTCCTGGAGGGGCCGCAGTGTCTGCAGGTTTAACTCCAGCCCTGGAGGGGCCGCAGTGTCTGCAGGTTTAACTCCAGTCCTGGAGGGCCCTCCTACACTGTGCTCAAACAGGCACAGATTATCTTTGGGCATGCATTGGGGCGAGAGGCAGGAATACATCCTGGACAGGTCACCAATCCATCGCAGGGCACACACACCATTCACTCACACACTCATATCTACAGGCAATTTAAACTCTCCAATGAGCCTAATGTGCATGTCTTTGGACTGTGGGAAGAAACCGGAGTACCCGGAGGAAACCCACGCGGACACGGGGAGAACATGCAAACTCCGCACAGAAGTGCACTTGCTGTGCGGCGACAGTGCTACCCACTGCACCCCATTCACACACTAATTGTTTAAATACGTCCAACACTGGCTCTGCTAGCTCTGCTCTTGGCGGGAGTAGAGAACGTGTTTGGTTGTTTCTCTCGGCCTGGCTGCCATGACGATGGCTGCTTCCAGAGATCGCCCGCTGTCTTATCTCTCAAGACAAGGACCTCCTCCACCCGTCGCCCCTGACAACCCTAAATGCAGCCGGTACTGCGAGATGTTGTGGCGCTGGAGTCTTTGAGCGGCCCCCAGCGCAGCTCCGTGGAGGTCAGAGAAGGGCCAAACCAAGCTCTCTGGTTGTTTATGAATCAAAGGCGTGTTTAACACATTTTAACGATGAAAATGATGAAAGAACTGTTGTGAAACTCAAACTTTTTTTTACCCTGTGGCAGAACCAGGGTGAGCTAAAAAGAATTCAATTCAATTAAAAAAACGTTATTTATCCCCAAGGGATGATTCCTGAGGCTGGTAAAAATGGTTCAGACAGGGTATATAAAGGAGCCTCTCGGGTGGTCTAGCGGTTACAACGTTCGACGCTGGCCACTGCGACCGGGGTTCAACTCCACCAGCCGCCCCAGGGAAGGGGGGAGGGAAGCCGACATGAGTTCGCTGCGTACAGGAGTGGCTCTGGAGTACCGGAGTTATGGTCGATGGCTTGGCGAGTGCCGCCTCGGAGGAGACAATACTTCGTCTTCGTCACTGCGCCGGTCTCAGGGCTACGGCAGCGAACTCACAATACGAGGGGGGGGATTGACATGAAAAATAGAGAGGGTGTGATTGGCTACTGAATTAGGAGAAAAATGGGATAAAATCTGAAACAAATTCTTAAAAGACAGGACATATGTAGACAGTACATGATAAACAGACAGTGACTTCGTCCAGCAATAATAAATAAATGAAAAGCTAAGGTAAACAGGAGGTGGGAGGAGAAGACGAAAGATTATACAAATTTTATAAAACCCCAAGAAAATATGTTTTAAGCAGTACAAGTAAAAAATAAAAAATAAAAACTTGAAAAAGATTTTAAAAGTTAAACTCTACCCCCAGCAGTTTTCTTTCTGGTTACTGTATGATTTGGGCGACTTCAGATTGCTATGCCAGACACACATCTCTTTTTGCAGAAAAAAATATCAATTGTTAAAACGAAATCTTTTTCTCTGAGAGGTATAAAATAATGCAATTTCACGATTTTGGAGCATAAACCGCAACTCACTGCCCGTGTTATTTATTTGATATGTACTTCTTTGCTTATCTTTATTAAAGGGGTAAATAATGTATTTAGGAGGGAACTGCATGTCCTTCAAATGCACAAGACCCTGGGGGGGGGGGGTCAATATTAAGATACCCTCCAGCAACTGTGTCAAATTACGGGAACATTTTTCCTCACAGTTAGAAATGCAAGAAGGGGCAATTCTTACAAAAGGAATTAATTGTTTTTACCTGGCAGCACCTGGCTGTAGATCAAAGGGAAGCCTGTTCCCCTGTGTACTGTCCTGGGACTCTTGAGGGGATGGATGAGAGTGTTGAAGATATCAGACAGTTGTCAATGTGTGAAACAGCTTGCCAGGTCAGGAAGTAGAAGCAGGAACACTTGGTACTGGACTCTGGGTGTTCAAGTCCAGGTAGACATGAAATACTTCAGTAGATTAGTAAATTACGAGCCAAGATGGCTCCTTGTCATCATGTATTCTCATGTTCTTTCTATGTTCTTATGCAAGTGAGCGCTACGGGCTTGGAGAGGGTAGAGAGCCCCTGTGGACCGGGGCGGGGGACCCCCCCAGCTCTAGATCCAGGAACCCTGTGCCTCGAATGCCATGGGGAGAAGGCAGCCATTTTTAAGATAAAGATAAAGATGAAAATGTGGTTCTCTGTGGCTCAGTTGTTAGAGGACAATGTTAGCAACGCTTAGGTTGTGGGTTCAATCCCCACTGGGGCCACATATACTGAAAAATGTATGCATTCACTACTGTAAGCCGCTTTGGATAAAAGCATCTGCTAAATGGCTTATATTATATTATATTATTATAAAAAGATAAGGTTGTGTAATGTGACAGGGGGGAGAGTGGGCTCACACTGTAAGCACGTAAACATGAGGACAATGGACCAGCGTCAAGTCCAAAACAAAAAGGAGGATTGTGGGAGCTGTACAGCTAATGAGCAGTAGAGTGCAGCCCCCCCCAAAACTAAATGTTAAAACCCGGTGAACTGAGCGGCAGGTTGTTGTCACTTCCTCCAGAGAGAAGCACGAAGAGACTTAGTCATTGCGCTGCTATTCTGCCCCCCCCCCCCGCGGGATCCAAACATCCGTTAACGCCGTGTGTGTGTCAGAGAAAGTGGCCCCCTCTACGTATAATGTTTACCACGGGGGAATTCGGGGGCCGCCGCTCAGATGAGCAGTAACAGAAGGATAAAGAACTGTACCTCTCGGTGGGAGAGAACACTCCCACGCCACGCACAGATAGACACTCCCTGAGTGGGGGCCACGCGGAGTGCGAGTGTGGACTCATAGCAGCCGTCTCTCTCTCCCCTCGCGAGGAGGGGCGATAATGACAGACTGTAACGCGCGCGCGTAAAAATAGACAAGCGTCGGAAACCGCGAGGCCCTTCCTTCTGCTGACAGACACGTCGGTCGAATTAACCGCCGTGCTAATAACCCGGTGCTGTTTTCAGCCTCGTAAATACTATAGCATTAAGTGCAAACGGCCTTCCAGTAAAACTGTATCGCCTACACTATCGACCGGTTATTGTGTCCTCTCGTAAAAAAACCGACAGTGGAAGATTTGTGGGATATGACAAATTAGTTTGTTGTGCAGTGCCCTGCAAGGAAGCCAGTCCAGTTAACAACAAAAAAACTAAAACGCTAACAAACCAAAATAAACAGGCGATAAAAACCAATGGACGGCCTCCATCAGAGGGCAACACTTCGTTGAAGAACTTTGTTGAATTATGGAAATATTAATGAGATGAGCGGCTCTTTAGTGATGTCCATTGTTTGCTACTTTAACTTGTTTATGAATGAACGGAAACTCGAGGCGCAAGGTGCTGTTTCAGGACCGCGGCCAGCGCAACATCGTAACACAACAACGAAACGCGGGCCGCGTAAAGTAGCCTGTCTTCTGTTTAATAAACGCGTTTGGTTTGGCTAAGATTTTGACCAATTACAATGTTCGCAGAGGAAACGGGGGACATTTGGGTACCAATCGAATAATTTAAAAACCAGTTGTAAATGGGATGGCAACATTGAGGTTATTTATTGAAAACGACTGAACTGCCGTCCGGATTAAGATGAGCCAATCGTTCATGTTAGAAGTTTAGGAGTGATCTTATATTTGAACACAAGTGTGGGGATCTCTATAGGCCCTCAGGGGTCACGATGGTGACGGAGCGATATCCACACAGAAGAAGAAAACAAGTCAGTTTTTTTGTTGTCTTCGGGAGTATGGTCTTTAAAACACTCCCTATAGGTTAATTGTTTCTTGTTTTCAAATCTCGGCTGTTTAATTGAATTACAGTGGAACTGGTAGGCCTACATAAGCAGGGATCCCCCACACACACACACACAGTACATTAAATGCTTTATTTATGTCCACATAAAATTACAATATCTCACATAAACAGTGACAGTCATTTTGCAAGAGTCAGTGACAGAGTTGGCGACAGTTATGCACACCCCAAATGAACATTTGTGGGTCACTCACACACACACACACACACACACACACACACACACACAGTCACACACAGTCACACTCACACACACACACACACACACACACACACACACACACACACTCACACACACACACACTCACACACACACACACACACTCACACTCACACACACACACACACACACACAACACACACACACACACACAAAGTCTCTAGTGCTCCAGAAGTGTGACGAAACATATTGCTCACACCACAGCCACGCGCGAGTGTTTTTTAAATTTAATGCGCGGGGTGTTCCAATTACCATTGATCTTTCAGCCCCACGCGGCAGTGGGCTTACGCGTTTTTTCGTTGTTGACGGCGCAGTCGTTCTTCTCCTGATAAGCGAAAGTGGCAACGCAGAGGTCCCAACACACCGCCGGTTTAATAGGGGCGTGGATGTAACTCGCGGCTTCTAATTGGCAGAACGACGTGCACGAGAATGTCATTAGGCGTCGCCTCGTGCACGAGGACGCACACATTGTACCCAGTCGGCCTTGAACGTGCTCAAACATCGAACGCGACGAAAATCGTAACTGTAAAATAACACGCGGAAATGTAAGGAGTAGTCAACGTTTGAAATTGGGCTTTAACACATGAACAAAAATCATAATTTAAATAAAAAAGTGGTATTGGATTTCTGATTTTTGACTATATATTCCCTCGCCGAGCAGTGATTTCAACATTAACTGGCCTTGTCACTGTCGGAGCAGTGGTTTGCAGTGTATTGGGTCTTGTTTTCAACACTCTTTTTTACCTGTAAGGACAGACATCGTTGTAAATGAGGTAAACGAAAATCAAGGGGGCATAACCTGTTTTACGGCGGGGTCTGGATGCGTGCACGTTAAGAGGGGAAGGGGGAGAATAGGACATAACCTGGGCTACCACCGCCTGCATGCTTCTGCAAGCTGGAAATCTGTAACACATTCCTAGCGAAAAACAAATGTTTCATTATTCTCTCTCTCTCTCTCTCTCTCTCTCTCTCTCTCTCTCTCTCTCTCTCTCTCTCTCTCTCTACATCCCTCCCTCCCACACTCGTCGGTTTCTCTCCTCCTCCACCTCCCCCCCCCCTTCGTATGCACTCGCACTTACTCTGAGATGTGCTCAGGTTTTATCTACACCGACTCCGGGAGTGTAATATAGTGAAAGCGCGCGCACAGCAGACCGACCGAGGCCGGCCGCCGAGACACCAGCGCGAGAAGTGCACAGACGGACGGAGGTTGAGCGCGAGTCAGTTCAAATATTGCGGATACCTGTAACGACGAGCGAGAGACGTCACTCCACAACAGGAGCGCGTGCGGAGTGTGTGTATCGAATGTGCCGCAGTAGAGTGAGCGCACCACCTACACACACACACACACACATAGCCCACGCGCGCACATAACACCGCTCGACCGTAAACTTGGGAGCTCCTGTTCGTTCGTCGACAGTTTCGGCCACTGAGATATATATTTTTTTTATTATTACAAAAAAATATTACAAAAAAATATTTTAAAAAAATACAAAAATGATAATCGTCGCGGATGGCTGTGTCCTGCTCACTGGAGATACGCCGCTTCTCCTTGGGTTTTTATGAGAGCAGCTGGTCCTCCTCAAGTTCCCCCGATTCGCTTTCTCTGTGCCGCCGTCGGGAAGGGACCCCGACAACAAGAAGAAGAAGAAGAGGACAAAGGGGGAGTTCGCGATGAGTCGCGCCGGACTGTTGCTCGGCTACTTTCTGGTGAAAGTTGTGGCGCTGCTGGTGTGCCACGCGCAGGGCGAGCCGCGGGAGCCGCGAGAGCAGCAGCAGCTCGAGAGCAGCCTCGCGACGGCCTCGGCGGCGAACGACTCGCGCGAGGCGGAGGGTCCCGGCGGCGCGCCGGCCGAGACCGTGCACACCGAGGACAGGTGCCAGGGTTACTACGACGTGATGGGCCAGTGGGACGCGCCGTTCGTGTGCCGCACCGCCAGCTACCTGTACTGCTGCGGCACCTGTGGCTTCCGGTTCTGCTGCGCCTACAAGAGCTCGCGCCTGGACCAGAGCAAGTGCAAGAACTACGACACCCCCTTGTGGATGATGACGGGCAGGCCGCCGTCCAAGAAGAACGACCGGTCGCACGACCCCACCAGGGACAAGACCAACCTGATCGTGTACATAATATGTGGAGTGGTGGCCATCATGGCGCTCGTTGGGATATTCACCAAACTGGGACTGGAGAAGGCGCACAGACCCCATCGGGAAAACATGACCAGGTGGGTTCAGCATGCTACTAGACCCCCTCCATCCCAAGCCCCCACCTCTACCCCCACCCTGCCCCCCCCCCCCACCGGGAGGGGCTGAGTTTGGGTGCGTTGGCACGCGCATTTGTTTTGTTAGTTTTTTGGGGGGGCTTGAGAAGCACAGCACGCGCCATGCACTTTTTTTGGGGGGGGGTTCGGGGGGAGAACCGTGTGGGGGTTGGGGGGGGGGTTTCTATAGGACAGGTAGCTTCACAGAGCCGTTTCATTGTCACTTCGCCCCGAAATCTGACTATATAACTAACTATAGGACTTCCGCCACACGTAATGCAGTAGGCGTTGCGCATTTGACTTCACGTAGAGTGTGTAGGTGATCCACACGGAACGGTTAGTGCGCGCGTGGAAGCCTGGCGTCTCGAGGAAAGGACACTTTTCAGAGCGCTGTTGGGGGAACAAGGAAATCGCGCTTCGTCAAGTGCGCAGCGGTTACGCTTCTATTACGATACTTCGGTTTAAAACCAACAGCACCCACACGCCAGCGAGGTTATAGCTACTTCATGCCATATTTACTTGAATAAACCCCAATATCGACATCACGTCCAGTTAGAATCGCGGGTACAAAGTGATTTCGTACAAGAGAAAGGTTTGTTTACGTGTACCTAGTAGTACCTATAAGTACAACACAAAACACTCAGACCTGAACACGATGTGGGCTATTTCTTTTACGCGGCTGGTATTGGTTCACCGTCAGTGCGGAATAAAAACAACCTTTACCAACTCGGTCGTATAGGAATTGTTTTGTACTTTCAACTTGTTATTTCCTATATTTAAATAATTCGCTTCTTTTTTCTTCTTCGCGAATGCCTTTGTTGCCATGGTGATCGGGCTACGCCACACGAACCGAATGTTCCACGGCTCGTGCGCTTAACTGGGTGTGATGTCATAACCGAATATCCCCCGGGGATTGAGCAATCCCTTCATTAACGAATCACAGATCAAAACAAAACAAAACAAAACCGTCAGGTTGTTTC
>JAINUG010000281.1:802500-805000 GCA_029706075.1 Aldrovandia affinis | reverse complement strand
CGTGATGCAGCAGCAGGTCCCAGGTTCGAGGGAACACCTGGAGCAGGAGGTGATCATGGGGTCCCAGGGGCAGCACTATGAGAACATGCAGGCCTGCGCCACGCCCAACAGCCTCCGTAAGTCCGTCTGCTTCTCTCCTCTCCTCCGCCTGGTTCTGTGCGTTCAGCTGAACGCCGTCTTCAGCGCTGTGTCCGTTTCGCTTCGTCGTTCCTGCAGAAGGAGCTTGGGTAAAAGTGTGATCGGTTCCCCTCGGCTTGGGCGGGAGATGGTCGAGTCTCATCTTGTGAAGAGTGGCTGCAACGCACACGCACCACCCTGTTACTGGGTTTGAGCTGAATCCCCAGATTGGATCAGAGTCACCATTTCATCGCTGAGTGAAAGGGCTCTTCCATAATAACAATAATAACATTGAATAAAACAAAGCCCTCTCCATATTAATGCAGCACCATGTGTGTTTGGTGACAGGGTGCTGTAATGGTCAGGAAACTGGGCTTGTAATGCAGAGGTTGCTGGTTTGATTCCCAGGTGGGAATTGCCATTGTACCCTTGAGCTAAAGGTACTTAACCTGAATTGCTTCAGTTAATGTCCAGCTGTATAAATGGGTTGTATGTATAAACTGTGTAGGTTGCTCTGGATAAGAGCGTCTGCTAAATGCCTGTAAAGGAATATATACATATTACATTATTATATTATATATTACAGTACCACAAAGTGGCTTTCCCTGAAGACGGCTTTGGTGGTGCTCATTTAATACAATGACCCTGGATTCACCTTGGAGAATTCTTTCTCTTTTTTTTTTTTGGAGGGGGTGGGGGCGTTGAATAGCACTGCCTCTTAAGTCAACCCGGAGTGCTTTTTTGTTTGAATCCGGCAGGGAGTTGGAAAAGGCAGAAAAAAAGCCAGGTTTTTACGGTCATATAAATTTCTGTGCTACCGGAGGTGAGGGGGGGGTCCACATTATCGTGCGCATAAAATAGAATATTAAAAACCCATCAGGTCGGGGAGAGAGCTCGCTGAAATGCTAATGATGGGATGCAGCACTGCTGCCATGGCGATGTGAGAGTGTGAGGGAGAGAGAGGGACCTTACGGGGGAGGGGGCAGAGAGCTCAGAGCCCGGGGGACCAGGACACACCTGCGGCAGACAGCTGCTCAGCTCCGCAGGTGCAGGGCGTGACGTGACGACACTGCTGACAAGCACCAGGATCCGCAGTCATAGCCTCCTCTGTCACGAAGCTCTCAGCACACTCAGGTGTGTAGTCCCGTAGCTCAGTGGGTAGAGCGTGGAGCTGGCAGTGCCAAGGTCACGGGTTCGATCCCACGGGACTACATGTCCGTTGTTCGGATGGGACGGTAAAAACCGAGGTCCTGACTCTCTGTGGTCATAAAAGATCCCATGGCCCTTTTCTAAAAGAGTAGGGTGTTAACCTGGTGTCCTGGTCAAATTCCCAACCAAGACTATATATATATATATATATATATATATATACATGGAATTGATTAATTCCCTCCCTCCTGGCCTCTCCACTGTGTATCTGATGTGTGGTTCTGTGTGGCTCAGTTGGTAGAGCAAAGCATTGGCAATGCTTAGGTTGTGGGTTCGATTCCCACTGGGACCTGACATGTACTGAAAAATGTATGCATTCACTACTGTAAGTTGGTCTGCTAAATGGTGTATATTATATAATATTATATTTGTGAGTTTGTACTGGCACACTATGGCTGCTGTCGCGTTCACCCATTCACATTGGTGGTGAAGAGTGAGTTTCTCCTATCATTGTAAAGCGCTTTGGGTTCCTTGAAAAACGCTATATAAATCCAATGTTCAAAAACAGGCTTACAAAACCACAGAATATTGTGCAAGAAGAATTTTGTTCCAAATATTGGTGAAAACAATGGTCAGAAACCAGCGCCGCTCTCTCTAAAGGACTGAAGCAGTTCTGGCGCGTAACGTGACCCGGTCCTGGTCCCGAATGTGCTCGCTAATGACCCGGAAGAAACACACCAACCAGCGGGCAGCTGTCCGACGCAAAGCCCCGGAAAAGCACGGTCGCATTTAAGTGCCAGCCCATGGTTAGACCGTAACCGCACACTAGGTTAGTAGCGGGGGGGGGATGACGACCGCGTTCACGCCTCACGAGTGAGCCCTGGAGCCAGGCTCAGTGTGCGCCCAGCGGGGCCTTCTGATCGGCTCTGGGGGAGAGGATTAACCAGCAGGCCTCGCTTGCTCTCCTTTTGTTGGTATGGCGCTACGCTGGGAGTTTGGCAGTTGAGGAACTGAATAGAGGATGCAAGCGGTAACCAGCACAACAGGTAGATGTGTGAATAGGTACAGGGTGTGTGGTGGATTGGGGGTGGATAGGTACAGAGTGTGTGTGGGTTGGGGGTGGATAGGGACAGGGTGTGTGTGAGTGTGGGTGTGGATTGGGGGCAGATAGGTGAAGGGTGTGTGTGTGTGTGAGTGTGGGTGTGGATTGGGGGCAGAGTGTGTGTGTGTGTGT
>JAINUG010000281.1:795000-800000 GCA_029706075.1 Aldrovandia affinis | reverse complement strand
AGCTCATATCGGCTTCCCTCCCCCCTCCTTGGGGCCGATAGCCAATTGCTGACCCCTAGTGGCACTCCCAAAGATTTTTAAGATAAGTGGGGTTAGCACAGGGGTGGGCAATCTTACCCTGTGTGGGCCGGTGTGGGTGCAGGCTTTTGTTCCAACTGAACAGTGACACACCTGATTCCACTGGGGCCCTGATTGAAGACTTTGATTGGCTGATTAGTCAAATCAGGTGAGCTACTGCCCTGGAACAAAAGCCTTAAAGATAAGGGTGATTGGTTAGCAGAACAAGAGGCCATAGGTGGAAATAAGTTAAAGGCAAATTCCGCACAGATATTAGGAAGTTTTTCTTTACAGAGAGAGTTGTCAATGCCTGGAACAGCTTGCCAGGTCGGGTAGTAGAGGCAGAAACACTTGGGCTATTCAAGTCCAGGCTAGATGCAATACTAGATACTCTTCAGATTAGGACATGACGAGCCTAGATGGGCTGAACGGCCTGTTCTCCTCATTATGTATTCTTATGTAACATGAAAACCTATCCCCCTGAGAATAAAAATATTAACACTGAACATCAGAGGAATGAATAAAATGGTGAAATGAAAACGCACCATTTCTTGCTGCGTTTTCCGTGACTGTTCTGGCCTCGCTGTGCTGGGTTATGTGATTACTGCACACAGTCTGCTTCTAAATCAGAATACCGCGCATCTTCCTGAGGAATCGTACAAACCGTACCCCTCCTGATGTACCGCCCACAAATGCATCCATGTCACATGACAAACAAGAAATTGTGACTTAAAATGCTACCCATCAAATATACAGCATAGTATTTTATCATATAGTAATACCTGGTAAATTACCATTTTTTTGTATTAAGACACAGTTAATGAGACAAGTGTTGGGTGTCACTGTCTCTCTCCTGCAGTACTGTGTGTGGCCTGTAGGGTGTAAACTAGTCACTGGCTCTCTCCTGCAGTACTGTGCGTGGCCTGTAGGGTGTAAACTAGTCACTGGCTCTCTCCTGCAGTACTGTGCGTGGCCTGTAGGGTGTAAACTAGTCACTGGCTCTCTCCTGCAGTACTGTGTGTGGCCTGTAGGGTGTAAAATAGTCACTGGCTCTCTCCTGCAGTACTGTGTGTGGCCTGTAGGGTGTAAAATAGTCACTGACTCAGTACTGGCCTGTAGGGTGTAAAACTCACTGACTCTCTCCTGCAGTACTGTGCGTGGCCTGTAGGGTGTAAACTAGTCACTGGCTCTCTCCTGCAGTACTGTGTGTGGCCTATAGGGTGTACAATAGTCACTGGCTCTCTCCTGCAGTACTGTGTGTGGCCTGTAGGGTGTAAAACAGTCACTGACTCTCTCCTGCAGTACTGTGTGTGGCCTGTAGGGTGTAAAACAGTCACTGGCTCTCTCCTGCAGTACTGTGCGTGGCCTGTAGGGTGTAAAACAGTCACTGGCTCTCTCCTGCAGTACTGTGCGTGGCCTGTGGGTGGCACAGCAGTGACTCAAGAGGCACAATCGACCCCAAATTGGGGAGAAGAATAAATATTACATAAAAAACAAAGATAGAAATAAAACAGCTACATAAAAATCTTGACAAAGATAGAAATAAAACAGCTGAACGTGTCTTTGTGTTAACACTGGCCTTTGTATTAACATTGTGTCTGTATTAACATTGTGTCTTTGTGTTAACATTGTGTCTTTGTGTCTTGACTACAGTTAACATTGTAACATTGTCTTTGTGTCTTTGTAACATTGTGTCTTTGTGTTAACATTGTGTCTTTGTGTTAACATTGTGTCTTTGTGTTAACATTGTGTCTTTGTGTTAACATTAACATTGTGTTAACATTGTGTCTTTGCATTAACATTGTGTCTGTATTAACATTGTGTCTTTGTGTTAACATTTTGTCTTTGTGTTAACATTGTGTCTGTGTTAACATTGTGTCTTTGTATTAACATTGTGTCTTTGTAGTAACATTGTGTCTTTGTAGTAACATGGTGTCTTTGCTGTAGTCCAAGTGTGACCGTAAGCCGGGCGCTGCTCAAACAGAAGGCCTCTCTGCCAGGGAGAAGTGCAGGGCAGAGGAGCAGCTTTCAGGGGCTGAGCTGAGCGAGAGAGAGTGAGAGTGTGTGTGGGGTGGGAGACAGGGGGAGAGAGAGCGAGAGACAGAGAGAGAGAGAGAGAGAGAGAGAGAGAGAGAGAGAGAGACAGAGAGAGAGAGAGAGAGAGAGAGAGAGAGAGAGAGAGAGAGAGAGAGAGAGAGAGGAGAGGAGAGAGAGAGAGAGAGAGAGAGAGAGAGAGAGAGAGAGAGAGAGAGAGGGAGGGAGGGAGAGAGAGAGAGGGAGAGGGAGAGAGAGAGAGAGAGAGAGGGAGGGAGGGAGGGAGGGAGAGAGACATGCAGCCTGTGAAGATGATGATGAAGATGATGATGATGGAGATGATGATAGAGGTGAGGAAGATGCATGTTTCGTGGAGCGCCCTGATTTTCAACCGGGGTGAATCCCTCACCTGCACAACGGCCAATTACAGCAGAGCGCTTGGCACATGCCAGCAGAGCTGGAGAGGGAGAGGGATTTCATTCAGCGGACTAAACTGTCGGGTGACCAGATGGCTGGATTGGGAGGTTTGGCCACCTGCCCTTTGGGGTCGGTGCCACGCCCATCTTGGATGACCACAGTGCACCTGATTCAACATCTCACAGCAGAGAGACCTCCCCCAGTGCAGTCTCCCTATCGTCCCATCTGGCCCATCTACACCAGTAGGGATCACAAACTCCAGTCCTGGAGGGGCCGCAGTGTCTGCAGGTTTAACTCCAGTCCTGGAGGGGCCGCAGTGTCTGCAGGTTTAACTCCAGTCCTGGAGGGGCCGCAGTGTCTGCAGGTTTAATTCCAGTCCTGGAGGGCCGCAGTGTCTGCAGGTTTAACAAGGCCTGGAGGGGGCGCTGTGTCTGCAGGTTTAACCTCAGTCCTGGGGACTTCAGTGTTTAACTCCAGTCCTGGAGGGGCCGCCCCCTCTGCAGGTTTAACTCCAGTCCTGGAGGGCCGCAGTGTCTGCAGGTTTAACTCCAGTCCTGGAGGGGCCGCAGTGTCTGCAGGTTTAACTCCAGTCCTGGAGGGCCGCAGTGTCTGCTACCAGTTCTCTATGTCTCCATACGCTGCGTTAATTCACAAGACTCGTCCGGTAAATGACTCTCGCAGTGAAGACTCTGGTGGTAAATCCCTGTTTGCTGTCACGGTCACATCTGTTTCCATTTGCGGAAGAAAAAAACATACAAAACCCCCCCCCAAAAGAAGCGTTTAACGTCACCATTCCCACGCGTCACGGCTCGTTACCCCGGCAACGTACACGCCGCCGTTAGCCCCCCCGTCTGGGGGCCGCTCACGCTCGGGGTCTGCGAAACGACCAGCGATCCTCCGTAATCAGCCTGCCCCCAGCTCCCGGTTTCCACGGTTGCACAAAAGATCCTTAATTGGAAAATGAGTCATTAACGATCTCGTCTGGTTCGTCTGGATACTCTGTGTCAACATGACATAGTTTATCTTTAAAAAAAAATAAGTCACTGAGCTGAATGAATTCAGCGGCATTTCTCCATTACCATCGTGGTGGCGGCCGAATCGCTCTATTAAGTAGTAATACCGCTGTATTACATAGTTATACAGTAGTAATAAAGTAGTTCCGTTGGCAAACCTATTAAATACATTACATTACATTACAGGCATTTGGCAGACGCTCTTATTCAGAGCGACGTACAACAAAGTGTTAAATACATCGGTTGAAGAGGTAGATCCAATTAAGCAGATAGAATAAGGAAATATTTTTTAAAATAATTTCAATGCAGCATTATCTTAAGTTTTAATATACATATTATTTGGTTTTAAGATCTAATCTAATGATAGTTTGTACTGTATATTTTGCAGGTACTGCAGGTCTTTCTGCTATGTGTAGATTGTATTTTATATTGTTTTAATAGTTGTATGTACTGGTTTATTTTTTAACTAGCAGCCTGCCCCAGCGACTACAGTTGAAGATTAGCCTCCTTGGATAACTCTGGCACATTTACAGAAATGTTATGAATGTGCACTGTCCCTGTCAAATTCATTAAGAAATAAATATTTGCAGGACCAGAGACGTAGCCTGTAAAGTTAACTGTTTTTAGTCGTTTTATTCCGTTGAATAAGATAATCACATCGTCACAAAAAAAAAAAAAAAAAATACAAAATACATTAACATTAGCCTAAAATCTCCAAAAGTACACCTCGTGTGCGGATAGGGCCGAGGGCTTGTCTGTCTGTCTGTCTGTCTGTCTGTCTCTCGTACAGATACGGTTGAGGGCTTGATGTGAAGTAGACAGTTTGTCGTAGACTGTAGACAGTACAATTGGGAATCAAGTGTCAGCATCTACAAATGTGTCACCTATGAGACTCGTGATGTACTTTATAAGTACATAAAATGTAAAATAAAGACAAAACAATTCACACCCTACTAATACGATGATTTCCCCTCTGAAGCCGTAGCAGATTCCAGAGCGATCCCAGGGGGGTGAACACTTCTCCCAGAGAAACTGGGTGCAAATATCTAACAGCAATCAAACCCTACAGCGTTGTTTCTAAAAACAGGACTCAGGTGCCCTTTTTGTGTTCCAAAATCTCTCCAAAGTGGTTACATGTTCTTAGCCAGTCACATGCCATACTGTATGGATTTTTTTATTTGTTCTACTATAAAATGACATCTCCTGTACAGATATGAGAGGAAAATGCATTCTAAGCTGATTAATGACAAACGTTTTAGTTTTTTTGTCTTTCCTGCATCAGATAATTGTGTACCCAGGTGTCCAGAAACCCATCCAAAAAACACACTATAAATAAGCTCACTTGCACAAATCTAGCCAGAAAGCTCTCAGAATGCTCTCGGAATGCCAAACCTTCCTCCCATGTGGATTCAAACAGACATCATGGCAAGAATAACAACATGGGCAGAGTTGTCGTGCGTGTCAGCCTAGCCGACAGTC
>JAINUG010000281.1:765000-787500 GCA_029706075.1 Aldrovandia affinis | reverse complement strand
CAGCCCACAGCCCACAGCCCCAGCCCACAGCCCACAGCCCCAGCCCCCAGCCCAGAGCCCACAGCCCACAGCCCACAGCCCACAGCCCACAGCCCACAGCCCACAGCCCACAGCCCAGAGCCCAGAGCCTACTGTCTCATAATTAGGTATAAATAGGTTTGAGCCACTCCATTCATAACGTCAGAATTAGTACCTTTAAAATATTATTTTTTTAAAGGAAAAAAAAAAAAGAATTGTGTGTAGTATTCTAAGTGTGGATATATGGTGTAGTATTTTAAGTGTGGGTATGTGGTGTAGCATTTTTTTGAAGAATTTGTTTCTGATTTTCTCCCAATTTAGTAGCCAATTAGACCCTCTCTATTTTTCATGTCAATCCCCCCCTCGTATTGTGAGCTCGCTGCCGTAGCCCTGAGACCGGCAGTGACAAAGGCAAAGCACCGCCTCCTCCGGCACTCGCCGTCTCGGACAGTGTGTCGCGAGGAGAGGAGCTCACAGTATCTGAGGAGTGCTTAATTTCATCTAACGGCCCAGAAAGTTACAAAACTCATGTTTTCCATTCAGCAAAAAATTAAGCCGTAAAAAAAAGAAAAATTCTAGGAAGCGATTTATCATAACTTTTTAGCGTAAGTTAGTTTTAATAGATGAGTTTCATTTAGTAAATTTGCCCCACTGAATGTTCCGAGGCGCAGAGAAAATTAAAAGCGCGGCGTCGCGCCAGCCCAACTGCCAGGCGAGGTCTCAATCGCAGAGGAGGCCACAGGAGGAGGCCATGATTGTTGTGTAAGATTAGCGTCCAATTAGGCCCGATTAGGCAGCGTCTGCTGGAGAGAACGAGATCCCTCTCCAGCCCTCTCACAGAAACGTCTCCGCGCCTGCCCCCCCTCCTCTCGGGCCACACAGACGATCAGCCAGGCAGACAAATCCCTCCACGCGGGCTCTGTGTAGGCGTGTCATCTGACCGTGTCGTTTATTTAGCTTTAGCTGGACACCGTCCACCTCAGCACCAGGGCACTCTTTCTCAGAACGTGGCAGGAAGAATTTATTTCATTTATTTGTTTTACTGATCAACCCTGGTTCTGTGTGGCTCAGTAGGTAGAGCGTGGTTCTGTGTGTCTCAGTAGGTAGTTCGTGGTGTTGACAACGCTAAGGTTGTGGGTTTGATTCCCATTGGGGTCACATATACTGACAAATGTACACATTAACTACTGGATAAAAGCGTCTGCTAAATGGCGTATGTTATATTATTATGCGATTTTTGTTTAGGAATAAAACGGGCTAGTCTGTTCCAGCCTGCGTGGTCAACATTATGACTCTTCTCTAGCAGAAGTAGAGAGGGCCCGGCTGAGCTTCATTTGCCTTGTGTGCGGCAGACTGCAGCCCTGTCGCGTCACGATCTTGCTCAAGGACAAAATGGTTTCAGCGAGTTTCGCCCACACACAGACTACCCCACGGCTTTCCATTTTCTTTTTTGTTTGTTTCGGATTTTTCTTCCCAATTTGGAAGCCAATTAAACCCTCTATTTATTTCAATTAACCCCCCACCCACCCACCCACCGGCCCGGCTCTACGGGGCAAGCTACTCTCCGAGGCCGGCGATGATCCGCCTCCTTTGAGACAGAACTCACCGACTCCCTTTCTTGCTTCACAGCGAGTTCATACCGACTACCCCCCCTCAGGAACGGACAGCCAAACGCCCCCGCCCCGGACACTGACGACCAGGGTCGGTCTGGCAGAGACGGGTTTCGTCACTGACAGGCAGCTCACAGTCGTACAGGACCAGCCAAATAAGTGTGCGTTAGACCGCTACGCTATCCGCCAGCCCCGCCCCATGACTCTTTTTGACTTTTGTTCCCCGTTCTCAGCCCCATTAGGGCCGGGGACCGCTACACGAGAGCAAACCGAGTTAGCGCAAGGCTACAGCGCTAACGGCAGGGAGCCTGTCTTCCACTCTGCCAGCTGCCAGGGAGGGGACGCGCTCTGTTAGCCATCGCTACGCTAGCTCGTGGTTTCTATGGTGACAGTCCACAGAAGAACTTCCCACTTGAAACCCGAGAGAAAGCATCGCTGACAGAGATTGGCTGTAATGAGCAGGACTGTGTGTTCCCCTCCCCCTTTTCCCTCCAGAACACGGACGGATGCGGTTTGTTTCATAACTACAAAAACAAAAAAGAGTTTTCGGATGAGAGTGTCTTGAGGATCATTTCAGTTCTTATCTTTTATACAAATTTGAGTATGCGTATGTTTGAAAATAAACCTTCTTTAAATCTCTCAGTATAGGCTAGATTAATAGTTTTCATTTGCATGTACCACACATTCTGTAGGATATACATAGTTAATGTATGTACAGCATTCACATCTGCAGGATTACCGTAATAAATGTATCACACCTAATAACATGTGTAATAAACGGACCTTGGCCTGAATCCTCCATTTTGTCAAAGTTAAGGACAAACGCTCTAGTAACAGCCATGTCAGCCACTGAGTACTGACTTTACACTGAGAAAGAGCTGCCGCGAGGGCTCCATCTTGACCACTGGAGGGTCGGATGTGCTGAGAAAGAGTGCTCAGCTAAAAGGACTCCATCTTGGCTCCAACAGAGGGTCGGATGTAATCAGAGGCAGTGGCCTGCTTGGGTAAAAAACTCCACTCCATCTTGGCTCTAGCAGAGGGTCACAATGTAATCAGAGGCAGTGGTCTGCTCGGGTAAAAGGACTCCATCCATCTTGGCTCTAGCAGAGGGTCACGATGTAATCAGAGGCAGTGGCCTGCTTGGGTAAAAGAACTCCATCTTTTCTCTATCTTGGCTTGATCAGAGGGTCGGGATATAATCAGCGGCGGTGGCCTGCTCAGGTAAAAGGACTCCATCTTGGCTCTAGCAGAGGGTCACAATGTAATCAGAGGCAGTGGTCTGCTCGGGTAACAGGGCTCCATCTTGGCTCGATCAGAGGGTCACGATGTCATCAGAGGCAGTTGTCTGCTCAGGTGCGTGGGCTCCATCTTGGCTCGATAAGGGTAATCAGCGGCGGGGTTATTGATGGGCGGACAGAGTGCAGACTCACAGGGGAGGAAATGCTTGGCACCTGATTTCCCTCATGCCGAGGGCAGAGCCCCATTCTGCCACCAGATGAGCCTGGTGATGATAAAATTACCCCAGCCCCAACGGCATTGCCATCAATCCGCTACCCTCTCCTGTTCCTCAGTCTGACCAAGCACCTGTGTGTGATTTTCCTTTAACATTACATACAGCAAGTCTACATTTTGCAATATCCCCCTTTGATTCCTCATTATTTTGAGGTTTATTATTTTATTCGGAATTCATAACCATTTTCTATAATAAGAATATAAGACATAAGAAGACATAATGAGGAGAACAGGCCGTTCGGCCCATCTAGGCTCATCATGTCCTAATCTAAAGAGCATCCAGTACTGCATCTAGCCTGGACTTGAATAGCCCAAATGTTTCTGCCTCTACTACCCGACCTGGCAAGCTGCTCCAGGCATTGACAACTCTCTGTGTAAAGAAAAACGTCCTAATATCCGTGTGGAATTTGCCTTTAACTCATTTCCACCTGTGGCCTCTTGTTCTGCTGACCCCACTTATCTTTAGAAATCATAATGCTACGTTGAATGTAAATAAGGCCCTATCGAATCAGCCGAGGGATGGAGGACGAGAACAGTTGTAACTTCGTGTAAATGATATGAGATTGGTTGAAGCTCGGGTCTGTTTCATTTCGTGTAACCTCCAGGCCCTGAATGCCACACGGGGCAGATAAGATTGGAAACTGGTCGCTCAGTTCAGCGTTAATCACACCAAATTAATCAAACATCTTTCACAGCGTTCTCTCCCAACGACATTAAGTACATATTAAATATGCCTTCATAGAAAACCGCACAAGAGCCTTGAACTGTATACTCCTGGATGTTTCTTTTTTTCTCCTTTCTCAGAATAATCCGTTTACGACCGCTGGATTTCCCCCGAGAACGTTGCTCATTTGGAGATGTAAGTCGTCTGATCTGGTAATCGCTGTCTGCTAAGAGGGAAACTGAATTCAGAAAAACGATTTTTTATTTTTTTCCGCGCTGGCTCGTGTGTTGCTGTACGGTTACGCCCGACAGGACAAGGCCCCCTGGATTTCGCCCGAGAACGTTGCTCATCTGGAGATTTAAGTCGTCTGTTCTGTGCGATCGCAGTCCGAGACCGAAACAATCTCTTTTATTTTCGTTTCGTACCGGCCTGTGTGCTACTGTACCGGTTGCACTCGATTCATCCAATACCTTTTTTTTCTCTCTCTCCTGTTGTGTGCGAAGCTATAATTAAAAGGTGCAGGTACCTGCTGGAGAGGGGTCCTGAAAGCCAGACAGACGCAGGTGTTTGCCCTGCCTCGGCATGGCTCCGCGGGATCGATGGCAGGAGGAGGACAGGGCTGAAAGCTTCACATAAGAGCGTGGGGCTGAATTTGGGCTCCTCAATTGAGCGTCCACCGCAAATCGAAAATGTAATCAGCTTACGGGCTGGCGGCATGGGTCCCTGGACTTCCCCATCAATGGAGACGGGGGGTTGTCTGAGATTACCCATAATCCCTGGACTGTGTCGCCGGGGGAAATCAATTTGTGGACCTGACGCGAGTGTTCCCCCTCGTTGGCTCGGGGGACTGAGCGGGACGCTAATTCCCGCCGACAATCCTGGCACGCTCATCTCCTCAGCCCTGCCTGCTCCCGCTCAAAACCGCTATCTCAACAGCCTGACCCTAAACGGTGTCTGTAACTAAGCAAGCTGAGCCAAAATGGTGTCTCTATCTCAACAGCCTGACCCTAAACGGTGTCTGTAACTAAGCAAGCTGAGCCAAAATGGTGTCTCTATCTCAACAATTTGAGCCAAAATGGTGTTGCCCATTGTTGAATTTACCACTTCTGTTCTTCTGATGTGTGAACTTTGCCATGGCATTAGATGGTAAAAGTAGAAAAGTGTAACATTTTTGACCGCAAGTTGGTCCTGCCCACTGTGACATTTTGTTACAGATGGCAAATCAGTGTTGTCTCATTGAAAGCACTGACCAATCTGATTCCATCCTGCCACCGTAGGCCACCAGCGTGAAGCCCCCTTCAGGCCAGGAAGAAGAAGGTTTTTCATTCTGATCTCACCGAGACTTTCCTGGTTAAATAAAGCCTCCTCATCCCACAGCGCCCCCACTGGTGGGTGGTCTATGTGGCCCATGCGTTTCACAGCCATTCGTCCCAGGAGAGCAGCCGACGGAGGAGCGCCCCCTAATCTACACACAGTGACCGGACCTTCCAAACTGGAGAAGGAGGAAAACCCACCCCCCCCTACCCCTCTCCCCCAAAAAACCAAAGCAAATAAATAAAAGACGTTTATTTACTTGTTTCAGACGCTTCCGCAGAGCAGCTGACATCGTTTTCATCTCAGGACCGATGAAGGCGCCATCGTGATCGAGGAGGGAGCAGCTGGGCCTTCTCTTTGTTTAGAAAACGAGACAAAAAAATCCCAGCTGCCCTAGAACTGGGTCCCCGCCCGGACGCCTCGGTTTATGAATTCATGTATCTATTGATTTTAATCGGTGCTATTTTCCCTCTTTAGCAGACCCGGCGGGGGGCCGGGGGGGTTGAGTGGCGGTTGAGGAATGATAACGATGTATTCGTGAGAGGGGGGGCGGTTAAAGTCCGTCTCCGGGGCGGCGCCAGGGCCGGGGCCGGGAGAGATGCATAATTCAGAGCGCCGCTCGGAGGACGGTGGATTAATGGATTCCGCGCACGGCTGGCTCGGTGGGTCCTGGGTTCGGCGAGCGCGAGTACGCCCTGACGGAACTCTGGAGCCGCGCCCTGTCCTCCGCGAGCGCGGGGGGGGTCCGTTAACAGGAGGGGAGGGAGGGGATCAGGGGCGGACATTTTACATTTACATTTTAGGCATTTATCAGACGCTCTTATCCAGAGCGACTTACACAGTTTACATTTCTTTACATACAATCCATTTATACAGCTGGATATTTTACTGAAGCAATTCAGGTTAAGTACCTTTAGCTCAAGGGTACAACGGCAGTGCCCCACCTGGGAATCGAACCTGCAACCTCTGAGTTACAAGCCCAGCTCCCTAACCATTACACTACACTGCTGGGCTCCATCCTGGCTCTATCAGAGGGTCACGATGTAATCAGAGGCAATGGCCTGCTCAACACTATGTATCCCTGCTTACTCCATTTAAAATGTAAAAAAAAAACTAACCTTTTCCTTCCCAGTGTTACAGGTATGGTACGCAGCTGCCTGCAACAATGTCTATCGCTGTATTACTGCACTGATCTCTTGCTTGAACTATGATTGTTCCTACCATGTATTTATGCACATCTTGTAAGTCGCTCTGGATAAGAGCGTCTGCTAAAGGCTTAAAATCTAAATGTAAATGCTCGGGTTAAAGGACTCTGGCCAGGCACCCACGACACTGGTGTCCAGTGGTTTATCGCGGTACTTCGTTCCATTGCATTACGGTTCTGATTGCAGAGTCAGAAGAAAGACTAGGGAGGAAAAATGTCACACATTGTGTGGTTATAAAAAAATATATATATATATATATTTTTAAATATCTGGGGGCTTTTCTAAAAACATTCGGGGCTTAAACCCATTAAGCCTGCCCCCCCTCATGCCGCCCCTGGAGGGGATCTCAACCTGGCTGCCGCTGCAAGGCTGCTGACCCAAATTAGAACAGTGTAGACTGGAGGTGGAGAGGGAGGGAGGGAGGGGGGGTGCCAGGAACAGCTGACACAAGAGTGCAGGTGTGGGGGATGTTCGCACAAGCAGTGCAGCCAGTTTTAGGGGAGAACTGTATGGGGAATGTCTGGAATAATATGCTCTCCCGAGTGTTAATATCAAATGAATAAACATAAACGCATGCGCTAGATCCTTATGAGATGTTTTTTTTAAAATAATGTGTGATTTTCGTTTATAAGCGGTTCCCTCGCGGCGGGTGCCTGCCTCATCCGCTCGCGGGCGCAGCGTTTCCTCTGGCATCGCGCGGTCTCGGCGTCGCGCGCTGCTGCTGCTGCCAGCGGAAGGAAGGATCTAATATTAACGACACATTTCAAAAGTCACATTTCAAAAAATTAAAAAATAAAGAGTCGTGATAATACCCCATTTTCTGCGTTCCGTTCCGTTTTCTTTGGAAGGAGCGTGATCGTTATTTATCTCCGGTCCAAACGCCCCGCGCCTAAAAGGCGCCTCAAGACGATAAAAGCGCTTCACAGACATTTTTTTTTATGACGGCCTTTTTTCTTTTTTCAAAAAGAATAAAAAGCGAAAAAGGGAAAATAACGAGGCCGTGTTGTCATTTTATTTCCCTCCGTTTGAGATCAAAGTTAGTTGTGGCATCAATCCCTCTGAACTGAAGCAACGGTTTCAATCTGTGTGTGTAGCCTTATTAATAATTCTGTATTGTATAACCGTCATTAAGTTAATTATGCTTATTGATTAAATAGCAACTCAGCGGTATCCTACTCTACTGTAGCGTAGCGTGAAGGCAATGTCGGTGTGAAGCGCCTTCAGAGAAAGTCTTAATAGCTCAGAACCTGCTGTGAACCTGCTGGCTCTACAGCATCAACAAAGAGATCAGTTTCTCAAAACGGAATGGCTTCACGGGAAACTGGTGAGGTTGGCAGATCAGGCAGGGCCCCATCACAGTTCACCCCTAAGATATGAACCAGTTTGTTCATGACTTTGGAGGTTTCCTAAATAAGCCAAACAAAAAATAACCTGACCTATAAAATCTTTTTAATAAAAGTGAAAATAATTAGACTCGCAACTGAAAGTGTTTGGTGAGTTTAGGAGCCATCCAAAATGTATGAAACTAAAAAATATTGTGTTTGCATGTCCTTGCAGTTACAGTGAGCCCAGGGGCCCTTCAAGAAATGTGCTTTACCCAAACTAATCTTCCTCGACCCAAAACGTGAGCCAAAATGGCTGCTTTTCCTCCAGGAGGACAGAAAACTGCCATTAACGGGAATGCAACTCCATTTGTGGAGCCCCGCACGGCTCAGATATTAATGAACGGACAAGAGGCCTCAGAGCTGTTGTTATATTCCATTTTGCAGCCGGTTTCAAACTTTGTGGCGGTTGTCACTTGAAAGCCTTTGACTTTTCCCTCGCCCCACACACAGAGCGCGCTCCATGAATAAGGCATGAAACCGCACTCTCTTCCTCATTCTGCATGTGCCTGGTGTGCTACGCTGTCAAGCCAATCCGCTACTGGGAGTAAAGCATGTGTGTAAGGAACGGGATCGATGTGTGTGTGTGTGTGTGAGTGAGTGCCAGTGCCTCAATTAAATAGTCATTTCAGATGCGGGTTTTAAGTGGAGAGAGTGGAGGGAATTCCGTGTGTGTGTGTGTGTGTGTGTGTGTGTGTGTGTGTGTGTGTGTGTGAGTGTGTGTGTGTGTGTGTGTGTGTGTGTGTGTGTGTGTGAGTGCATGTGTGTGTGTGTGTGTGTGTGTGTGTGCATGTGTGTGAGTGTGTGTGTGTGTGTGTACGTGTGTGTTTGTATGTATGTGTATATATGTATGTAATCGCATGTATGCGTGTGTGTGCATGTGAGCATGCGTGTGTGTGTGTGTGTGTGTGTGTGTGTGTGTGTGAGTGTGTGTGTGTGTGTGTGTGAGTGTGTGTGTTTGTATGTATGATATATGTCCCACCCCTGTCTTCATGTGAGCTTTTCTATAATTCATCACACGTGTCATATACCCGTAACCCAGGGGTGTGTGTGTGCACATGCATGTGTGTGTGTGTGTGTGTGTGTGTGTGTGCCTCCATTGATCCCACCCCTTCTTCCTTTTCTATAATTCATCACACGTGTGTGTGTCTGTGTGTGTGTGTACCCCGGTGGTGTGGGCGTGTGCTTTTCAGTGTCATAAACATCTCCATCTGTTGCCATGTACACAGATTTAATCGCCTGGACAACCCCCCCCCCCAGCACTGGCCCTGACGATCCCTGATTCAATCAGAGAGAGACTGAATCAATACCCAAAGACATTGATCTATCATGCAAACGATTAGTAAAACAGAAAGAGGAAAAACAGCGAACCATCTGCCTGAGGAACTGGTGATGCCAAATAATCATAATCATAATCATAATTATTATTATTTTAATAAAAATATGGAGCACAATTCCCCAGATTTCCCCAGAACAGCTCTGGTTGTTTGAACACCTTCTTTGCAGAAAGAAAAGGCAGTGAGGTTTTTGTGCTCTCCTGTGGTGTGGAGCTGTAGGCCTGCGCTGTAGAGAGCTGTGTCTCAGAGCGCGCTGGAGCAGGTAGGGTTTGGGCAGCGACAGCGCGCTGAAATGGGATTTCTTTCATTTGGGCGCAGGACGGAGAGCTGCCCCCGTTCTCAGAGCAAACACATCCGTCATCGTAAACCAGGGGTCACCCCAGAGCTCAGAAAGGAACCGGCTCCAATCTGCTCTCAGGATGGGAACAGATCCGCTGTCTTATTGAGTACACACCTCATCACCCAGCGCCCCCAGTACACTACACACCTCATCACCCAGCGCCCCCAGTACACTACACACCTCATCACCCTGCGCCCCCACTACACACCTCATCACCCTGCGCCCCCAGTACACTACACACCTCATCACCCTACACACCTCATCACCCTGCCCCAGTACACTACACACCTCATCACCCAGCGCCCCCAGTACACTACACACCTCATCACCCAGCGCCCCCAGTACACTACACACCTCATCACCCAGCGCCCCCAGTACACTACACACCTCATCACCCTGCGCCCCCAGTACACTACACACCTCATCACCCAGCGCCCCCAGTACACTACACACCTCATCACCCAGCGCCCCCAGTACACTACACACCTCATCACCCAGCGCCCTCAGTACACTACACACCTCATCACCCAGCGCCCCCAGTACACTACACACCTCATCACCCAGCGCCCCCAGTACACTACACACCTCATCACCCAGCGCCCCAGTACACTACACACCTCATCACCCAGCCCTCAGTACACTACACACCTCATCACCCAGTGCCCCAGTACACTACACACCTCATCACCCAGCGCCCCCAGTACACTACACACCTCATCACCCAGCGCCCCCAGTACACTCACCCTCATCACCCTGCCCCCAGTACACTACACACCTCATCACCCAGCGCCCCCAGTACACTACACACCTCATCACCCAGCGCCCTCAGTACACTACACACCTCATCACCCAGCGCCCCCAGTACACTACACACCTCATCACCCAGCGCCCCAGTACACTACACACCTCATCACCCAGCGCCCCCAGTACACTACACACCTCATCACCCTGCGCCCCCAGTACACTACACACCTCATCACCCAGCGCCCCCAGTACACTACACACCTCATCACCCAGCGCCCCAGTACACTACACACCTCATCACCCAGCGCCCCCAGTACACTACACACCTCATCACCCAGCGCCCCAGTACACTACACCCTCATCACCCAGCGCCCCAGTACACTACACACCTCATCACCCAGCGCCCCAGTACACTACACACCTCATCACCCAGCGCCCCCAGTACACTACACACCTCATCACCCAGCGCCCCCAGTACACTACACCTCATCACCCAGCGCCCCCAGTACACTACACACCTCATCACCCAGCGCCCTCAGTACACTACACACCTCATCACCCAGCCCCCCAGTACACTACACCTCATCACCCTGCGCCCCCAGTACACTCACACCTCATCACCCTGCGCCCCCAGTACACTACACACCTCATCACCCAGCCCCCAGTACACTACACACCTCATCACCCAGCGCCCCCAGTACACTACACACCTCATCACCCAGCGCCCCCAGTACACTACACACCTCATCGGCAGTGTTAGCATAATGGTTAAGGAACTGGGCTTGTAACTCAGAGGTTGCAGGTTCAATCCCCAGGTGGGGGCACTGCCGTTGTACCCTTGAGCTAAAGGTACTTAACCTGAATTGCTTCAGTAAAATATCCAGCTGCATAAATGGATTGTATGTAAAGAAATGTAAACTGTGTGAGTCGCTCTGGATAAGAGCGTCTGCTAAATGCCTAAAAATGTAAATGCAGCTGCCGTTCCACGGCTGTATACAGTGCAGCACACTTACACAGGTGAGCACAGAGTACATCCACTCTACACACAGGTGTGTGTGCTGAAGCCGCGCAGGTGGAATAATCTAACTCGATGATACACTAGGCTGCGTGTCACCGAGTTAATAGAGAGGCCGCCGTCCTTCCCCCGCGGTGATGCAGAGATTTGTGTTTGACCCGTTATTCACTGCGACATAACCCCCTCCCCCTTGCCAGGACACCTGCCACACCTGCCTCGTTTGGCAGGGCACATCTGCCGTTGTCACGACGACACACGACCCAGCCAGGAACAGCTGCTCTCGTCTAGAACAGCAGCTACCGATTCCAAGATCAAAATGGAAATGTCATCCCCTCCCCCACCCCCTCCGGTTTTACCTGAATCTCAGAGCCAGATGAAGGCTGACATGAGTTAAACCTGCAGACACTGCAGCCCCTCCAGGACTGGAGTTAAACCTGCAGACACTGCAGCCCCTCCAGGACTGGAGTTAAACCTGCAGACACTGCGGCCCCTCCAGGACTGGAGTTAAACCTGCAGACACTGCGGCCCCTCCAGGACTGGAGTTAAACCTGCAGACACTACAGCTCCTCCAGGACTGGAGTTAAACCTGCAGACACTGCGGCCCTCCAGGACTGGAGTTAAACCTGCAGACACTGCGGCCCCTCCAGGACTGGAGTTAAACCTGCAGACACTGCGGCCCCTCCAGGACTGGAGTTAAACCTGCAGACACTGCGGCCCCTCCAGGACTGGAGTTAAACCTGTAGACACTGCCTGGAGTTAAACCTGCAGACAGACACTGCGGCCCCTCCAGGACTGGAGTTAAACCTGCAGACATGGCGTGTCTCTCCAGGACAAACCACCACACCTCTGAATGTCCATCCGCCCCCCTCCTGGAGAACCACAGCGCCCTGCTCCATTTGGTCCATTCCCTCTCATATTTCAGATAGCCCCCGCCCCCAAACACACACACGCCCACTTAGGTGGGCCATTGTGACATCACCAGGAGCAGCCCTTTTATGGCGCAGGCCGTTTGATGGTGTCAGATTTCCAGGTTCCATCTGAAGCTCATTTTTGGACTTTTTTTTTTGGCTGAAACTTCAAAAGCATGTCATGGATAAGCATATGGACGGATTTAAAAATGTATTGTTTTTTTTAACATTTTTTATGTCATGCTACTTCACGAGATACGTGCGCAGAATTATCAGCATCAGGACCATACATTTTTAAACCCATTTCTCCCAGAATGCACAGGGTCATATTCGCCAGGCCTCGCCTCTGCAGGGTTTGCGTTCATTCGAGAGAGAGAGAGAGAGAGAGAGAGAGAGAGAGAGAGAGCATGCTCATAATTTTTACAACATTGGGGTAGAAGTTCACAAGCAGACAATTATGTGCCTAAAAACGTTCACCCTGAAATGTGACTAAAGTCACTAATTAATCCTGCTGTTAAGCGCATGATTACAAACATTTTTTTTTTTTGTTTCTGGTATTTTCTTCCCATTTTTATCCCAATTTTAGATTTTGGGTTCGATTCCAACTGGGACCACAAATACTGAAAAATGTATACATTTTTACATTTACGATACACTTCTGTAAGTTGTTTTGGATAAAAACATCTGCTAAATGGCATATATATAGTATTTTGAGTGTGGATGTGTGAGTATTCTTTTTTATTTATTCATTTATTTAAGAATTTGTTTAGGATTTTCTCAAAATTTAGTAGGCTATTACACCCTCTCTTTTTCATGTCAACCCCCCCCCTCGTATTGTGAGTTTGCTGCCGTAGCCCTGAGACCGGCAGTGACCAAGCGAAGTATCGTCTCCTCCGAGCCGGCACTCGCCAAGCCGTGGACCGTAACTCCGGTACTCCAGAGCCACTCCTATACGCAGCGAGCTGGTATCAGCTTCCCTCCCTCCTCCCTGGGGTGGACAGCCAGTTGCCTCCCCCTGGCGCGGCCGGTGGAATCGAACCCTGGTTGCAGTGACTGTCACCGGACATTGTAACCGCTAGACCACCCAGGAGCCCCTTTTACAAAAGTTATTTAAAAGCTAGACCAATACATACATACAGACTCAGTTTTGCCACAGAAAGCTAATCTGATACATGCACACAGCACACATAGGAAACAGCGTCCCCACAATGTTTTCCCAATACAGCTGCGACTGCTTAATGCTCTCCTGAGGGTTGTTCTTTCGACTGCTGTCACAACACGGTGATTCGCAACTCGTAATAAATTATACCGTGCATGCAAGGTCATAATTTCACATTCTGACAAGCCAGGCTACGCCCTGACGTTGTGACAATGGAACCTAGGCTTCCTACACAGTGAACGGAATCGAACATTCTGACAACGTTCTTGCAACGTTAGACCTGGACGTTCGCCAACTTTTTTTTAAGGCATTTTAGATCCAGGATCTGATCTATGTTTTCCCCCCTTTGCATTTGTTAACTTTGACTTAAAACAAAATGCAAGTGTTTTTTAGTTTTTTTGCCGAGTTCAGCTTTTGGTGACCACTGAACTGTTTTTGTAAGGAAACAACATTTGCATTTAATTGTGGGTGGGTTAGTTAAAGATGAATGTTGAAGGACTCCAGATCGATGAGTTCCTTTGATCTTTCTGGTTATTGCTGGTCAGCATGTAATCTTTACATCTTATGTAAGCCATCTTATTGGTCAGCATCTAGTCATCAAAGCGGTCTTATTGGTCAGCATGTAGCCATCAAGGCCATCGTATTGCAACACGGCCAAGCGTATAAATCAGTAATCCCGAGTGTATGTGAGGGAAACAGCAGCCAACTGCTCAATGGCACACTAACCCTGGACTACATTTCCCATCAGCCCCTCTGTGGAACGCTATGTGATAACGAATAGTCTCACACCCAGCTCCAGCTTGCCCGGTGAGAGCATATGGTCAGGCTTTCCGCAAGTCCATCAGCGTCAAAATAAACCCGGGTATTTCATTGGCCGATTGCTATCAACCAGATGGCCGACCTCACACAGAGAGGGTTTGTGCAGGAAGCGAGCTGGATCACAGGCGTCGGCTTATGCACCTCACTTCGTGGGGGGATTTTGAGGGAAATACAGTAGGAGAGAGATCGCCAGCATCCACTGGGCAGGCCTGCGTCTCTGTGTGCCTCGCAGGGCACAGGAAGTGGGCGTGGGCTTTAGAACCGTGAGAGTCAACTTCCCTTTCCCGCCAGGAAACGCATGCATGTATCGGGGATTTCTGGGCCTTGCTGGAATTCTCATTCCAATTCGTGAAAGATATGAAATATCGGGGCTGCCGTGAGTGTGTGTAGTGAGTGTGTAGTGAGTGTGTGGTGTGTGTGTAGTGAGTGTGTAATGTGTGTGTAGTGTGTGTGTGTGTGTGTGTGTGAACCCGTGTCCTGGAGGGCCGCACGGCGCGGTGGGTTCTAGTCGTCGCTCTGCGCTTAGCTGACCAATCAAAGCAGGCGATCGTAATTCGCCTCACCTGGCTGGCTTCCTGGGTCTGAGGTGGTTGCTGATTTTTTTTTTTACGCTGAGCGCAGGACCAGGGTTTGGTCCCGAATCCCTTACAACTGTTCCCCTCCGGGGCCCTTGTGGGCCTCACTCTGAATCTAACAGCGATTCGGACGGCCGACCTGCCGTGCTTCTTTTTGTGTTATCTATCTTTCTTTCCTTTTTCTAACCTTGTGTAAAACAGGAACACCGTGGAGCAAATTAAAGATGTTGATTCGCTGCAGTCACACCCCCCCCACCCCCACGTTGGGTCTAGCTCTGGTTGTACCTCCTGCCGTGGCTTGTTCTGTGATAAAAAAATTAAAAAAACATTTTAAGAATTCGTTTCTGATTTTATCCCCATTTTCTCCCAGTTTAGTAGCCAATTACAGCCTCTCTTTTTCATGTCAACCCCCACCCCCTCGTATTGTGAGTTTGCTGCCGCAGCCCTGTGACCGGCAGTGACAAAGCCGAAGTATTGTCTCCTTTGAGTTGGCACTCGACTGTAACTCCAGTACTCCAGAGCCAACCCCTATACGCAGCGATCTCATATCGGCTTCCCTCCCCCCTCTCCCTGGGGTGGACAGCCAATTACTGCCCCCTAGTGGCACTCCCGACCTGAGCTGACTCTGGCGCGGCCAGTGGGATCGAACCCCGGTCGCAATGGCCAGCGTCGAACGTTGTAATCGCTAGACCACCCTGGAGGCCCCATGTTCTGTGATTTTTAACAGTTTAACAACGTCAGTTACCCCTTCCACACCGTCCGTCGCAAACTCTTGAGCCAGCGAGGGGCTGGTTTTTGGAGAAGGGGGTAATTGCGGAAAAGCCCCTGGCGTCTTTGACCCAAACGGGTGACCAAGCAGGCCTCTGGTCTCTCGAGGGCTGGATACCCGACGCAGAAAGAGCTCTCATCACGCACCACTCACCACGCTCACCGAGGTAATTGGGTCGGCAGGGAAATTCTCTTTTGACTGATAGGGAAGATCTGCACCTAATTAGCCTCATTTCCAGTGTTAATTACCCGATTTTATCATTCAAAGGCCGTGCTGAGGGAAGAAGTGTACTCTGACCAACTTCGAAGTAGTTATCCCACGTTCGGCCTTGTTTTCTCCTCTATGGCTCGGAACGGGAGGGTGGAAACAGATTTATGACCCCTCCCCACTCTCCCCACACCAGATTTCACTCCCCAATGTCCTCTGGCTCACCTACCAAATTAAAAGCATAATGTCAACTTTTATTAGACTAATTAAAAGACAAGAATGTAGCCCCCCCCCCCCCCCCCGCGCTGAAAACTTTTCTTCCTCTTCTCTTAGTCCCCTGCTCACCCCCGTCATCGTTAACCCTCTATTCAGCCCAGAGCTCTCTCTCTCTCCACAGGCTGCACGACGGAGACGCGTCTCGCAAAACCACAGCGAGTTACAGTTACAGACAACAGAGGAAAAGTTGCAGAGGGGGTGAGCGTTAAGTAGCATGAGCGTTAAGTAGCGTGAGCGTTAAGTAGCGTGAGCGTTGAGTAGCGTGAGCGTTGAGTAGTGTGAGCGTTGAGTAGCGTGAGCGTTGAGGAGTGTGAGCGTTGAGGAGTGTGAGCGTTGAGTAGTGTGAGCGTTAAGTAGTGTGAGCGTTGAGGAGCGTGAGCGTTGAGGAGCGTGAGCATTGAGGAGTGTGAGCATTGAGGAGTGTGAGCATTGAGGAGTGTGAGCATTGAGGAGTGTGAGCATTGAGGAGTGTGAGCATTGAGGAGTGTGAGCATTGAGTAGTGTGAGCGTTAAGTAGTGTGAGCGTTAAGTAGCATGCGCGTTGAGGAGTGTGAGCGTTAAGTAGCGTGAGCGTTAAGTAGTGTGAGCGTTAGAGTAGTGTGAGCGTTAAGTAGCGTGCGCGTTGAGGAGTGTGAGCGTTAAGTAGCGTGAGCGTTGAGTAGTGTGAGCGTTGAGTAGTGTGAGCGTTAAGTAGCATGCGCGTTGAGGAGGAGTGTGGCGTTAAGTAGCGTGAGCATTAAGTAGCGTGGCGTTGGATGCGTGAGTGTTGAGGAGTGTGAGCGTTGAGGAGTGTGAGTGTTAAGTAGCGTGAGCGTTAAGTAGTGTGAGCGTTGAGTAGCGTGAGCGTTAAGTAGCGTGAGCGTTGAGGAGCGTGAGCGTTAAGTAGCGTGAGCGTTGAGGAGCGTGAGCGTTAAGTAGCGTGAGCGTTAAGTAGCGTGAGCGTTAAGTAGCGTGAGCGTTGAGGAGTGTGAGCGTTAAGTAGTGTGAGCGTTGAGTAGCGTGAGCGTTAAGTAGTGTGTGAGCGTTGAGGATCCATTTGCAAGCGGTGCTGCTGTACCTGCGACAGCTCTTTCTCGGTGGTGGATAAACTGTTATCCGGCTCTCGCCTGTCCCACAGAAACACTCCGTCGTATGAAAACGTTCCTTTAAAACGTGTTAAAAAACTAAACAAGAGCCTTTCATCTCCACCTACATCAGTGTTTTATCTGCAACAGTTGGTGGTTATCCGGGATGCTACGCACATAAAATGGACTAATTATTCCGAGGTGCTGGACGCTTTCCAAATGCAGTCCTGGGCGTGCAGGTGTGTGTGTATGAATCACAGGAAAGACCGTTTTTTTCCCAGTGAAACTCTGAGGGCCGTCTCTGCTCCCCATATCTCTGCTCTGGTGGAATCCACACTGCAAACGCCAGGCAAATCATTTCTGCTTCTGTTAACCTCAGTGGGTTCACACTTCATAATATTTATTTATATGATTCCCATTGGGACTACATATACTGACGTATTCAATACTGTAAGTCACATATTATAATAACTATCACTTGTAAACAGTTAGTAGACCATGAACAAGCTATTAGCTAATGGTTTATAAATATCTAATAACTACTTATATATGATTGGTAGCTGATTGGTAACTGTTGCTATTAATCGTTAATCGTGACCTTTTTAAATCATTCATAAATGATGTGTTCATTATACATAAATGTGGTTCTGTGTGGCTCAGTAGGTAGTGTGTGGTTCTGTGTGGCTCAGTAGGTAGAGTGTGGTTCTGTGTGGCTCAGTTGGTAGAGCGTGGTTCTGTGTAGCTCAGTAGGTAGAGCGTGGTTCTGTGTGGCTCAGTTGGTAGAGCGTGGTTCTGTGTAGCTCAGTAGGTAGAGCGTGGTTCTGTGTGGCTCAGTAGGTAGAGCGTGGTTCTGTGTGGCTCAGTTGGCAGAGCGTGGTTCTGTGTGGCTCAGTTGGTAGAGCGTGGTTCTGTGTGGCTCAGTAGGTAGAGCGTGGTTCTGTGTGGCTCAGTAGGTAGAGCGTGGTTCTGTGTGGCTCAGTAGGTAGAGCGTGGTTCTGTCTGGCTCAGTTGGTAGAGCGTGGTTCTGTGTGGCTCAGTTGGTAGAGCGTGGTTCTGTGTGGCTCAGTGGGTAGAGCGTGGCGTTGGCAACACTGAGGTTGTGGGTTCGATTCCCATAGGGACCACATATACTGAAAAATGTATGCATTCACTACTGTAAGTCACTTTGGATAAAAGTGTCTGCTAAATGGTGTATACTATATTAATTAACAATCTGTGTAAGATTTATAGCTAATTATGCTGATTTTAACTAATTATGTATAAACGATTAGTTAACACTTTATAACTAGTTAATAAATCATTAGTTAATTGGTAGCCGATCATTATTGACTGATTTGTTAATTGTTCGTAAAAAATTTGTAAAGACCATCTCTATCATTTATAGACACTTTCTGGAGCCCAGGTTATCTGTTAATCATCTACAGACGCTTATGAATGTCGTTTTAGCCATGAAATATATTTATTAATAATATAGAGTAGTAGTACTTTATAATGATTTTTTGGACACTAATCTAAAGTTGCAACATTTTCTGGCCTTATTCCCAGGTCCGAAAGGCTAGAACAATGAACACCTTCAACAATGAAACTGAAGTATCAGATTGACCAAGTAAACAAAAGAACAGATGAAACAGCAACAGAATTTATTTAGTGAATTCTTTCAAAGCAGTATTTTAAAATTTGAAAGACATTCCGGCAGACCAAAGCTACGGTTCCCACTCTTTTACTAATAGTTATTACACATTTAGAAATCACCAGCCAATACTTTGTTCAAGATCTACTCATTGTTTGGAAGTGATGGTGAGTGTGCTGTGATTAAGTGAGTGTGCTGTGATGAAGTCCGTGTCTCACTGTGAAGAGAGCGCAGAAATAAGAGCTGGGATAATCATCCCGTCTTTAAAAATAATTTAGGGAGACAGGAGAATTCCCATCATGCAAAGCGGTGAGGTGTGAGGTCCCTGTGCAGACCGCTGCCCCCCCCTCCCCCCCCCCAGAGGCCTGTCAGTCTCCATCACCCCGCTGCTCGCCATCTCGTTTCGTGACCCTCTGGAGCGGGAGATCGTTTTCGGGCGCCCGTTACAAAGATGCTGTCAGAGAGAAGGGGCCGAATCGTAATTCATCCCAGAGAACGCCGGTAAACGACACTGGCATGTTTATTAAGTCGTGAAAAAAAACGGGGAAAAAATGAAATAAAAGGTGAATGGACCTGCCAGGGGAGAGGGACAGGGAACAAAAGCAGGAGGGGGCATTTTCGAGGGGGGGGCACACCTCCCTCCCCTGCCAGCGAGTTGTCGCCTGTCCAAAATCCGACGCTTCAAAGGAAGTCAATTTGTGTCAAACCTGGCCTGGCACTTCTTGTTGTCACTGCCAACACCCATCCCGGCCGCGATTTTAATATCTGTGCCCACCTGCCCTCCCTCCCCACTCAGCCCAGGAAAGGGCCGCCATCCCCAACATGGCCCCCATCCCCCTGCGCACAGGCAGCAGCCGTGTGTGTGCCCGTCACAAACAAACAAACGTCGTTCACACACACACACATGCTCGCCTGCAAAGCACGCACTCACCTTCCGGATCGTAGATATCAAAACGACGCCACAAACGCACACAGACCAGACCCCCGCACGTTTCACAGAAACCGAACCGGCGTGGCTGCTTTGCGCTAACCCGTGTTTCTTCCTCTCCCCATCTCAATGTGTATACCTTTCTAAACGGCATATCTTTAAAAAACAAAAACAAAAAACACACACACACACAATCCATTGGGGAAAAGATCTAAAAACATATCTACACAGCCAGTGTGTGTGCCTGACCGCTCGCTGTTGCACGGCAACGCGGTGCGCGATATGAAAGGCGAAACCCACGCGAGACTGCGGGCCAGGGAATGTGCTGGGAGGAGGAATCAGAACGCCGTCTCAAAGGGCAGCTCCCAGCGTGCCCAGTTTCACAGCGAGGATGAAGAGTACGAGGATGATGATGATGATGACGACGACGAAACATTACACATTTATATTTATATATATAACGCCTTTTCACATAGTGCGAGACGAGTGCAGTTGCTTTGTGAAAATAGTGGCCATTAGCGCACGTTAGTTAATCGCGGTCCTTTAGCAGGGATGAGGGGTCGCTCTAACGGGGACAGGGAGCTCAGAGAGCGACAGTACTCCTCTCATCAGGGTGGGGTTTGAGTGAACGCATTTCGCCCTGTTACTGGAGCTCTGCTTGTGTACTATGGCTGGGTGTAACTGTGGCTCATAGTGCTGTAAGGTTATGAGCAGCCTGGTCAGGCTCATAGTACTGTAAGGTTATGAGCAGCCTGGTCAGACTCATAGTACTGTAAGGTTATGAGCAGCCTGGTCAGGCTCATAGTACTGTAAGGTTATGAGCAGCCTGGTCAGACTCAGTACTGTAAGGTTATGAGCAGCCTGGTCAGGCTCATAGTACTGTAAGGTTATGAGCAGCCTGGTCAGGCTCATAGTACTGTAAGGTTATGAGCAGCCTGGTCAGGCTCATAGTACTGTAAGGTTATGAGCAGCCTGGTCAGACTCAGTACTGTAAGGTTATGAGCAGCCTGGTCAGGCTCATAGTACTGTAAGGTTATGAGCAGCCTGGTCAGACTCAGTACCGTAAGGTTATGAGCAGCCTGGTCAGGCTCACAGTACTGTAAGGTTATGAGCAGCCTGGTCAGACTCATAGTGCTGTAAGGTTATGAGCAGCCTGGTCAGGCTCATAGTACTGTAAGGTTATGAGCAGCCTGGTCAGACGCTGTACGCTGGGTAAGATATTTTAGAGATTAGAAATGCGAGGTGGGCCTCCCGGGTGGTCTAGCGGTTCGACGCTGGCCACTGCAACCCCGGTTTGATTCCACCGGCCGCGCCAGTACCGTCTGTCCGCCCCAGGGAGGGGGAAGGGAAGCCGATATGAGCTCGCTGCGTATAGGAGTGGCTCTGTGTGTACTGGAGTCACAGTCGACGGCTTGGCGAGTGCCAGCTCGGAGGAGACGATACTTCTCTTTTGTCACTGCCGGTCTCAGGGCTACGGCAGTGAACTCTATCTGGGGGGATTGTTGACATGAAAAGAGAGGGTGTAATTGGCTACTAAATTGGGAAAAATGTGAAAGAATCTGAAACAAAATCTTTCAAGAAACGCGAGGTGGGAGACTGCTCACACCCCACGCCCTGTGGATCAATAGTTTTGACCTCCGGGTCAGAGGTCATCTGTTCATTAGCGGGACAGGATGCCGATGGAGAGGCGAATCAAACGAACCCCAAGCAGCAGCTCCGGCCCATGTCTGGCTCAGAAGTGAAACACGATCGATCCCCTCCCTGGAGCGGAGCCGGCGAAACGCTTTCAAACCCAGTGACAAAGAACGTGTCCAAAATGTGAAATCTAAATATTCATTCAAATGAGTGCGTATCAGCAACATTATAAAATGTGTGCTAAAATAAACTTGTATAAACATTCAATGATATTCAAATTATTGCTGCTTAACATTTCTATTATTTTTTTAAATTTTTTTTCCCCCCGCCGTTTTTCTCCCAATCTGGTTGCCAATTATACCCTCTATTTATCTAAATTCACCTGCCGCCCATCCTCCGGGTAATGAGCCAATTTTTCCAGGCCGGTAGATCCGCCTCTTCTGAGACAGAACCCGACCACAGACGCCTTCCTGCTCCTCGACGAACTCGAGCCAGCTAACGACCAGAGCCGGTCTGCAGAGATGGGGTTCGAAACCGTCCCTGGTCGTTAGCCCTGATCGGGGGTGGCATTTGGCTGTCCGCTCCTGAAGGAGGGGGGAGGGTGGTCGGCACAAACTCGCTGTGAAGCACATAAGGGAGTCTCCAGAAAAAAACTATTGGCTTAAAAAATTGAAAAATCTGAAAAATATATTTCACTGTGTAATGTGTATAAGCATATACATACATATATATATATACTTTTTCAGAATGTACCTATGTGCCCTTTAAGGTAGCTGTGAATTTACTTTTAGTAACCTCCCCCCGTCCCGTCCCCCCAGGCGGTAATCGAGTGTTCTGATTGGTCATCTCCTGCCAGCAGGCAGCCCACTTGGTCGTACAGAGTCCGACCGGTTTGTGTTGCCGAGAGACATACTCCCGCTGTTGCCCTGGCGACCACAAATCTCCCCGGCTCCCGGTCTGAGCCCAATGTGATATCTGATAAAAATAATAATGATAATAATGATAATAATAATAATGATAATAATGATAATATAATGATAATGATAATGAATAATAATAATAATAATAATGATAATGATAATGATAATGATAATAATAATGATAATAATAATAATATAATAATAATGATAATGATAATAATAATGATAATAATAATGATAATGATAATGATAATAATGATAATAATAATAATAATAATAATAATAATAATAATAATAATGATAATGATAATAATAATAATGATAATAATAATAATAATAATAATAATAATAATAATAATAAGAATGATAATAATAATAATAATAATAATAATAATAATAATAATAATAATAATAATAATATTGGATGCAGCTCTCAGCTCTCGTTCGATGATAAGTTTCACTGTGACCT
>JAINUG010000281.1:757500-760000 GCA_029706075.1 Aldrovandia affinis | reverse complement strand
CTACTACTACTACTGCTTCTAGTGCTACTGCTACTGCTACTGTTGCTACTACTACTGTTACTACTGCTACTACGACTGCTGCTACTGCTACTACTACTGTTACTACTGCTACTACTGCTGCTACTACTACTACTACTACTACTGCTACTGCTACTGCTACTGCTACTGTTGCTACTACTACTGCTACTACTACTACAGTTACTAATACAGTTACTAATACAGCTACTGTTACTATTCATACAACTGTGTACAACTACAAATACCACAAAATGTATTACTAATTCTACAAATACAACTGCTTTAGGTACTACAGCTACTACGACTTCTGCTAGTCCAACTAGTGCATAAAGAGAAAAATGTGTGACAGTGAATCTCACAACTCAGCTCATGAAACCAATTAAAAGGTGAAGAAGTAAAATGTTCCAATTCTGTCTCGTAAAAATATTCATGAAGGGGGCGTGCTCAAGTGCAATAAGATAATGGGCATCAGCTCCTGTAATACGATACTGCGGTTAGAAATGAATGTAAAACATTAGATGTCAACCATTTTGAACATCACGCTATATCCTTAGCCACAACGCGCTGCTAGTACTAGCCTATGTGTGATACGTTAGCTCGCCTACGTCACATGTGAGTTGTAATCTGGGAATTGTAGTCCACTGCGGACCTTGTGGACGTGCATTTTGCAATGCATTTACATTTTACATTACATTTTAAGCATTTAACAGACACTCTTATCCAGAGCCACTTACAAGATGCGCATTAATACATGGTAGGAACAATCAGTTTGCGCAAGAGATCAGTGCAGTAATACAGCGATAGACATCATTGTAGGCAGCTGCATACCAAGCTGCTCATAATTATTTCATTAGCCCAATCTGAAAAAACGGTTGGCTTTTGACGCCCTCACCCGTTGTTTAAACTATAGCTGATTAAAGGATTCAGACACTGCAGGATGTCCAGCCAGAGACCGACATTGAAGTTGAGAACTTTAATAAGTCTTCTTCACCACTGCGCACATCAACACACACACACGCACACACACACACACACACACACACACACACACACACACACACACACACACACGCACGCACACACACACACACACACACACACACACACACACACACACACACACACACACACACACACACACACACACACACACACACACACACACACACACACACACACACACACACACACACACACACGCACACACACACACCCACTACTTGGCAGTGTCCAAAAGTGTAATTATGTGGTTCTGAAATGAAAATGACAACCATAGTCAAATATGCATATCTCACGTACGTACACACACTCACACACAACTACATACATACGTATTCTCATGCATATGCACCCACATACGGTATAGTATATATGCACATAATTGTAGATTCACCCATGTGTATGCATATCCAAATTGAGGCAGCTTAATACAAAATGGGGAAAGCAGAACAAATGGTAAAAACTCAGCTTCCCCAATATGAGGTATAAAATGCGCGTGCGCGGCTGTACTGCCTCGCTGCAGAAGGTTTAAGAGTTTACCACGCGACACCACTACAACAGCGTGACGCTACCATGATGCCACAGGCGTACAAGTAACCTAAATCACGCTAATAAACAAATGTGTCACTCAATATATCGTGCATGCAGCAAGTAGAATCCCCATATGCACGTAGCAATTTGGATACTATACAGGTACTCCTCACTTAACGACCTACCCGTTTAACGACCGCGCGGACTTACAACCAGCTCTCCGACCAGTCGGTACTGTACGCTGTACGAGAACTTTGGTCGTGGAAACGGCAGCGCGGCGTCTCAGCGTCAAGCATCTCATCTCGCGTCACCCTTTCTCAGTCTCAGTCTCGTTCCTGCAGTCGGTCAGTATTCACTACACTACCCACTAATAGTTCAGTATGGTTGAAATATCGGTAAGGGGCGGCTCCTCGCTTATCGACCAATTCGCTTAACGACCTAGTCGTAGGAACGTAACTTTACAATCCATTTATACAGCTGGATATTTACTGAAGCAATTCTAGTTCAGCACATTGCTCAAGGGTACAACGGCAGTGTCCCACCTGGGGATTAAACCTGCAACCTTAACGTTACAAGCCCAGTTCCCTAACCATTATACCACACTGCCTGCCTACATTACACTTCAATAATATAAATAAACACTTACAGTTTTCATGCACGCGCAACACTTTTGAATGTTTACAGCACCAGACGAAATAACTTTTCTTATCGGTGAGTTTCGTCTTGCTTCTCTACGACCGAGGAGTACTAACCGTGAGTGCACAGGACAGAACTTTATCGAACGCCAGACAGTTCATAATCCATACACGCATTCTTATTATGATACACGTATTGTTTTATGATACGTGTATTGTGTTTTATGTCGTCATACATCCGTATGATCCAATCATTAGCTCGTGTTGAGCTAGCCAAGTAAGTTAGCCTACACGTATCGAAAACATACAAATAGCCT
>JAINUG010000281.1:735000-752500 GCA_029706075.1 Aldrovandia affinis | reverse complement strand
CGCTGAGCGATCATTGGCTCTGGCCCTGGATGTCCCCGAAACGATTGCTTCCCACGACTCACCGTTTAAATATCTTGAGCAGCGCGATGCGGCCAATCACAAAGTCTGATTCGCTGTTTAGTTATGAATATTTATGAAGGGGATTTGGCCAAAGGAGGTTGGCGAGCGGATAGGTGTTTGGGTACAGGCCCTGTGAGCTGGAGGGAAGGCGCTGGGAGTTTTGTATGTGCACAGGAACCAGTATGAGGCTGGTGTCGGAGGGTACTCTGTTTTTCACGAGGAATGCGGTGTCTTGACCCCTTCAGGACAGGCGTGGCTGTGCTTTCTAAACGACGATTAGATAATTAGAATATTTATCAAAGTATTATGTATGCAATCTGTACATTCTCTCTTGAAAAAGCAATATATGTCCATTGTCAATATATATATAGAAAATAAATAATGAACCCAAAACCGAAAACAATATAGGAATACATATCAGAAATGCATATTTCAATCTATGCCAAATAAAACATATATATACATATACAGTATATATACAGTGCCTTGCAAAAGTACTCAGACCCTTTTACACAATTTTCACATTTTGTTGCTGTCAAGCTTTTATTTATAACACATTCATTTAAGAACTAATATCTGGTATAAATACAACCTACTCCTCACATTTGTAAAAAATAAATTTAAAAAACAAGTGAAAAAGTATATAGATGCCTAAAATTAAATAAAAATGGAAAAATGTTGATTGCAAAAGTATTCAAACCCTGTGCTCTGGCAGAATCTGTCGTCTAAACGCACAGATCGGAATTTCCCCGTCATTGCATTGCGATTCAAAATGCGGCACTTGAATGACGTGTAAAGTTTCATGTTCACAACCAGAAGTGAAAGATGGTCGTTGCGGACCTCTAAAGATGCTTCAGAATGCAATAGTTTGAATGATTATTTCTGTCTCATTTTGCATCCACTGCAGATGGCAATATGGCTGTGGTTGTTGTTTACTTCCATATCGGTAACCAAACCCTTGTGTACGCATGTGGGTTGATTCAAATGTAAACCGTGTAAAAGCAGATGTAAACAAGTGGTTAAAAAAATCTGATAAAAAAAAATCTGAACTGGGCATCAAGGCCTGCAGTGTAAACATAGCCTAAAAGAGCTAGAGAGGTCACTGGCTGAGAACTGAGTGCATCAGGCAACAATATCAAGAGCACTGCATAATACTGTCCTGTATGGCAGGGTGGCAAGAAAAAAGGCATTACTTAAAATAAAACATCTCAAAGCCCACCTGGGGTTTGCTAGAGAGTGCGTGACTGATCCAGCTATGACGTGGGAAAAGGCTTTATGGTCAGATGAGACTAAAATAGAGCTTTTTGGCCAAAATTCAAAGTGTTATGTATGGTGCAATCCTAACACTGCCTATGCCCCACGTAACACCATCCCTACAGTGAAGCATGCTGGTGGCAGTATCATGCTATGGGGATGCTTCTCTTCAGCAAGGACTGGGAAACTTGCCACAATAGAAGGAATAATGGACGGAGCAAAGAACAGGCAGATACTGCAAAAAAACCAATTTCAGTCTCCCAAAAAAACTGAAGCAATTCCCCTTTCAGCAGGACAACAATCCAAAGCACAGGGCCAAAGCTACGTTGGAGTGGCTCAAGAATAAAAAGGTGAATGTCCTTGAGTGGCCCAGTCAAAGTCCTGACCTGAACCCCATCGAGAATCTGTGGCACAACTTGAAAATGGCTGTCCGTAAGCGATGTCCAAGCAACGTGAGACAGGGGGAGTAATTCTGCCAGGAAGAATGGGTGAAAATCAGTGTGCAAAGTTGGTAGAATCTCACCCAAAAAGACATAAAGCTGTTATTGCAGCAAAAGGTGCCTCCGCCAAATATTAATGCGAGGGCTCTGAATACTTATGCAAGCAGCATATTTCAGTTTCTTTAAAATATTTGCTGACATATCTAATTACTCCTTTATAAACATGTATAGTTTGAGCATGTGAGCTTTGAATAAAAAATATTCAATGGAAAAAATATGTGAACGTATCATTTGTAATCCAGCAACATTTGAAAACTTTCCAAGGGTCTGAGTACTTTTGCAAGGCACTGTATTTATATATATATATATACACACACTATATGGCCAAAAGTCAGTGGACACCCCTACTAATTATTGAGTTCAGGGCTGTTTCTCAGGGTTTGGGATAGGCCCCTTAGTTCCAGTGAAGGGTATTCTTAATGCTACAGGATACAAAGACATCTTAGCCAATTGGACGCTTCCAACTTTGTCGCAACAGTTTGGGGAAGGCCTTTTGCTGTTCCAGCATGACTGTGCCCCTGTGCACAAAGCGAGGTCCATAAAGACATGGTTAGACAAGTTTGATGTGGAGGAACTCGATTGGCCTGCACAGAGCCCTGACCTCAACCCCATTGAACACCTTTGGGAGGAATTAGAACGCCGATTGCGAGCCAGGCCTTCTCGTCCAACATCAGTGCCTGACCTCACAGATGCTCTTTTGGCTGAATGGGCACAAATTCCCACAGACACACTCCAAAATCTTGTGGAAAGCCTTCCCAGAAGAGTGGCAGCTGTCATAGCCGCAAAGGGGGGTCCAACTCCATATTAATGCCCATGGTTTTAGAATGGGATGTCCAACAAGCTCATATAGGTGTAATGGTCAGGTGTCCACTGACTTTTGGCCATATAGTGTATATATATATATATATAAATATATATATATATTACAAAATACATCAATTATTTCTATTTTCACACATGCAGCTATTTTGCAGATATTGTAGAATATATTTTCCAAAACATGTTGTGTGCAATGTATTCTAGAACATGTGCATGAAATGGCATCCCTGAAAGTGGTGATAACGGATGTAGCTGTGATAGATCTATTACACCCTGACATATATTTAGACTGTATTCCTTAGGATTTTGGCATTTATATGTTAACATATATTACTTTTTGTAAGGGTTGTGCCATGAAAGGAATTATCTTTTTCTGTTTTCTAGTTTTTTGGGGGGAGGGTGGGGTGGGGGTCTGTGTTCATCTCTTATCAGAAGATTACCCATAATCCGTGCAGCACGTCTGACTCACGCCATTAACGGAAAAAACACAGCCGCCCTGTTGATGCTCCCGGAAAACTTGTTGTGTGTGAAACAGGTGTGAAGCCAAAAGCAGTTTAAAAAGTCGATATAAAAAAAACAATTTTCTTTTAAAAGTTGACATTTCCAACTAAAGAAAACAAAAGAAGACATTGAGGCCTACAACAACAAGTTCCAACAATACACAATTCCACAAGGACAGGGGCGCGAAAAACTCATTTAAATCAAACGTTTACTGTCATCACAGGACGGAGATGCATATTAAGGTTCTTAAAACAAAGAAAGACAAAAAACTAAATAAGAAGCAGTTTTAAAAACGTCCCTGCTGAGGCAGAGTGTGTCTGTCATGGTGGACGTGTGTGTCACCTGCATCTCCACTCCGCTAAGAAGAGTCTCCCGTCTTAGGGAGCTGATGAAACAAAGACGATGCACAGAAACACTGCCGGACAAGATGCGTGTCTGTCTGTCTGTCTGTCGGTGCTGACCAACGGTTTCTACTACAACTACCCTTCTCTGGTGTTATGCCCCTTCAACATGGCAACAAGCATTGTGCTATAGTTTGCTCATTTTCGCTTTTTTATTTTATTTATTTAATCTGTATTTAACCAGGTTGGTCTCACTGAGGTAAAAACAAAACAGATTTTTTCAAGAGAGACCTGGCCAAGAAAGCAGCAATAGATTACAGACACTACACAAATGACAAGATTTAACATAAAAGCAGACAGGCGACAAGGTTCACAGTTTCACATCTGGTTACACAAGAGCAGTCTAAATATGTGGTTAGTTGCCTAAGGGCTCAAAGCATTTACGATTTTCACTTTCCTCCATAGCTTTAACCCCTTTGCTCTAAAATCATTTAGTGAGACGAGCTCCTGTAGGTGAAGCTCTTTCTGGAGCTCATTCCACACTTTTTAACAAACTCTGTACGAGCCTTTGGCACATACAGCAAAACACTGTTTTGTGAGCGAAGCCGGTAATGTAAAACTTAACGTTTAACATTATCACTTATAACATAAATAAATGAAAAGCAAACATCTTACAACATCTTACATCATACAACGTTTTTACTACCAGATGCTTACTTTGGCACAGGAGCAATGTCTGCCTCCTTCTACTCTGTAATATTTTAAGTACATATTGGTCTGTATAGGCTTTGACTGACGGCCAAATTCTTCCAATCGTGTCCCTCATGGGCGGGACTTCAGATGCATTGCATTACCCACGATGCAGCTGTGGAGATGGAGTGAAATGTGTAAATGCTGTTGTGCACGCAGGTGTTCACCAGGGGCTTATAAAAGGCCCGGTTTCCACTGTCCTTAGTGCAAAAGGCAAGCGCAATGCAATCCAGGAGCCAGTTTAGCGAACCCACGTGTGTGCAGAGTTAACCCAGCCTCTCGTTCGCAGGGCTAAATCACAACAGTGGCGAGAGGGAGGTGTGGGGAAACGGCAGACTCGGCAGAAATGGCGTTTCCTCTGTGGGTCCCGGTGTGTGTGTGGGCGTTAGACCAAGCTGAACGCCCGGCTGTCTCTGACTACACGTATCACGCCGAGGCTGCGGTATTAAAAGCGTTCCGTGTTCAACAGCGGGAGAGACTGTTTGGAGACGGGTTAGAAAAAGATTCATCTGGAGGATGCTAAGACTAGACCCACTCGTCAGGCTTACGGTACTATGAGCCTGAACGGGCTGACACGCTGATGTGAGGCCACGTGTGTGCTTTTTGGTAACAGGCCAATGATTTGAGCCTCTTCTGACAAACTCCTGATCTCGTGTAGGGCGGGGCTCCAATCGGAGGCGGCGGCGATCCAAGCCGACTCAACCTTTGGCCAATAGCATAACGCTGGCTAAGACTTGCTGGAACCAATCAGGTTGCAGGAAACTGATCTCGCAAACTGTAACGTCCCTCTACGGAAGCTCTGGAGAGCTCGAGCGCTGGGGTGGAGACAGAGCTACAATGTTACTCAGCTTTGGGCAGCGGCCAGAAGGGGGCGGCGGCCCCACCTTAGACACACCCACCGCTGTGAAGCCTTTCTCCCCAGAAGGAGGGGCCAACCCTTACCCGATGTCCCCGTGCCCGGCCGCTAAAGGACCGCTTCATTCCGGCTCGAACCGGCTACAGAGCCAGCCCTCATAATGCAATTTCACCACCACTCATTTTCAAGTTTCATTTTGTGTGTGTGTGTTTAACGTTGCTATGTTTAAAGGGATATGTTTTTTACATTTTTTTAATTATTTATTTTATTTGAAAATTTGAAAATTGTCTGGATGAAACTACCACACAAATGTAAAGTTAAGCGTTGCGTTGCGTTGGAAAGGTTAAAGGTCGTCTGAAGCCCTGGCTGAGAGCAGAGGTGTGCGAGCGTTTGTCGTGCCCGAGACTCACACACAGGCCAGCAGAGAGGCCTGCCTGCTGGGCACCCTCATCAGAAGGGTTGTTTTGGGGGAGTTTCCTTTTTAACATTTTTAAACTCGTGTTGTTTTTTTTTCATATTTGCAAGATGCAAAAAAAATGGGAAAATAACCACTGTCGTCTTGTTCACATCTTAATAATTATTTACAATAAACCAGTTTCTTCTCACGTGTGTGTGTGTGTGTATATTGCCTTGCCTCTGTGTGCCGATACACAATTATGTAATTTTTGTATTAACCGTTAACGCATAGTGATGTCATAATGGAATGATTGGACAGTTGGATTATTGGCGACAGAAAGTGATGACCAGGGCCGGATCTTGGCATTCTGGGAGATGGAGTTCTTAGATTTAACGTTAGATTGGAGATATGACTTAATTTCCATTATTTATTTTTTATGACTACTACTACTACTACTAATAATAATAATAAGGATCCTGTGTGATGAACATATATTATATATATTTCATTAGGCGTGTAAGTGTAATATGAATTATGTACATTATTTACACCGACACCCTGAAAGTACTGACCTTCATCAGGACATTTACGATTGACAAGGATGTAGGAAACACAAAATGGAGGATGTTCTTTTGTCTCTGTGGAGTAGGTGAAACGGAGTCTGCCCCTTTGTGAGCAGCTCATATAAAATGATCATTAAAGATTTATGAGCAGTCTTCATCTTTGATGCTTAATCATGACCTCATTTAAAATATTGAATTTGAACAATCTAGCCTCACTTCAAAAGTATCTATGATGTGTTAATCCATTTTTAAATGTATTATATAACAAGTAGCCATTTTAGCATTTATGCGCAGGGCCACTCAACCCTGGTCCTGGAGGGCCACAGTGCCTGCAGGGGCCACTCAACCCTGGTCCTGGAGGGCCACAGTGCCTGCAGGGCCACTCAACCCTGGTCCTGGAGGGCCACAGTGCCTGCAGGGCCACTCAACCCTGGTCCTGGAGGGCCACAGTGCCTGCAGGGGCCACTCAACCCTGGTCCTGGAGGGCCACAGTGCCTGCAGGGCCACTCAACCCTGGTCCTGGAGGGCCACAGTGCCTGCAGGGCCACTCAACCCTGGTCCTGGAGGGCCACAGTGCCTGCAGGGGCCACTCAACCCTGGTCCTGGAGGGCCACAGCGCCTGCAGGGTCCCCTTACAGCCGTGATATGACAGATGAACCGCGGGTGCGCAGTGGCGAAGCACTGAAATGCTCTGGAACCAAAATGGCTGACCTGAGAGTCTGAGTTTCTTCACCGTTTTGTTTTCTTCTGTTAGCTGGTTTCTATGGTAATTGGTCATGGGGGTGAATGGGAGGATAGCGGTATTCCTCACGGCTGCTTTTGAAATTTTAAACCCACTATGCACGTGTAGCGTAGCTACATAGCGCTCACATATGTAATCACACAGGAATTGAACCATAGATCATACTTGACCAAAATTCCTCGCTCCCGTTTTTCAGAATTAAATAATTCTGATGTGATACATATATTACTGACCCCAATTTACGTCCTCATTCAACTAAAAATAACACAGACATATACAAACAAATGCCAAATGATGTACAGAACAGAGAGAGAGAGAGAGAGAGAGAAAGAGAAAGAGAGAGAGAGAGAGAGACAGAGAGAGAGAGAGAAAGAGAGAAAGAGAGAGACAAAGAGAAAGAGAGAGAGAGAGACAAAGAGAGAGAGAGGGGGAGATGCTTATCTGTCCACAGGAACAACAAGCAGGAGGGAGGTGAGGGGGCTTGGGTTTGGGGGGTTATATAGCACTCTAAATGAAGCGCACTAAGGGAGCAGGGCTGTGATTGATTAGTCATGTCTGCTCTGGGCTCTGGGCTCTGGGCTCGGCCCGGTTCTGGGCTGGCTCTGACTCACAGCGGAACAGGTGGTCCGTATTAGACGGCAGCTGGGCCGCCCGGCTCCAGACGGAGAGAGGAGAGAGGCCCCCTCACGCTGCCAGGCCGGCGAGCCGGGCCAAGACGCACAGAGACACTTTGAGAGCCCGAGCTGCGAGCGATGTAATTATGGAGACGAATCGCCCCACGTTCCTGGAGTAACGAACGGGACGGGCCAGGTCTCAGCCCAGCCGCTCGCACCTCTACCTCCCGCTACGGGCCACCCCACTGCTCCGGACACACCTCCGTACAGGGGTCCGACCAGAACGTTAAACTCCGGGGGAAGCGTTCGGTTGGATGTGTGCATACCGGAAAGGTAGAGGCTCGATGCAGAGGACAGAGATGAGAATTACGCCTGACGTCAAATGCACAAAACTCACCATCGTAACTGAGGGTTAGGGGTTAGGGCCGGTCTGGTGCAGTCAGGTTTTAAACCGCGGCTGCAGTAGGCAACTTGCATCCCCAAGCGAATGCTTTAGACCGCTACGCCACCCGAGGCCCCTGCAGCACGCAGATTGCTCTTGTCACCGTGGCGATGCCGGGGAGAAGGTTCCGGAGGCGGCGATAGGCTGTGTGGAAATGTTTGATGTGACGCTGGGCTCAGGTTAAGACGCATTTAACAACATCATTACAAAATCACCACAAGAACACACACACACACACACACACACACACACTCACACACATACACACACACACACACTCGCATGCAGACAGACACACATTTTAACAATTTATTTATGTCCACATAAAGAAAAGCATACAAGGACACAAATACTGAAGGTGCAGTAAAGTTGCATTCACAGAATCATGGCACAGATCTTCAAGATACAAAACAAAACATCACTTATGGGTATAAGTAGCAGCGTCTCCGCCATATATGGCGGCTGCCAATGATAGCAGAGACAGCACAATATTTAGCTAGCCTTTTAGCCCCCTTTTTGGGCATCCCAAGTTGTTGAAACCCTCTAACGACCAACCTGTGAGTATGTCCTAGGCTGCCAAATATGAAAACGGATAGTCTGCACCTATAGCCTAGCTCTGAGATGGTATTTAGAAGTGGTTGGTATTTAATGACCTTGGTCATAAAGGCTTCCTCTAGGCTAGGGTCAAAGGTGCAGGCTATCTCTAATACGGACACTTCTCTGGCCTCTTCATTAACAACAACAACATCTGGTGTATTAGCAGACAACTGTGTAAAAATGGCTAGGTTACTATCACAGAGATGGAACATGGAAGGATTGACACGGGAATGTTTGTACATTCTCACTGAAGAAGATAAATGGTTTGATATGTCCTTCACTATGAGGTCCACTATTCTGTCGTGACGTGCTATGTACATTCCTTTGTACGCATAACAGCCATTCAAGATGTGTGACACACACACACACACACACACACACACACACACACACACACTCACACACACACACACACACACACACACACACACACACACACACACACACACACACACACACACACTCACACACAGACACACCCATGCACAAACACAGGTACACACACACACTTGTGCCAACATGCGCCCATGTTATTGGACTCTGAAGCAGCAGATGGCAGGGTATCTACCTCTTTAGTCTGGCTTTGCTGTGATTTAGTTTGTGTTTACCGCAATGTGAGCTGCCAGAATCCGCCTCCGATAACTCAGCAACAACACCTCATCATTCAGTTATGAGCAGAAGATGTGCTCGTCCAGATGTTGCGTACAACACTGTGTAATTCTGTTAGCGGATGTGATGTTACATACAGCACTGTGTAATTCTGTTAGCGGATGTGATGTTACGGGCAGCACTGTGTAATTGTGCAGACACCAAATTGCAAATTGATTTACAACCAGTTGAAGTGCTGAAATGAAGGCCTGTCACAGCAGGCGAGCGAGCTGTGGTGAGAAATCTCATGCAAAACCTCTCTGACATTTACCTGAGCTGAGATACACACACTCGTTCACCTGAGCTGAGATACACACACTCGTTCACCTGAGCTGAGATACACACACACATTCACCTAAGCTGAGATACACACACACATTCACCTGAGCTGAGATACACACACACATTCACCTGAGCTGAGATACACACTCACATTTACCTGAGCTGGGATACACACACACATTCACCTGAGCTGAGATACACACTCACATTTACCTGAGCTGGGATACACACACTCATTCACCTGAGCTGAGATACACACACTCATTCACCTGAGCTGAGATACACACACTCATTCACCTGAGCTGGGATACACACACACATTCACCTGAGCTGAGATACACACTCACATTTACCTGAGCTGAGATACACACACTCATTCACCTGAGCTGAGATATAGACACTTTCACTCCCACTTTCACTCCATCCAAATGCCACAGCTTATGAAATATAAAATCCCCAAAAACACCCAGGAAGAAATTATATGTCAGTATAGTCTCTCCCAGCCTTTGATGTTTCCTTAACTTCCTGTCCTCATTGATAATTGAAATGTATCTTGCCTTTCCCAGAATGCATTGCGGCACCACTGCCTCAGCCTGTCTTGCCTCACCCTAGCGAATTAAAGCTCGACAGTGTTTATGGCCAGAGCGCAGCGGTTTGGGACGATTATGGCAGCAAACGCAAAAACCTAATGCTAACGCTAACGGGCTCACAGCGCCACAGTCAGCTGATGGCCAATTAAACCGCGGGAGAAATATGACCTCCCTCACTCAAAGCGTGGCTCCGTGCCGTCACGATGACAGGGATCCACGTGTCCAATCCGGGCCTCTCTGCTGGCGTGCGTCATCGACGGTCTGCGAGAGGGCGACTCGCGGAAGCCGCCCGTTGATTGGTCCGATTGCTCACCTTCCGGTAACGGGCACTAATTTCACAGGGAAACGAGAGAGAGGTCGAGATGTCAAAATACCGCAGCCAACGTGAAGTCAGCTTTGGCTGAAAGACACGCCATTTGATTTGAGAATAACGCCCTTCCTCTCCCAGCGATGCGTGTGTGTCGTGTCCTGTTTGGACACCAGTGTGTCCAGTGTGTCCAGTGTGTCCTGTTTATTGACGTGTACATTTTACATTTACACTTTAAGCATTTAGCAGACGCTCTTATCCAGAGCGACTTACAAGATGTGCATTAATACATGGTAGGAACAATCATAGTTTGTGCAAGAGATCAGTGCAGTAATACAGCGATAGACATCGTTGCAGGCAGCTGCACACCATACCTGTAACACTGGGAAGGAAAAGGTTAGTACATTTTTTGGTAAAACATTTTTGGGGAGGAGTAAACAAGTATACATATACAAAAAGTATTAAGCAGGTCGGCAGTGGTGATGACAATGGGCTAGATGTGCAGAGTTCAGTGGTAGTGGAGTCTGAGGAGGTGGGTTTGGAGTCTCGTGGGGAAGGTCAGATTTGCGTGTTTAGCTGTCGAGCAGCAGAAGCCCCCGGGGTGACACCAGGCACGCCGTGTCCTCGCTCCGGGCGTCAGAGCGCTTCTCCTGGCATCACAGAGACGCTTCCACCCTGAGACAGGAGGCTGGGGCACCGATGGCAGACAGGGGGCAGAGGGCGTTTGGAGAGGGTGTGGGCGGGGACAGCTGGGCAGAGGGGTGGGGGCCACCCTGGAGACAGGAGGCGGGGCACCGGGGCGTTTGGAGAGGGGTGTGGGGGGAGCAGACAGGGGGCGGGGCGTTTGGAGAGGGGTGTGGGGAGCGGGGCGGGGAACCGGGGCGTTTGGAGAGGGGGTGTGGGGAGCGGGGGGCGGGGCACCGGGGCGTTTGGAGAGGGTGTGGGGAGAGCAGACAGGGGGCGGGGCGTTTGGAGAGGGGCGGGGCACCGGGGCGTTTGGAGAGGGGTGTGGGGAGCGCAGAGCGAGAGCCGAGTGTCAGAAAGCCTGGACCAACGCCAAACGTTGCCACGGTGACAGGAATAATAGTGATTGCCTGCAAAAGCTCTTTGTACATCGCCATGGCAACAACAGATGGGGTCGTGGCGGTAGTGGTTGGAGGAGGAGGGGGTTGGGTTGGGGTGTGGGTGGGGGTGAGGTGGGGGCGGTTGTCGAGGGGAGAGGTGAATTGTGTCATACAAATGATTTTTTTTTCTTCTCCTTTTTCTGTTCATATGCCTTTTGTTTATGAATCCCAGCGTTTACGCTCAAATATAGACTGTGTGGGAGAGACACGGCAGGGAGTCAAAGGCAGGAAGCCAGGAGTCGGGGAGCCACGGTTACGGGAGTCAGGTAGCCGCGGTTACAGGAGTCGGGGAGCCACGGTTACAGGAGTCGGGGAGCCGCGGTTACAGGAGTCGGGGAGCCACGGTTACAGGAGTCGGGTAGCCGCAACGTTACAGGAGTCGCAGCCTTCCGTCTGATCCCCGGGAGGCAGTGGGAAGCAGATTACAGCCGATGAGCAACGACACCGGAACCCTGTCCTTCCGTCTGATCTGAAATGTCACGGAGCCCCCATCACGCGCCCCCCTCATCAGGCCCCCTCATCACGGGCCCCCCGTCACGGGCCCCACTCTCGACCACTCTGGGGAAATGTGGCGATGCAGAGCGAGAGAATACTGAACGCAGCGAACACGCTGGAGTCCGGAGAGGCCACAGCTCAGACCGGAATTTAAACGCTCGAGTTTTACAGTCGTACAGGACAGACGTACGGACTGTGAGTAAACATGTGCTCACAGTACTACAGGAGAGAGAGACAGTGCCTGTTTTACACCATACAGGCCACACACAGTACTACAGGAGAGAGACAGTGACTGTTTTACACCCTACAGGCCACACACAGTACTACAGGAGAGAGACAGTGACTGTTTTACACCCTACAGGCCGCTCACAGTACTGCAGGAGAGAGAGACAGTGACTATTTTACACCCTACAGGCCACACACAGTACTACAGTGTATGACTGTTTTACACCCTCCCTGCCCCACACAGTACTACAGAGAGAAACATTGTATCCTACTGTTGAGTCTGTTCAGTCACCGTCGACCAAAGGACAAAGCCAGGGTTGGAACCTGCAGTCTGGCAGGGCTGTTGAGTCTGCCAGCGCTCCTGGCCAGGGTTGGAACCTGCCTTTGACCACTGGTCCACTTGAGAGTCCCAGTGTGAGCACGTTTGATTGTGCATTTAACACGGCGAGTGAGCAACGAGCCTGATTCACCACATATAGGGTCACGCATACTCTGCCTTTTCATGAAGTTTTCATGAAATATTCATCAGCTCGAGTGGGCTATAGCATCCGCCACATTTACATAACCGTCAGAGGTTTTCACAAGATATCTGCTCTCCGCTTTTAAATGGAGGCTCAAAACTCAAACTCAAATGCACACATGATGCAATTAGGTGAAATCAGCATGCACCCCCCCCTTTCAGGAGAGGGAGCAGCGTGACTGTCCGAGCACCGACTCGCCCACGGGCACGCAAGGCATGCTGGGGTTTCGCACACGCTCAGTCAGCAGCCTTTGCCCGGCGCTCTTCAGAGGAAAGAGGGTTCCGGTCAAAACGGGACCACCGGAGAAAAGCCCTCTCGACGATACGCCTCGCGTTAACGCCAACGTCGTGAAACGTGAAAACCGAAACGTTTTCAGAGCGTTCACTTTTGATTGTGTCAAAATATTATGCGTCCACGATAAAATTAAAACTAGCATTAATTACTGACACACTTTTTGCATTTGTTGGAGAATTTAATTTGAGGCTCGGTGTGTGTGCACAGGTGTTGTTGCTCAGGCGTATCGCACAACGTTTAAAGGTCATTATGTTTCACATGTATAAATCACCGTAGAGTGTGCCCAGTGAATCCTCATCACAGACTGAAACGCTCAGGAGTTGAGACGTGTGCCTCATCCCTCATCCCTGAGTACGAGCGAGGCTGAGTGGGCGGGGAGTTCATATTCACCTTGTTTAACACGCCTGTTGCCCTACATCAGCAACGAGTGCTCTGTTTTAAATATAGAATGCACCGAACCTTAATAAAGCCGTTTAACATAACATATAACGTGCCATTTAGCAGACGCTTTTATCCAAAGCGACTTACAGTAGTGAACGCATACATTTTACAATACATGTGGTCCCAGTGGGAGTCGAACCCACAACCTAAGTGTTGTCGACGCCATGCCACCTACTGAGCCACACAGAACCACACTCTACCTACTGAGACACACAGAACCACGCTCTACCTACTGAGACACACAGAACCACGCTCTACCTACTGAGCCACACAGAACCACACTCTACCTACTGAGCCACACAGAACCACGCTCTACCTACTGAGCCACACAGAACCACGCTCTACCTACTGAGCCACACAGAACCACGCTCTACCTACTGAGACACACAGAACCACGATCTACCTACTGAGCCACACAGAATGATGTCTGATGTCACAAGTACTCCCATGTCAGCCAATAGGATTGGAAGCAGAGTTCTGGGAGGAGCCTGACCCAGCTCCATCAGTGTCAAGCTTTCCACATCCCACCCCACCCATCTGATTTCACCCAAAAAAATCAGATTTTGAAACATGATTTTGATTGTTCAGGGGCCTTTAATAAAACAAATATATTATGCACGTAGACACACAAACATGTACAGAGGTAGTGAAGTGACGCATAATTGCTAATCCCCTGATAAAGGCAATCTGGGTCTGGTCACGACCCTTTAAATGCACATCGATTTATGGGCAGCTCTCAAAATGATTTTCATGCTCCAGTTTGAAATGTTAGGACAGATTTTTATACATTTATTTTTCAGATTTTACCCTGTTTTTCTCCCAATTTGGTAGCCAATTACTCCTGCTGTGTTTAGTTCAATCCCCCTACCCCTATAGTTAGCTGCCGTAGTCCTGTGACCTGCAGTGACCAGGGCGAAGCGCTGCCCCCTCCGAGACAACACTCACCGAGCTGTCGACTGTAACTCCGGTACTGTAACTCCGTGGCCAGCGTCGGACGTGCTGAAACCACTGGTATACCACACAGGGAGTAGGCCTTCCTGCAGGTTCAAGATTTTGAAATCACTTTTGCTGTAAAAGAACTGAAGGTGAACTTTGAGGAAGCCAGTCTTTGTGTTCCTGCATGTTTTTAAAATTTTGTTTCAGTTTTCTACCTTTCTCAATTTGGGAGCCAATTACTTCCTGCAGGTTTAATGTCAATCCCCACCAGTGTGAGTTCACTGTCGTAGCCCTGAGACCGGCAGTGACAAAGACAAAGTATCCAGTAGCCAGGCTGTCGACCTTAACTCTGGTACACAGAACCACACCTATACGCAGCAAACTCCTGTCGGCTTCCCTCCCACCTCCCTGGGGCAGACAGCCAATCGCCAGAGCACAGGCCGGTGCGGCCGGTGGGATCGAACCCCGGTCGTCGTGGCCAGCATCAAACCGCTGGACCACGCGGGAGGGCCCTAAGAGCCCCTCTGACTCCAAGACAATCCAAGTCAATCGTGCTTTAAGTTTGTAATTTGACGGCTGTGGAGAATCGTACGGCGTACGCATGCATGGATGTCTGCTCCCCACCGATTACCGTTTCCCCAATCGCGCCACTCCAGAACACGAGCGCATTTTGAGTCACTGCTTCGAACGAGGAGCACCGAAGGGCCAAACAATCATCAAATGGCGTTTAATACAGCGCTCGGCAACGGAAATAATCACTTCAGATTGCTGCTGGCAGCGTGTGTACAGAGAAGGAATTCAAAAGGAGTCACAAACAGTGACAAACTGACGGACAGCAGCATAGAGCAGACCCAGCACAAACAAGCGACGCGCGTTTGAGCGAACGCGGGAGATCTGAACCGATACCGCAGACACGCGGTTACACGCAGGTCTGTATCAGCATTTCAGAGGGGTTTCTTTTTATGAAGATAAACACCCACAGGAGAGCTCTCGAATATTACGAAGGGGAGGAAGACGGCAAGTCGCTCTTTTATCGTTTTCCCTTTCAAATGGAATCGTTTCTCGTGAACGCTCAGGCGCTTGCACGAACCCGTCCTGCCTTTGCCACATTCACGGCAACGGAAGCAAAAATGTTTTGTGTTCCTGGAAAAGCACAGGCGCCGTAATCTACCGTCCCGGCACGCGTGCGTGCGTCTGCCGCCATCGTAGCGCGGGGTCACGTTCACACCGGTCTCGGGGGCCTGCTCCGTACCGATGTTCCAACGAATGTTCGGAGTGATTTTAAACAGAATCTCTTAATCCTCCGGGCCTGAGCTGAACGCTGAGGTGATTAAAGTGCGCAGCCTGAAAAACAAACAGCGTTTATCTGCTGGATGTGCACAGAATTGCGAGGAGAGGCAGCATCGATTAGTGCTTAATCCCACCGCTCCCCCTGCTCCTGTTCGAGAGCGGGACACGGCCTGACCTCATTAATCCAGCTGATGAATTGTTGCGCTCCCAGGAGTGTTAATTGGAACCCCCGGAGGCCACGAGTCGCGCTTCCGTGATTTACTACGATCTGACATCATGCTGGAGAAACGGAGGAGGGGGTGGAGTGGAGGGGGTATTTACTACGGGGCAGAGAGAGAGAGGGGGAGAAAGAGAGAAAGAGAGAGATGGAGAGAGTGGAGAAAGAGAGGGGGACAGAGAGAGAGATGGAGAGAGTGATGGAGAGAGAGAGAGGGGACAGAGAGAGAAAGGGAGAGAGAGAGAGAGAGATGGAGAGGGGGAAAGAGAGAGAGAGAGAGAGAGAGAGAAAGAGGAGAGAGATGGAGAGAGAGAGAGAGAGAGATGGAGAGGGGGAGAGAGAGATGGAGAGAAAGAGGGAGAGAGGGAGAGAGAGAGAGAGAGAGATGGAGAGAGTGTGAGAGAGAGAGATGGAGAGAGAGGGAGAGAGAGAGATGGAGAGAAAGAGGAAGAGAGTGAGAGAGAGAGAGAAAGAAAGAGGGACCGAGAGAGTGTAACAAATACTCCAGAGAGAGATGGAGAGAGAGTAAGAGAGAAAAGAGAGAGAGAGAGAGAGAGAGAGGGAGAGAGAGAGGAGAGAGAGAACTGAACGCTCACAGCCTCTGATAAACAGCCTCTGATAAACACCGAGCTCGAGGCTCGGGTGCAGTGTAGTATAATGGTTTGGGGAGCTGGGCCTGTAACACAAGAGGTTGCAGGTTTGAATCCCAGATGAAGGCTCTGCCAATGTGCCCTTTAATGTGCTTAACCTGAATTGCTTCAGCAATATCCAGCTGTATAAATGGATTGTAGGTAAAGAAATTAAAACTGTGTAAGTCGCTCTGGATAAGAGCGTCTGATAAATGTCTGTAATGTAACTTCCCTGTCCCTCTTGGCTTATGCTATCGGCGCGGTTAGCCAAACGTCACTTTGCTTACCCGGATTAGCTATCGAATTACAACAGCGATACAATTAGCTGGCCCGCTGCAAATGAACAATTCGAGGAGCGGCACGGAGACCAGAGCTGTTCCCCGGGGAACGGTGCTGACAGAGCTGACTTACCGTGCGTAACAGATAACGGATGACGGAAAAACGAACCTTCTCCTTCCCAGTGTTACAGGTATGGTATGCAGCTGCCTGCAATGATGTCTATCGCTGTATTACTGAACTGATCTCTTGCGCTAACAATGATTGATCCTACCATGTATTAATGCACCTCTTGTAAGTCGCTCTGGATAAGAGCGTCTGCTCAATGCTTAAAATGTAAATGATCCTGAGAGAATCATGGTCCAAAAATGGTTCAATTGTAACGCATGAGTCACAACAGTGACGTGACCCTTTAACCTGATCGGATGAATAGAGGCTTTTAATCTCGCTGCCAGGGCCTGAGAGGAGGGGACACTATGCATATACGTGTTTATTTGTTTACGTACTTAACTAATTATCTGACAGCTGCTGTTACAAGGTTGCCACGGTCAGACGCATTGGTATGCCCATCACACGCGCCCATCACACGTGCCCATCACACGTGCCCATCACACGTGCGTACACGAGCTCATCACACGTGCCCATCACACGTGCCCATCACACGTGCCCATCACACGTGCCCATCACACGTATCAATCACAGCCCATCACAACACAGCCCATCACACGTGCGTACACGAGCCGCGGGCAGCACAGACAATCAGCGCTAACGTATAATCACACAAAAACA
>JAINUG010000281.1:717500-725000 GCA_029706075.1 Aldrovandia affinis | reverse complement strand
CACTACTGTAAGTCACTTTGGATAAAAGCATCTGCTAAATGGCGTATATTAGATTATATGATATTATACTGAACCCTAAAAAGGCGGCAACAGCAGAGCCACAGGCGAGATTTAAACATGCTCCACCATGCCCTGTAGGCACGCGTGCAGCTGCCTCGACCGCTAAAGCACGCTTCTCCGTTTATGAGATTTTTTTACCCGCGTATAGCGCGACACGATGCGTTTTCCGCCCGGTCTGGTGGCGGTCGAGGCTGTCCTTCTCGCGAGGCGCGATGAACCGCCGCTGATGCGTGTCTCGCGCCCCCATTGATCCCCCAGAAGCCGAGTTTCCAAGGTCGCATCCACGCCTCTCCCCCCCCCACTGCCCCTGCCCCTGCCCCTGCCCCTGCCCCTGCCCCTGCCCCCCACTCCCCCTCCCTCCCTCCCTCCACGCCGCGAAATAAATGACCGTGTCCCGCGAGAGGAACTGTCAGCTGAAGGCGGGGCGGAAATTCGTCGAAAGAGCAACATGTTCTATTCTGGAGAGAATAAAAGCTGAATAATTAAATTCCCAGGTAATGAATATTTGAAAAGGTCCAGTTCGCTCTGGCGTTTTTTCCCCCAAACGCAATTTTGATCCTTTAAAAGCACCCACTGCAAAAATAAAAATCATCTGGTCCAACTACCTTACCCGTCGCCTTCACTATCTCGCGCGACTAACGCGTCCAAAAAGCGCGCGACAGCGGCTGTGAATGTGAACTTCGCTAAGACTTATGTACCGTTAGTATAGCGGGCAGCAGCCTATCGCTGAAGCGTCGAAAAGAAAGCATGATGATGAACCGGAGTGGTTGGCTCACCGCTGAAGCGCCGCTACAGCGCGACATTAAGACGAAGGAAGAAAGGGTTTCAGGGGCGCGTGGTAAAAAAGCAGTTTGCCCACGTGGGGGGGGGGGGGCTCGCTGATTAGTGGGTTCCCCCACTCATCGCCCCCGTCAATCTCGTGCCGTTTTAATCGCTGTTTAAGTGCTCCATTTACGACGCCCATTTACAGCAGGGAAGATTAATCTGTCTTTTTTTTGCTCCGACTATTTATAGCTCTGTTTAAAGACGGTGATTGGTTTTGTCTTGAATCAAACTGCTTTTTAAATTATTTTTTATTAAGCGCACATACAATGGCCAAGTGACCCCAGGAGCCAATCAATCTCAGCCTCGACATAACCAGCAGGCGGGGAGGGGCTGGGGAGGGGGACGGAGGGAGGCGCCCTGAGCGCTGTCAACATTAAAGGAAAGGAAATGACGTGTGGTTGGCAGGAAACGTGAGGGTGTTGATCCACCCTCCAACTACGACAGGGCCCCGGAGCCTATCCTGCCCCTCACAGCTCTGAGGGGGGTGGAGCATGGGCTAATGAGTGGGGGTCCCCCAATCTTTTACTTTTTTTATTTATTTAACCAGGTTAGTCTCATTGAGATTATAAATCTCCTTTTTCAAGAGAGGCCTGGCCAAGAAAGCAGCAATAGATCACAGACACTACAAAAATGACAACTTCTAACATAAAAGCAGACAAGCAATAATGCTTCATATCTGCTCCCCCTCAATAATTTGTTGATATGAAACATTCCCTTTCATTATGTCCCCCCAATATTTAATATTTAATACGTGGAATACACGCTTGGGGGTCTTTCTGTGTGGAGTTTGCATGTTCTCCCTGTGTCCGTGGCTGGGTTTCCTCCGGGTACTCCGTTTCCTCCCACAGTCCAAAGACATGGATTGGCGACGTTAGGCTAATCGGAGAGTCTAAATTGCCTGTAGGTATGAGTGGAATGTGAGTGAATGAATGAAAGAATGAGTCCTGTGATGGATTGACTGACCTGTCCAGGGTTTGTATTCCTGCCTCTCGTCCCAATGCATGCTGGGATAGGCTCCAGCCCCCTCTGTGGAGTGGGGAGATCAGGAGTAACTCAGTGGCACACTAGAGTCTGTGAGATCAGTGTCTCTGTGGAGTGGCTCAGTCAGCAGCAGATTTTTCTCACATTGTGCAGTTTTTCACTGTCACCCCCCTTCAGAGGTCCTGTGTTGTAACAGCCCTGGTTTCCTCACCATCATTTATCAAATTCATCAGAGGAGCAAGGTGCTTTCTCTCTCTCTCTCACTCTCTCTCTCTCTCTTTCTCTCTCTCTCTCCCTGTCAATCTTTCTTTTTCTTTCTCTCTCTCCCCATCTCTCTCCCCATCTCTCTCTCTCTCTCTCTCTCTCTCTCCCCATCTTTCTCTCTCTCTCCTCTCTCTCTCTCATCTTTGTCCCTATGTCTCAATCGCTCTTTCACACACACATACTCTCCTCCCTATGTCTCTGTCTCTCTCTCTGGCCATGTTTGAAACCCTAGATCAGAGACAGGAGCCATTGTCACACTGTAGTGCATGTCAGTGTTGTCCAGACCCTGTCCAAGGCGGGAGATTTTACACCCTGGCCACGCAGAGTGCCCGGCGCGCAGGTTCATGCCGTAATCAAACACAGCTCATAACCCCCCCTCCCCTCCCCCTCCTGCCCACAGCCTAATCATAATCATCGTAATCAGCTTCCATCCTTTACCGAGGCGGACTCCGGGTGTTTCCACGAGAACAGAATCCAGCCCCTTAACCATGGCAACCGCATCGGTTACGTGAACAAAAACCCAACATTCCACCTGACGATAAACTAAATGCTTTTTTTTTGTTGTTGCAATTTTCATAAAACAATGTTATAACAGATATAGCAGTTAATTACAAAGCTTAAAGGTGTATTTGCATGGCATGGCCATTTATTGAAATATTTATAAAAAAGTTATTATTTGTCAAAATAATGGCAGTTGTAGGTGATTCAAAATATAAGAAATCATAATGACATTATCTGTGAATATCGAAGCGTACGCGTTACTGACAGGACGCCACTGTGCTGCGGAACGTTTCACGTTATTCAAGATTTCACCAAATATTTGCACTTGCTCCTTTGATGTTCTGCATTTGTAGGAAAATGGGTATTCATGGGATTTTGTTTGAACATATTCTCACGAGGTTTTCCCTTCACACACCACGGCAGCCGCGGGGGAGCGAGTTATCGTGAAGTCGAGCTCCGCTGGAACACGCTCCGCGATCTGCTCCTTTACTCGATGACAACGAGAAAGCGGCTTGCCTTCGATCAGCACCGGCCCTCACCTGCCACCTGTCACCTGTCACCTGCATGCAAACACAGTAAAGGGTCAGTCAGTCAGGATGAAAGGGTCAGCTTCTCATTCTTTATCTAACCCGCTTTGGCGTGGAAGGGGGTGGAGTCAGGGGACGGAGTCCCCCCCGAGGAGGTGACGTTGGGAAGGAGCAGTTTTATCAGCGTCAGGGTAAGAGCGCACAGTGAGTTACACTAATTGGATGCGATTAAGGGAGGATAATTAGTTCAGACGAAACGGAGAGAGAAATAAACACACAAATCAGGGAACAGCATGCGGTGCACTGCAGGGGGGGTGAGCAGCTACGGCCTACGTGCTAACGTGCTAACGCTCGCTGCGTTCTGCCGGCGCCTGAATCACACATCCTCCTGCCTCAATTATCGCCTCCCTTCCCACCCACCGTCCGCACGGAAACCGCACTCCTGAGAGGCTGCCGGTTCGAGTGCAGAGGCCCCGAACCCAAACCGCTCAGCCACAAATCCAGCTGAACAGCACACAACACACACAACACATACACACACACACACACACACACACACACACACTCACACACACACACTCTGTTTCTGTAAAAAGCTCATTAGCTCCATCTAATACTTTTTTGTAGGAAAAATCTTTTTCTGAGCAATTGTATCAGTATAAAATAATATAATTTTTTGAGCACACAGTATAATCTCATTACACATTTTAAAGACACACATCTTTATGTACACACACACACACACAGAGTGCAGAGTGGTTACACACTCCCATCCGCCTCTCTCTCACACACACACACACTCCCATCCGCCTCTCTCTCACACTCACACACACACAAAAAAAAATTGACACCATGAGAAGGCCCTTTGAATGATCAAAACAATCTCAGCGTGCCCTAAACTCAGGGGCTGGGCTTGCAGGTTTGAATCCCTTGGTTAGGCCCCACGGCTGTGCCTCTGTGCTTGAAGCCCCAAAACCGCGACGGAGTGAACAGTGTGGCGATCTCGGGAAACGATTAGCATTAGCATTAGCATTGGCATTGACTGATTTTGGATGAAGATACTTGTGAAGAAAACGACAGGCACCTGCAGTCTGTTCTGCCCCTGGATTTATGGCTTTAGCCAATCAAAGATCATCTTCAATCAGTACCCCAGCCCTGAAGGGAGATAAAGACCAGACGCACACAGCCAAGAGTCACCGAGAGAGACAGAGCTCTTCAGAGACACATTGTTTCAGCTGTGTTCAGAGAGACACATTGTTTCAGCTGTGTTCAGAGGGACACATTGTTTCAGCTGTGTTCAGAGGGACAAATTGTTTCAGCTGTGTTCAGAGGGACAATTTTCAGCTCTCATTGTTTCCCCCACATTGTTTCCAGAGAGACACAATGCTTCAGCCCAAAATCAATAAAGCTGTACTGCAAATGGAAAATATTTGGCCCACCTCCAACAATAATTTGTCACCTCCAACCCTCATTAATCATGGTGGCCTCAATTTCTTTTTTTAATAATTAATTTTTTTCTCCCAATTTGGTAGCCAATTACCCGCTGTGCTTAATTTAATTCCCCTCCCTCGTAGTTTGCTGCCGTAGTTCTGTGACCGGCAGTGACAAGGGCGTAGTGCCGCCTCCTCCGAGACAACACTCGTCATGCCATCGACTGTAATTCCAGCACCCCAGAACCACTCCTGTGCGCAGCAACTGTGTGTGTCGGCTTTCCTCCCTCCCTGGGGCGGACAGCCAATTGCTGCCCCGGTGGCACTCCCGGCCAGAGCCGACTCTGGCGCAACGGGGAATCGAACCCCGGTTGCCGTGGCCAGCGTCAGACATTGTAACCACTGGACCACGCAGGAGGCCTGCAGCAGCCTCAATTTCCCCCAAAATTTGTTTAATGCTTCTAGTGCTTTAACAAAAATAATATTTATAAGTTGAAATACTCCTCCGCTACACTGACGTACTACTCCTAACTGCACACACAGGCTGGCCCAACACACATCAGTGCTCCTTCTTCTGGTGCGTCCCGTCCCGCTTGTACAGGTCACCCCATGTTCCAAAATGAGTCCCAGTGCCCCATAAACCTGTACCCCTCTTTCCTGCACCAGGTTTGTAGCCGCGTGTTAAATCTCCATATATTTCCCTTTACTAGCACGTGGTACTGGTCCATTCCCTGAGACCGCCCCTGTGGAGGTTCTGATCAGATTACAGACAGAGGCACCAACTCAGCTCGGCAAACCACACAGAGGTGACCCCAAACAGTCAGGAAAGACAAGAACCCCCGCTGTATAACTACTGTGTGCACAGTGTGTCAGTCTCTCTCTCTCTCCCTCCCTCCCCTCATTAGCACAGTGTCTGGAGGAAAGCGTTGGTGAACTTGTGTAACCTCAGGCAGGAGAGCTGCAGAAACACGCCGGTAACTGAACAGATTTTTAGCACTAAGGAGAGAACAGATGCAGCACAAATCAGAAGGTCTCTGCAGTGGAATGGTGTGCAACATTTACTACATGCAATATATTACAACTACTGCAGCTGTGCAATATACAGCGTACGCATCTCATTTAAATCACTGGTGCTGGTTTATCAAGCGGCTAGAGGAACTGCTCCCCCTTACCTCCAGACACTCATCACTCCCTACACCCCAGCCAGACCCCCCCCCCTCCGCTCTGCCTCCTCTGGCCAACCTGACTGTCCCATCCCTCCGGGCGCCCGGCAGCCGCTCCTCGCGGTCTCTCCTCTTCTCTGTCCTGACCCCTCGGTGGTGGAACGACCTTCCGCAATGGGTCAGGACCGCGGAACCACTGGCCATCTTCTGCAAGAGACTGAAAACCCACCTGTTCAGACTCCATTACCACAGATTCTGTACATTTAACTAATTGTCATCACCACTACAATATGTATCCTTGCTTAAAACATTCTGAAAAATGTAAAAAATGTAAAAATCTACTAACAATTTCCTTCCCAGTGTTACAGGTATGGTTTGCAGCTGCCAACAACTATGTCTATCGCTGTATTACTGCACTGATCTCTTGCACAAACTATGATTAATCATACCATGTACTAATGCACTTCTTGTAAGTCGCTCTGGATAAGAGCATCTGCTAAAGGCTTAAAATATAAATATACTACAGGTTGGCCATACACTACAGGCACAGAATATGCATTCAGGAATCTCCCAAACCCTGTGCACTGAAGAAATATGCAATTACACCAATCACAACATAAATTATTCTTCAATTGCTTCCACAAAATTACATAAGAATTAGATCTTAATCGGTCGCTAAATACGCATTTACTGGAATGTGTTTTATTGACAGGCTTGCAGTGAGTCCATGCATCATTCATGTAGATCAAGAGCCTAAACGGATAAACGCATTTTAAGCTCCACCTGAGACCCCCACCATGAGGTTTTTCAGCGAGCATACTCGGAAGAGTAAATTAAGAGTGTTATCTGTTTAATAAATCACAAACGTCAAAGAGTTCATTACCAACTTCTTCTCCAGCGAATCAGGTTTTAATTAGACACATTAGTTAGAGACCAGGCAACAAACCGTCAACCCTAAATTACACAAACGGCTTTTCGTTTGAGGGCAGGAGACGACGAGAGCGTGTGTGCAGCACGAGTGAAATATGAATCATCCAGAAATGAAAAAACCGCACCCAGGTTCAGACCAGCGAGCCACAGCTTTAAGGATCACAACACTGACCCACCTCATGCCTGTCCTTTAAGGTTTGGGTTGTTTGTTTTTTTTGGTAACACTTAGAAGGTATAGTTATAAATGGTTAATAAGTTATTAATAAATGCATTATTACATTACAAATATATTATTGATGACAAGTCATCATTAATACATGTTAGTAAATGCGTTATTAAGCATGTGGCCACGGGTGGCTAGATTGTAGAGAGCTCCACACAAGGTAACAGCATGGAGGGCTAAGGCAGGGGCCTGTTTAGGAAGGTAACAGTGATTATTCTGACTTTGTGTGGAAAGAGAGCAGCCAACTTTTATCCATGGGATTTCCGTTTGTTACTAGAAGTCGTAAGATGTGGGGCCTCCGATGGTGTAACGGGCTAACGCACCCATATTGGCTGGTCCTTTACGAGTGTGAGCTGCCTATCACGGTCGCGGTTCGAAACACGACCGTACCAGACCGGCCCTGGTGGGGAGCCCCGATCGGGGGGCGGCGTTTGGCTGTCCGCCTCAGGGGGAGGAGGTGAGCACACGGACTCGCTGAGAATCGTGTAAGGGTGACTCAAGAATGTGGGTGGGTGAATTCCGTCTCGAAGGAAGCGGAGTTCCCTGCCCTCAGAGAATGAGATTTCCTCGTAGAGACGAGCGGCAAGTTTGTGTCA
>JAINUG010000281.1:672500-705000 GCA_029706075.1 Aldrovandia affinis | reverse complement strand
ATAGGCTTAGCGAGTGGGTGGGCGTCTCTGGGAGCGCCCTAGACTGGTTCGCCTCCTACCTCAGAGAGAGAAGTTTTGCGGTGGCTGTTGGCCCTTTTAAGTCCAACTCCGCTCCCCTACCCTGTGGCGTGCCACAGGGTTCTGTTTTGGCTCCACTTCTTTTTCCCTATACATGCTCCCCTAGGCCTCATTATCAATAACTTTAAGGGTGTGTCATATCACTGCTACGCGGATGATATCCAGCTGTATTTTTCTTTTAGACCTGATGATATGCTGAAACTCAACATATTACACAAATGTTTATCTGCCATTGATGACTGGTTGGCGAGTAACTTCCTCCAGCTCAATGCGGCAAAGACTGAAGTTCTGATCATAGCCTCAGATAGTGTTGCCGCAAGGTCACAAATCATATGGGGTCCCTAAAAGGAAATGTCCGCTCTGATATTAGAAACCTTGGTGTTAACTTTGATCAATCCATGCATTTGGACAAACATGTTAAATCCTTGACTCGCAGCTGCTTTTTCCACCTCAGAAATATTGCTAAACTCAGGTCCATTGTGTCACATGCAGAGCTGGAAATGTCTGTTCACGCATTTATATCATCCAGGCTCGATTATTGTAACTCACTGTTCACATGTCTTAACAAATCATCTGTGGATCGGCTACAACTGGTCCAAAATGCAGCTGCCCGTTTGCTCACCAGGTCCAAAAATCATGTCATATCACACCCATACTTGCCTCCCTGCATTGGCTACCTGTGCATTTCAGGATCCAGTACAAGGTACTGGTGTTCGCATACAAAGCCCTCCACGGTCAAGGCCCCAGTTACTTGTGCGACCTTATCCTGCCCTACTCATCCAGCCGGTCGTTGAGGTCATCCGACCAGGGTCTCCTGGTGGAGCCTCGGACCAGGCTCAAAACAAAGGGTGACCGGGCTTTTGGGGCGGTAGCACCAAGGCTCTGGAACACACTCCCCCCGGACTTGAGAGCTTCGGCCTCAGTGATCAGTTTCAAGGGGCAGCTGAAAACGCACCTGTTTAGGCAGGCGTTTGTGTATTGAGAAACTTAACTGCCGTTTTTGCTTGTGGCTGTTGCTTGTCCTGTACTGTTTTATTGCACTTTTGTATCTTTTATTGTGAGATTTACATGTATTTTAATTTGATATTGGATATTTGTAGGTTTTATGTTTTAATGGGTTATTAATGTATTTTAATGTACATTAATGTATTAATGCATTTTAATTTTGATATTTAACATTTTTTATTTGTGACCTTGTTGTAAAGCACTCTGTGCACTCGTGCTGGGAAGGGTGCTATATAAATAAAGTTTTATCTTATCTTATCTTATATAATAATAATACAATAACCTATTTATATAGCACTTTTCATTTGAAGAGCAGCGAATCAGAGCATCAGGTTTGCCAGACCTGCACACAGATTTAGGAACCTGAAGGAAAAATAAATTAATGGGGGTGATCTTACTACTTCAGAGTAAGAGTGTGTGAGCCAATGAGAGATGGGGGATTTGAAAAGGCAGTGTGTGGGCCAATGAGAGATGGGGGATTTGAAAAGGCAGTGTGTGGGCCAATGAGAGATGGGGGATTTGAAAAGGCAGTGTGTGGGCCAATGAGAGATGGGGGATTTGAAAAGGCAGTGTGTGGGCCAATGAGAGATGGGGGATTTGAAAAGGCAGTGTGTGGGGGAAAGTGTTTCAAATCTGTGTGGAATTCAGTTGAGAATGTGGGATATTGGGGCATAGTTGTGGGTGTAGAACCACAGGCACCAGGGGACACTGGATCAGAGCGCTGACCGACCGACGCAGCACACGCCTCGGACTGTAACACGCGTGTGCGTGTAGGTCTGCCTCCACACACACACTGTGGACCCCCACTCAGACCGAGAGACAGACCGTGAGACAGAGGGACAGCTCACTGTGTGTGTGTGCATGTGAATGTGTGTGTGTGTGTGTGTGTGTGTGTGTGTGTGTGTGTGTGTGTGTGTGTGTGTGTGTGTGTGTGTCATGAATTGTTCATGAATGAAGGACAACATCGCAGATTAAAAAAATCAATTAAATAAATAGAAAACTGACAGGCTCGAACCTCGTGTCTGTTTGTCCGCAGAACGACAGATCCGATGGAGCAGGAAAATAAACACGCACGTAAACACGTTACGTTCAGGCTGAGGCGCGCGAGGGCAGATGTTACGCTTACACTGCCACCTGGTGGCCATATATATATATGTATATCTCTCCTCACAGAAAAACTGAAAAACTGCCACCAGTCCAATCGACTTTATTCTGGAGCGACCCACTTTCAATTTCACACGACGTGTCACCGGGCCATTCTGAAACAAGCACAGCCGAAGAGAAGCGCGTTTGTTTTCAATATTTTAAAAAACAGGGCAAAGACGGCTCGGTCGGTGTTGATGAATCTCGCAGCTGCTCGGCCAGTCCTCTGTCCATTAGCGAGCGGCTCTCACCATTAAAGCCCGATTCAAACACGGACCCCCGGTTACTGAAATGGCAGGGACGGTTAAATAAAAAATACATGTTAATAATTTATCCAGTGCATTAGCCGATTCGGGATGAACAACGGGAAGAGGTCGTCTCTCCGTGACGACCAGCACGGCTTTCGGCATAACGTAAAGACTACTCTACGATCTCACTTAGGGTTGCCAACTTTCTATCCTCCAAATACGGGACAGAAGGCGGGGCACACGGGGCGAAGTGTGTACGGATGTAACTCAACACATACTGTATACTGTAACGGCGACTGCTGAAGGAAGACTCAGGAAAGTTTGCTTTACTACAACAAAGCTTATAGACGCAGGGCACAACCAAGAACACGGGGGGGTCACTTCTTAGACGTACAAACTCTGCCACGGTTACAACACTAATCCACCCAATGACACGATGGGACAAACGGCGAAATGGGTGGGTGGGCGGGGGGTTTCGCGTGACGCCAGATTGCTCTCGTGGCTTTTGCTTTGGTTGTCACGTAACTTAGTTGATTCTCGTGCATGGTGACACGCATCTGCGCCCTTCGTCCATCTTCAATCGCGCAAATGGAAGAAGAAGAAAAAAAGTCTGTTTAATCCTAGAAACACCATTTAGCACTTTCTGCAGTGGAAGCCGATTATTTCCCCCTTTGGTTGATTAAATTAGTGAGGGTGGAGCACAGCCAGGCAGCCAATGTGACGTTACATTTAAATGGAGTTCTGACATTCAAAACTCATTCATTCATTCATTCATTATCTAACCCGCTTATTCCTGGTCAGGGTCGCGGGGGGCTGGAGCCTATCCCAGCATGCATTGGGGCAAGAGGCAGGAATACACCCTGGACAGGTCGCCAATCCATCGCAGGGCACATACACCATTCACTCACACTCATACCTACAGGCAGTTTAGACTCTCCAATTAGCCTAACGTGCATGTCTTTGGACTGTGGGAGGAAACCGGAGTACCCGGAGGAAATCCACGCGGACACGGAGAGAACATGCAAACTCCACACAGAAAGGCCCCCGGCCGGGATTCAAACCCGGGACCTTCTTGCTGTGCGGTGACAGTGCTATCCAACTGCATATTACACAACTGTATGACAGTTCGTTTTATTTGAAAGTTAAAAATATATGCATGCAGGTCGTGTAGCAGAGTGCGAAGTAAAGAATGAAAGCGCGGTACACACATTGCATAACCTTCGAGGATAAAAAAAACACACAGAAAAGCCAGAGAAGTATTTCCACTGTGGTCCCCGGAGAATTCTGCAGACAGGAAACGAATTTAAACAATTTAGCCGAACAGTAAGCAGGCATCTTGGCCGAGTTTTTTGCCAAGTCTGGCGGCACTTGGGCCACAACAAGTCTGTATGTGAATGCACTAGCCCGTAGGGGGAGGAACGCTCTCATTTAGAAGAGAATGTCAGAAAATGAAGAAGAAAAAAAAAAAAAACATTTTAGAACGATGATTGTTCCTACCATGTATTGATGCACATCTTGTAAGTCACTCAGGATAAGAGCGTCTGCTAAATGCTTAAATGTAAAATGTAAATGTAACTCTTAGCAGTAAACATAATTAAAAATTGTGTTATGTTTTAAAGTAATAACTGCTTCTGAAGCAGTAGCTACAGCGCAGAATATGAGACTCTTTGAACCGTACGGCGTTCAGAGAGAGACGCTGATGAGTTCATGACTTAACAGCTGCCCATGAGACATCGCCGTACCTCTCTCTACAAAGGATGTGCGTTAATCATGACTCTCCACGACGGTAGTGAACGAGAGGGAGAGCGGATATTCAGCAGGAAAACGGGGCAGTGGAGTGGCTCAGGGGTTGGAGAGATGAATTTATAACCCAGAGGGGGTTGCGGGGTCGATTCCCAGGTGGGGCGCTGCCATTGTAGGGCAAAGCACTGCACCTGAATTGCGTTTGGTGACGTATCCGGCTGAACGATTGCCCATTGAAAATAATACGCCTCGTTCTCAGTCCTACTGGGGTGCTGCGGGTTTAAATCATGTGACGGAACAACACGGGCCAATCGCATCGATGCTAGCGTAGAACGGCCCTTTGCACCCACCCCACGCCAGTGCCAGGGTCATTGCTGGGTAGTAACTCAATCTTTTCCCCAGATCTCATGCATTTGCATTCACATCACATTACATTCGCACATTTGGAAAAAGTGGTAAGCTTCAAAGACGTGCTGGTAACCCTAACCCTAACTGTGACCGTAACCGTAATCCTAACCCTAACTCTAACTCTAACTCTAACCATAAGTGTAAGACAGCTGGAACGAGGGTTGGATGCGTTCTGTCGTTGCTATGGGGACTCAGTCAAACCTTGCGAGAACTGAACAGGGAGAAATAGGGTTACTCTCCAGCCATGGCCCTGAGCCGGGCGGTACTGGCGGCCATTGTGTGCCAGTGAGCCGTTGTCCCAGAGTCACAGGTGTGTTAACGACTCTGTCCAGATCAGGCCCGTCGCTCCTCAGCTTAAAAACATTATTATTAATTTTTTTAGATTTTGTTTCAGATTTTATCCCATTTTCTCCCAATTTAGTAGCCAATAAGTCAATCAAGTCAATCCCCCTAGTAATGTGAGTTCGCTGCTGTAGTCCTGAGACCGGTAGTGACGAAGGCGACCTGACGCCTTCCGAGACGGCTTAGACGCACCGTAACCCGGTACTACAGGGCCACTCTTATGTTCCTGTCGGCTTCCTTCCCCACTCCCTGGGGCAGACAGCCAATCGCCTCCCCTGGTGGCACTCAACTCTGGCAGAGCCGAATGGCGAAAGGGGAATCGAACTCCGTGTCAAACGTTAAAACCACTGGGCCACGCGGGAGGCCCGGCGTTCACTCTTAAAACGTCTTTCGAAAGGAACACCGGCTTTGCCTCTCCGTCAGGTCATCTTCCACACACAGCACCAACTCCTATTGGATGACAACCCTGTCGCTCAACCCACAGAGAGCAAAGTCACCAATCAGAGCCGGGCCCTGAGCGAGGACAGGCCCCCTGGTTAAGTGGAGGAGGATGGATGCGTTTGCAGGGTGTAATGGAGGAGCAGATGCGCGCTCACTCATGTTTGTGTCACGGCGGCCGGGTGAAATATGGCCCTGGATTCGGCCCGGCCTGCCAGCCACCTGCTGTCTCCTGCCCATTCCGGCTGGCGCAACGCTTTCCACAGTCACATTCAATCTCTTTCACAACGAGGCACGAACATCTGTCACCTGGAGGGAATGGAGGTAGAGGGGGAGGGGGGGAGAGAGGGGGGAGGAGAGGGAGAGAGGGATGGAAACCAACGGCCAAGAGTGTCGTGATTCTTGTAAAACAGGATCCCCCCTCAAGTGCCCGACTGTGAGGGAGAATCCATTTGGAACTAACTGCCTTGTGGGTGGCACAGCGCCCTCTAGGGGCAGGGGTTTAATGTGCTTTTGTGTACAGGAGATTGTGCTTTTAGTGCTGCAGCCCCTAAGTTATGGAACAGCCATATCTTTTATCTTGCTTGTTTTATGTTTACTTTATCGTTCTCCATCCCTGCTCTTTTACTGTGTACAGCACAGTGCTGTACAAATACTGGTCAATAGGTCGATTTGTGGATTTGTGGATTGATTGATTGATTGATTGGTTGGTCGACTGGTCGATTGGTCGATTGATGGATTGATGGATTGATGGATTGATTGATTTGTTGATGCTGCGACCGCACCAGAGCACAGGCCCCGCGTCAGGCAGCCACGTTGTGTCTGAGTCCAGCGGCCTTCCTGTCTCTCCACTCCCTCTACGTTTCTTCTTTTTTTTACATCAAAACTAATTTGGGAGTCGGATGAGCAGCTATTGTCCATCTTGTTTACCTGGAAATGATTGGATTAAAAAAACACAATCGAGTGTGGGTGAAAAAAGAGCAGCTTCCCTATTGAGATGACAGAGCCATTGTGAGTGTGTGTGTGTGTGTGTGTGTGTGTGTGTGTGTGTGTGTGTGTGTGTGTGTGTGTGTGTGTGTGAGTGTGAGTGTGCGTGTGTGTGTGTGAGTGTGCGTCTGCGGAAGCAGGATCTTAATCAGGGTAATAACCACAGGCTGTTGTCATCCAATCTAAACCCATGTTTTTTTAGGGCACATTCATCATGCATTCATGAGAATCTGATCTCTCTCTTCTCCCCCCCCCCAGAAAGAAGACAAGATGACACAGATTTGAGTGTCCTTTTATAAATAGAGAAGAGTGAGTGAGCTGAGCTGAGCCAGGTGCATTTGTGGAAGGTGACATGTGCGGGCAGAGAGGGTGTTTGTTACACGCGCGCGCACACACACACACACACACACAGAAAGACACAAACATACACACACACACACACACACACACACACACACACACACACACAGACAAACACACACACACACACACACACACACACACACACACACACACATACAGAAAACACACACACACACACAGAAAGACACTCTCTCTCACACACACACACACACACACACAGAAAGATAACAGTTCTGTTATCTCTGCTCATGGTTTTTCTTACCACTGTCATGCCGATGACACTCAACTCTTTCTCCTTCTCTCCATCTGAGACCCAGGTCCCGGCATGGATCTCTGCATGCCTGGCTGACATCTCCACATGGATGTCCACACACCACCTGAAGCTGAACCTGGGGAAGACAGAGCTGCTCTTCCTCCCAGTGAAGGGCTCCCCGATGATTGATGCTTCAATCACTGTGGAAGGCTCCATAGTGTCTCCGTCCCAGTCTGCCAGGAGTCTTGGGGTAACCCTGGACAACCAGCTGTGCTTCTCGGGCATATCGTAGCGATCACCTGGATCTGCCGATTCTCCCTCCACAACATCCGGAGGATCAGACCGTTCCTCACCCAAGAGGCCACTCAACTCCTGGTCCAGGCCCTGGTGATCATACGTCTGGACTACTGCAATTCCCTGCAGGCAGGCCTATCGGCCTGTGCCATCAAGTCACTGCAACTAGTCCAGAACGCTGCCGCTTGCCTGGTGTTCAACCAGCCAAAGTTCACCCACGTCACCCCTCTACTCTCCTCTCTACACTGGCTCCGCATCGCAGCATGCATCAGATTCAAATCACTGGTGCTTGCTTTTCAAGCAGCTAGAGGTACTGCTCCCCCATACCTCCAGTCATTCATCACTCCCTACACCCCAGCCAGACCCCTCCACTCCGCCTCCCCTGCAAACTGACTGCCCCATCCCTCCGGGCGCCCGGCAGCCGCTCCTCGCGGTCTCGCCTCTTCTCTGTCAGGATCGCGGAATCACTTGCGATCTTCCACAAGAGACTCAAAACCCACCTTTTCAGACTCCACTACCACTGAATTCTGTACATCTAGCCTATTATCATCACCACTGCCTACTTTCTGAACAGTCCTCATTTATAAATAAATAAAAAATGTACTAACCTTTTCCTTCCCTGTGTTACAGGTATGGTACGCAGCTGCCTGAAATGTAAAAATTTGTTTCTGATTTTATCCTGTTTTTCTCCCAATTTGGTAGCCAATTACACCCTCTATTTGTTTTGATTTGCCCTCCCCATACAGGTCCGCCACTGATCTCTACGAGGCAAGCTAATTCTCCAAGGGCAGCCAATTTTGCTTCCTTCGAGATGGAATTCTCCCCCACCCACGTTCTGGAGACTCCCTTACGTGCTTCACGGCGGACCCAAGCCGGCTCACCCTCCCCCCTCCCCCTGAGGCGGACAGCCAAACGCCGCCCCCAATCGGGGCTAATGGCCAGGGCCGGTCTGGCAGAGACAGGTTTCAAACCGCATTCCTGACAGGCAGCATATGGGACCAGCCAAAATACGTTGCGTTAGACCGCTACGCTATCCTCCACCCCTCCTTGACCAATTTGAACCGCTCCTGTTAAGGCCCCGCTTCGTAAACAGGCAAAACGTCTTAAATCCTGGATGAGGTTTGTCTGCAAAACACAGGAGAGGATGCAGTGGGAGACACAGGGAGGAGGTGCATTCTGGGAGGGCAGGCACAGGCTGTGTGAGGAGAGGCGGAGGATTCCTCCCGGGGCAATACTTTACCCCCCGACGTTCCCAAACGCAGTCCCGGGGACCCTACTGTGTGTGCTGGCGTTCTGTGACAGACAATCTCTCCATCAATTAATTTAATGTGGCCTTAAGAGGGCAAGTCATCACTCAACAGACATTAACAATGTCTAATTAAGAACAATTAACAGCCCTTTACCATTCAGAGGTTGCAATTTATGGTTGGAATGAAAACAGGGGCTCCCCAGGAACAATTTTGAGAAGCCCTGCTGCACTGTACCTTTCCCCCAATCTTAGGTTGAGCCCATTTTAAATCTTACCCCGATCTCAGGCTCAGGTCGTTTTAAACGCCTTCATACACGGTCAGTAACGGCAACTGTTCATTTACACAGAACCCTCTCTCCGCGAAACATGACGACTATTTTAGCGCATCACCGCCATCTGCTGGCTGCGCAGCGCATTGCACCACGGCCGGCTCGCCGTTAAATTTGCGTCCATCGTGGTTTCCGATCGTGTCGGTGTCGTCATTTTACGGGCCGAGAATAACGCGACGACATGTTTCTATTCCTGTCAGCAGACAAAAGAATGTAAGTTTCATTTTTTTGTCATGTGATCGATTTATAGAAAGATGGTTTAATAAAATACTGAATAAAAGAGCGATGCTATTTATATGTGGGCCCAGTGGAAACAGCACCACAGGACAGAGAGAGTTAGAGATGTGGAGGAAGCTTCACCAACATCAAAATGTGTCTTCAGTTGGTCCTGAGGACCAGGGATTTATGATAATATTAACAATGGATTGCATTTATATAGTGCCTTTCATCTAAGGGTCCCAAAGTGCTTTACAGTGAAGGGGGAAGGGGGGACTCACCCCATACCACCACCAATGTGTAACACCCACCTGGGTGATGCACGGCGGCCATTTTGTGCCAGAACACCCACCTGGGTGACGCACGGTGGCCATTTTGTGCCAGAACACCCACCTGGGTGACTGGACGGCGGCCATTTTGTGCCAGAACACCCACCTGGGTGACGCACGGTGGCCATTTTGTGTCAGAACACCCACCTGGGTGATGCACAACGGCCATTTTGTGCCAGAACACTCACCACACCTCAGCTTGAGGTGGAGAGGGGATTTTTACAGCCTGTAATTGTGTCCTCCGCCAGCCAGAGGGCGATAGTCTCTAATCAAGCCGTTACAATCATCACACAGCCGTAGCAGACTCATGTAGTCACACAATTATTACATTATATGACTATATACACACTATTGCACATCTGTTAACAGGGTGTGTTCAGGTGAGTGCTAATGTTATATTTATTGTTCATATGTACCCCATATTTACCCATTTTATTGCCAGTAGCCTACTCTTAACGTTTAACAATATTACCCGTGTTGACCAGTAGAATTCAATTAGTGATTTCTGAAAAGAAAAAAAATCAAAAAAAAAAAAAAAAGAAAATCTCATTGCCACGATTGTAAATGAATTGTTTTGAACATTCTGAACTGAAAATAATTACAAGAAATGAAGTGCATTTTTAAAAAAAGGCTGAAAATGTAAAGCGGTTTGTTTACTCTCACCCTCGTCACAGCCGTTACGATACCCCATCCTTCACCGCCTCTCACTAAAGGACATTCACTGTTCGAGAAAAACGGTTTGAAACGCGTCAAACTTCCCGCTGTTCAGCCACGGCGGCAGCCATGTTGTGATTGGTCCGTCAAATGAATCACCGCCTTAGTCGCAGCTGATTAGCGCTCAAATACAGCACTGCTCCACGCGCTGCCTTCATTCAGGCGTTTGCGACAATTACGTTAAGTTGTTGTTGTTTTTTCCCCCAAACGAAACTATACAAACTCAAACATTGAGCGAGTTTATTGAAATATGGGACTTGAGATGACAAAACATAGTTTTTTACCAAAGCAGGTGAAGGGTGGTGTAAAATGAAAGTGAGTCAACAAGGGCAATTTTACTCAGACTAATCGATACACGTCACTATTCAAACACAGCACGGCCGCGAGCCAAACGGACCCCCTCCCCCCACCCAATCACGTTTAGACACTAAAACGGAATAATGTTTAAACCCGAAAGTGATTTGCTGTGAAAAAAAACGATTGTTCATAAGCAGCACTTCCACTGACAACACATTTATTTTTATTTGCTCAGACAATTCAAGAGTTCAAATTCGGTAGTTTATGAATCCGACGGTTTGTCCTATCCGCCAACGGCTTTGAAACAGCAGCTGCAGACTCACAAACAAACACGAGAGTAGAAATCAGGGTAAAACGAAAAAAGTAACAAAGACTAACGGAATTTCACAGCACCCAATACAAAAACAAAAAAACAAAAACAAAAAAAAGACAGCCTTCTTCGAATCTACAGGCATTACTCTAAACGTGTTACTCCAGATTTGAGTAAGACCGGTATTCTGAATCGTCTTTAGGCTTCTCGACTCCCACAGTGGCAGAAAGAAAAATGCTTTAGAATAAAGGGACAAGCCGGCGTGATTAAGAGTCACACAGAGCCCAACGCAGCCCGTTCACATGCGCTGTGTGGGAAGTTTTAACGGAGAGCAAAGCTGTCAGAACAGGAGACTCCCCCGTCCACCAGGGGGAGCAATTACGTCATAACCCCCCCCTCCCACTCACTACTAAAATATACTATGAGAACTGCATCACTCTCGCTATATACAGCTGGGCATCTCATCTCTGAGCACAGGAAGAGGGTGAAAATAGAAGTTCCTTGGCCTCCTTTTCCTTGAGTTTTTTTTCTCCTCTCTCTTCCGTTGTAGCGGGCGCTGCGTGGGGGCACTTTAATAACGGTGCTGATGTAGCTGGGGGCCGCTGTACATGATGAAACATTCTGTAACCACGGTGTTCATGTTGAAGCCGTTTCCGCGGTCACACATCCTGCCTAGTCCACACGTCCACACATTCTCAGCGGTTACCACTCCTCACACACGCACGCACGCACGCACGCACACACACACACTCCTCTCACACACACACACTCTCACACACACACACACACACACTCATACACACACACACACACACACACACATATATATATATGTACTCACTCACTCACACATACACTCTCTCTCTCTCACACACACACACACACACACACACACACACACACACACACATACACACATACACACATACACACACATGTATGTATACACTCACTCACTCACTCACTCTTACACACTCTCACACACTCTCTGAGTGTTTAGTGTTTAGTAGAGCAGAGTTGGCCAAATCCTCAGAGCCCACGAGCCACTAAACAAGCTGCACTTCCTGTGACCGTTTCCACGGTGTTGAGCGAGCTGTCACGCCCCCTGCACCCCCCTCCTCCTGCAGCTCTCTCTGTCAGGCTGGCACTCCGCTCTTATTACAGCAGACAAGCAGGCTATTATTAAAGTCTACAGTAAAGTTATTCACATTTCCCCCACGCGGATCTCATGACCCCCTCTCAACCCTTCCCAAGGCCCGTGGGCGAGTCCTGCCCCCCCCAGTTTGGGAGTCCGAGCCGTAGAGCTTTGGGGGCAGCTGGTGGGGGGCAGCTGGCCGGCTCTGGGGTTGAGTTCATCTGAATAATGGGGGGTTTGTTGTGTGAGAGGAGCCAGAATAGACCCCCTCCTCCTCCTCCTCCTCAAACCCAGACAGGGGGGCTGAGCGGTCGTCCCGGTTGCGTGTCCTGGGCGGCGGCCATCTTGCTGTGCGTGGCGGCGGAGAGGGGGCGGGGCTAGAAGGGGCGCTGCAGGAAGGCGATGGGGGGCGAGGCCGCGTCGCGGGGCTGTACGACCCGGGCGTCATGGCGACCGCCCCGTCCGTCTGCGGCGTCTCGCCCCTCAGGAAGTCATCGTCCTCTTCCGAGCCCTGCAGCGGCACAGCAGAGAGAAGCAGCTCGTTAGCTAGCTAGCTAACGTTAGCGCTCACGGGCACAGCAGAGAGAACCGGCTCGTTAGCAAGCTAGCTAACGTTAGCGCTCACGGGCACAACAGAGAGAACCAGCTCATTAGCTAGCTAGCTAACGTTAGCGCTCACGGACACGACAGTGGGAACCAGCTTGTTAGTTAGCTAGCTAACGTTAGCGCTCACGGGCACAACAGCGAGAACCAGCTCGTTAGTTAGCTAGCTAGCATTAAAGAAATGTAAACTGTGTAAGTCGCTCTGGATAAGAGTGTCTGCTAAATGCCTGTAATGTAATGTATCTGTTGTTGCTAGTTGCTTGCTAACACAAGGCTTCGTAAGTGATCATGCATTTATCACTTACCATGCCTTGAATTAGCAAGCAATATCCGTGAACACTAGCTAGCTAGTTCCTGTCTATATTCAGTTCAGTGAGCCCTCCCGCCAGGCTGAAGAATCGCTGTGATTTTCCTGCAGTGATTTTCCTGCACTGATTTCTCATCTCCGTCCTACAAGCACAAATCATTCCCACATCCCTGCTCGGTTAAATCTAGGAATGATTAGCTAGCCATTACGTTAGCTGCCATACCACACTCTAGTTGGGAACGGAAAAATCTCTCTCGTTTGAGTCCCGACGAGAGTGTACGTTATGATATACTGTACAGTCAGAACAGTAGTCGCTAACGCCACCTGCAGGCACCCGTCAGAGCTTCACTGCTACACAGTCCCATGAGCACACGCTGCACAAGTCAAACAGAAATATCCGTGTAGAAAATAAATAACGTTAACCATCGTGTCTATCTTTGGGCTACATACGACTTAGTGATCGCATTTTTAATGATGTGGAGATGTATTGAGGGTGCAAGTCCAACCCCCACTAAAAAGGCTAAAACCAAAGAAGATCAGCTAAAAACTAAAAAGCAAAAATAAGATTCAGAGGGCAGAGATCACACTTTCCAGGATCGCCGTGACGCGAGTAGGACAAGTAACTTTTAGGACGGACAAGTATCTTTTCTATGAGACTTGCCCTTTGACAAGCATGACTGTTACCCTAATCTAGGCCCCTGACACTGACACACACACACACACACACACACACACACACACACACACACACACACACACACACACACACACACACACACACACACACACACACACACACACACACACACACACACACACACCTGTCTGACTGGCTGTCTGACTGGCTTCCTGGGGGCGTCCACTTCAGAGCCACCTGGCTCCTCCCACACCTGGTAAAGAGGCTCGATGAACTTCCCTGACCTGCGACCAGAGAAACATCCACAATCAGAACACACACGTGCACGCACATGCAGATACACACACACACACACACTAAGACAATCTTTCACGCACGCACGCACGCACACTCACATTCTCTCACTCAAACACACACACACACACACGCAGGCGTGCGATTGGCCGGCCGCGCTCCGTACCTCTTGAGCAGATAGGGGTCGAAGGGGAAGAAGCTGTCGAGCGGGTTGGTGTTAGCGGGCGTGGCGTCGCCGCCATGGCTACTCCTCACCGTCGGCAACATGAGCCGGTGGTTCCTCTCGATGATCGTGTAGCAGAACACCAGCTGGTACTTCCTGCAGACGGACAGAGGGACAGACAGCTCACCGATCAGTGATCAAGCAGACACACAGACACGCACGCACACACAGACACCTCACTCACCAATGAGCCTTACCTGGTAGGGGTGGAGTGGAACACAGAAATCACGGTTCGGTATGTACCTTTGCGTGTTTATCTTTTATGTCTACATGTACCTATGTATGGCAGCATGTCCTCCACTGTGTACTTTTAAATGATGTGTTGAATTTTTAAGTATGTACACTTGGATGGATGATGCTGCTACCAGAGTTTCCCTTTTTGGGATAAGAAAGTTGAACTTGAACTTGACTTCGGTTCTTGACAGTGACGGCTCAGTACGTTTTCAGTACAGCGGAGAAAAAAAGAAATGCAAAACAGTAAACAAACAGTGGCTAATTGGCCATAATGTACTGAACGAAATAAGGCACATATCTTTCTTTCTTTCTTAAATAAGAAAAATATATATATTCGTCAATACCTACTGCTGCAACCGCACACAGTGGGTTGTGTGCGGTTCGGCTCATAGCACCTACCGAACCGGAAGTCCTGTACCGAACGGTTTGGTACCAATACGAGTACCGTTACACCCCTATTACCTGGCGAGAGAGCGTTACCTGGTGAGAGAGCGTTACCTGGCGAGAGAGCGTTACCTGGCGAGAGAGCGTTACCTGGCGAGAGAGCGTTACCTGGCGAGAGAGCGTTACCTGGCGAGAGAGCGTTACCTGGCGAGAGAGCGTTACCTGGTGAGAGCGTTACCTGGTGAGAGCGTTACCTGGTGAGAGAGCGTTACCTGGCGAGAGAGCGTTACCTGGCGAGAGAGCGTTACCTGGTGAGAGAGCGTTACCTGGTGAGAGAGCGTTACCTGGTGACAGGGCGTTACCTGGTGAGAGAGCGTTACCTGGGGAGAGAGCGTTACCTGGGGAGAGAGCGTTACCTGGTGAGAGCGTTACCTGGGAGAGAGCGTTACCTGGTGAGAGAGCGTTACCTGGCGAGAGAGCGTTACCTGGTGAGAGAGCGTTACCTGGTGAGAGAGCGTTACCTGGTGAGAGAGCGTTACCTGGCGAGAGAGCGTTACCTGGCGAGAGAGCGTTACCTGGCGAGAGAGCGTTACCTGGCGAGAGCGTTACCTGGTGAGAGCGTTACCTGGCGAGAGAGCGTTACCTGGTGAGAGCGTTACCTGGCGAGAGAGCGTTACCTGGCGAGAGAGCGTTACCTGGTGAGAGCGTTACCTGGGAGAGAGCGTTACCTGGCGAGAGAGCGTTACCTGGCGAGAGAGCGTTACCTGGGGAGAGAGCGTTACCTGGCGAGAGAGCGTTACCTGGTGACAGGGCGTTACCTGGTGAGAGAGCGTTACCTGGCGAGAGAGCGTTACCTGGTGACAGGGCGTTACCTGGTGAGAGAGCGTTACCTGGTCACAGGGCGTTACCTGGTGATGGCGGCGAACATGCTGGTGATGGCTGGCAGGCACACCTTCAGAGGGTTGAGCTGACTCATCACAATCCGCTCCAAATTCAGGCTCTGGAGGTAAGCCAACCCTGAGACACACACAGAGTGATGAGACACACACACACACACACACACACAGAGCACAGACACACACACGCACGCACACACACACACACACGCACACACGCACGCACACACACGCACACACGCACGCACGCACACACACACACACTCAGGCTCACCTTGGCGCATGTTCCCCTCCACGATGGCGCGGTGTCTGAAGACGAGCGTGTAGAAGACGGTCTGGCAGGCGCTGTAGAAGGGCCCGTGTAGAGACACGTCACAGAACGCTCTGCCCCCAGAGTCCTGCCCGTCGATGTAGCGCTGCAGCCACGGAACCAGCAGGTCCAAACACGCCTTCACGGTGCTGTGAAACCAGCAGGGCCCAGTCAGCACACAGCACACAGCACACAGCACCACACCACTCAAACACAGGGGCGATAGGGGATAGGGGATAGGCGATAGGCGATAGGCGATAGGGGATAGGGGATAGGGGATAGGGGATAGGGGGGATAGGGAATAGGGAATAGGGAATAGGGAATAGGGGATAGGGGATAGGGGATAGGGGATATGGCTTCAGTGTGCTTAAAGCAAAATCAAATTTGGCGTGTTCTGCACAACTGCTGTCGAACACGGCGTTGCGAGCAAATGCCAGTGTACTCTCTGGGACTCGATGATGTCTGTTGGTTTAATGAGGCCAGGAGCAGGGAGGAAGCGCACACTCACGCCACAGGCAGGAACTTGGCGCGCGCCAGGAAGCTCCCGATGTAGGTGGCGGCCGCCTGCCGGAGGACGGGGGCTGGGCGGGGCTCTGCACCACCTTCCACAGGTGCTCGAGAAACGCCTCGGCCAGGCCCTGAGGGAGAGAAACCACCTCACCTTACTCACCTGTACTCAACACTATCACCTTACTCAACACACACCTGTACTCAACACGCACCTGTACTCAACATTATCACCTTACTCAACACTCACCTTACTCAACACTATCACCTTACACTCACCTGTACTCAACACCTCACCTGTACTCAACATCACCTTACTCACCTGTACTCAACCTCACCTTACTCAACACACACACACACACACACACACACACACACACACACACACACACACACACACACACACACACACAGAGAGCAGTACTGACCAGGCGGAAGCTGCAGAGGTAGAAGAGGGCATACTGCACATGGCAGGAAGCGTGTGTGGGCAGGATCAGCTTATCAAACACGGAGACCAGGTCCCTGTACAGATCCTTAGTGCGGTCCAGCTCCAAGCACCCTGAGACCGCAACACAAACCAACACGACCGCGTTTACAGCGCGGTCAACATTCATCACAAACCAACACGACCGCGTTTACAGCGCGGTCAACACCGTTCAGGTAGTCTCACCGTCCAGGTAGCAGGTGTCCTTCACGTAGGCCAGCACCACAGCCATCAGCGAGTCCAGCCTCTCCGCCACAGGATGAGCCATCGCCATGGCGCCCGCCGTTCCCACGGCAACCTTCGTCTCCGGACCATCGTCTTCATCCTCACGACGCACGGAGAGAGAGAGAGAGAGAGAGAGCGTCAGCATCGCACCAGCGCACTGCGCACCGTTTCCACGGAGAGGAGGTTACCGCGGTTACCATGTCAAACACACACTCGTCCTGGACTCCGCCCCCGTTCGGCTGGTGGGCGGAGCTTTCCTCCGCCTCCTCGATGTCACCGCGAGGAGCACTGGCCTGCAACACAGCACACAGCACACCTGAGCACACCTGCAACACACCTGAATACAACACAACACACCTGAACACAGCACACCTGAGCACACCTGAGCACACCTGAGCACACCTGAACACACCTGAACACACCTGAACACACCTGAACACACCTGAACACACACAACACACCTGAACACACCTGCAACACAGCACACAGCACACCTGAGCACACCTGAATACAACACAATACACCTGCAACACAGCACACAGCACACCTGAGCACACCTGAATACAACACAATACACCTGCAACACAGCACACAGCACACCTGAACACACCTGAACACAGCACACAGCACACCTGAGCACACCGGAACACACCTGAACACACCTGAACACACCTGAACACACCTGAACACACCTGAACACAGCACACCTGCGCTCTCAACATCACCTGACCCTGCATGGTGTTATGTGGTCAGTGAGGGACGGGCGGTTACGGTTGGTAAGATACAGGACGGTATTTCATGGGCGGTTTGCAGTTACGTTCCGGTTGGTAAGATACAAGCATTGCGGTTGTGTTACGGTCAGAAGATGCAGGTTGCGGTTGTGTTGCGGTCAGAAGATGCAGGTTGCGGTTGTGTTGCGGTGACTCACGTCCAGTTTGAGCATCCTGCCGATGACCAACTCCAGCACGTCTCTACGCAGGGCGGGGAAATGCACCGTCACACGCAGGAGGTTATGCACATAGCACTCCTACAGAGAGAGAGAGAGAGAGAGAGAGAGAGACCTCACACACCTGAGAAACCGCACGCACGCACGAGACCACACACACACACACACACACACACACACACACACACTCACACTCACCTGCGTGCGGGAGGATTTCTGCACGAAGGGGAAGTTCTCGTTCAGGATGGGCATGAGGAATCGGCTGGTGCTGAAAGGAGATCACACGACTGAGAGACGCCTGGGCCAGCAGCGCATGAACACTGATGCAGTGTGGAGCCGTGAGATGTGATTGGCCTGTAGGTCTGGGCCAATCACATCTCACAAACCTACAAGCCAATCACATCTCACACCTCCACACTGCAGACCTACAGGCCAATCACATCTCACAGACCTACAGGCCAATCACATCTCACACCTCCATACTGCAAACCTACAGGCCAATCACATCTCACAGACCTACAGGCCAATCACATCTCACAGACCTACAGGCCAATCACATCTCACACCTCCACACTGCAAACCTACAGGCCAATCACATCTCACACCTCCACGCCAAGAGCAGGCGACTGTCCTCTGGAAGAGGGGCATCTAGGAGGAGGCACAGTGGCCACCAGAGGGCAGCGATGAGGCAGGTGTACAATTATGATCAGGCACACCAATTAGGAGGAAAACGTTTTTAAAACGAGGGAGTAAATCTAGACGGTTACTCACAAGGGCACGTATCTGGCGATAAGCTGCAGGGCGTGATGGCAGAGGTCAAAGTTCCTGGGCAGGTCTGCGGTGAACGTTCAGAGGGAGAGAAAATATTAAGCGTCTGCTAAATGGCATATATTATTCAGTCTCCGATCACGACAAACGAAAACGTAAAAGGCGCGTGCGGGCGGGTACAGCGAGACAGAAACAGGAGACTGTCGATGCCAGCCACGAACCAACAAAATTAATGCTCTGACAACTTCAAAGAAAACCATGTTTTCCCGTCAAACACGTGCCATCTGCTCAAACGCGTGTATGCATCGTATAAGCGCGCGATAGACTTACTTTCATCTTCATCGTCCGAGTCTGAAATGTCCACGTCGCCCTCGCGGATCACAACTTTCCCTGGGGGCAAGAAAACAAATCCGTGTCATGTCTCGCTCTCGAGCTCCGCTTCTTCGACAGTTTCAAAGAAGAGGGGGCGCGGTTAGAAAAGGCTCACCGGGCGTGAAGTTGGAGACGACCATCTTGAGACAGTGGCGCAGGTAGACGGTCTGGGCGGAGACAAGGTTGCTAAGGAACGCCAGGTATTCCTCCACCACGGCGGCGCTGCGTCCGAGCCAAGGCAGCCTCTGACGTCAGAAGCAGCGCATCACACACGCACACGAATTAGCTACGAAACAAGCTACTTTCGTTAAAAAATAATAATATAACTCAATCATTCTCTCCATATCTGTTTGGTATGCGTTTGAGCGACACTTCACAACAGTGTTAGCATAATGGTGAGGGAGCTGGGCTTGTAACTCAGAGGTTGCAGGTTCGATTCCAGGTGGGGACACTGCTGTTGTACCCTTGAGCTAAAGGTACTGAACCTGAATTGCTTCAGTAAAATATCCAGCTGTATAAATGGATTGTATGTAAAGGAATATAAACTGTGTAAGTTGCTCTGGATAAGAGCGTCTGCTAAATGCCTAAAATGTAAATGTAAATGTAATGTAAAATGTAAATGTAAATGTAATGGTAAATGTAAATGTAAATGTAATGTAATGTAATGTAATGCAATGTAATGTAATGTAAATGTAATGTAAATGTAATGTAAATGTAATTTAATGTACCAGCTGTTCCTCACCAGAACAGCGTAGACCAGCTGCTCGTGGTCTTTGGTTAGAAGGGTCACACACTTCCGGAACTCCTGCAGCCAGTTAATCACCTGGCCATCCTGCAATGGACAGGACGGGAAACGACGGCAGGGTTAAAGCCGGGCGCTGCAGGAACAGCAGGACGCGAATGCACCTCGATAATCAGCCAGAGCCGACACTCATCACAAGACGAAAGATTTCCGTGTGAGAAAACAACACCGATTTGAAATGCTTCCCGTGTTTTCACTCGCAAACTACAACTGCCGCCAAAGATGACATTCAGTCTTACCTTAATGTCAGGGTCTGTTAGCTGGTGCTTGAGTAACTCGTAATCACTGGTGTCACCCTAAAAAAAAACACACACACACACACAATCCGATTTTTAGCCGGCTAATTACAGTGGACTAAGCGTAGACGAGTTGTTGACTGAAATCTTACCCGTTCGAATTTGGCCAACGTGTTGACGACATTGCCCCCGAACCTCACCGTCTTGGTCGGAGGGGTGTTGAGAAAATCTCGGTCTTCCAGCTCCATTGCGAATCACAGCTGCCCAGCCACGACACGGCTAATGCCAAACAGCAGGGACGTTAGCCAGACAGCAGGCTAGCCACGTACATTTAGCGTTCAGCGACGACGACGGCTAATTCACAAGCACTAGCACTTTATGGAGCTCTATGTTCAAGCCAGTGACACATATTAAAAGGCACGGTATTGCTCTATGCAGTGTGTTCTAGCATTGGTAATACGCTAGCGTAGCTAGCTAAACAAGTAGGCACTGTCGTTTTGGCGGATTGGTACATTTGGGACGTTAACTACCACCCACTGTTAAAAGCACACACAGCCACGTGTAATTACTTCTGAGACGTTAGTTGTAAACCCAGGTATTCGCCCGTGTGTTGTTGAAAAGACATGTGAGGTGTCATGCTTCTCCCTTTGGAAGGAAATGACTTCCCCGTAACCTCCGACCCGGATGTTGTTCATAAAGCTAGCCGGCTTGCTAGCCTCAGCTAACTAAGCGACGACCACCTCTGTGTGTGTGTGTGTGTGTGTGTGTGTGTGTGTGTGTGTGTGTGTGTGTGTGTGTGTGTGTGTGTGTGTGTGTGTGTGTGTGTGTGTGTGTGTGTGTGTGTGTGTGTGTGTGTGTGTGTGTGTGTGTGTGTGTGTGTGTGTGTGTGTGTGTGTGTGTGTGTGTGTGTGTGTGTGTGACAACCTTAAATCTGAACCACCACAGATCTAGACATTGTCAAAATGTCGGTTGAGTGATTCTGTTTTCACGGACTTATTTGTGGAAGTATTGACATTTCCACGAGTTTCCTGAGATGTTTCCTGGCGCGGGCCGTACTATCCTTCACCACAAGATGGCGCCACGTGTTTTCAAATATTTTGTAGGTAAACGCTCCATAATGCTGTAATAAACAGTTCATCTTTTTACTTTTCTTTTTTACAAGCGGGACATTGTATTGAGTCGCTGGTAGCTCCAATTAAACCTGATGCATACAAAGACAATTTGAATTTGTGCATTGTGATTTCCGTCCACAGTCTATCGGCCAAAGCTGTACGCAGGAAACTGGAAGAAAGTTTCTGTATGCGAGACTGAATTAAATACGAAACTGAACCATTTAATTTGAACAAGGCAGCTGGACACGGTGTTTGCATTATCCCGTCCAACATCCGCAGATAGCGCCCAGTCTGTTTGCTGTTTGCACGGTCATTTCCCGTTTCTCCTTCCTTGGGCACCTGCGATTCTGTTCATGATGCGCATTTGTGCGTTTTATTATTTTAATTTTGCGATCCTAACAAAGGAAAACGTAGCGGTATTCTCCAAATATGACGCCAATGTCTTTCTGGAACTTTAAATTAAGCTACCAAGCCCGATGGACTTCTATATCGCCGCTTCGCTCGATCGTAACAAAAGCCTTTCGTCTTACCAAGCATACCTAACACTCATGTACAGGTAACTGCCCAAATAAAGGAAACACCAACATAAAGTGTGTTAATACGGTGTTGGATTACCAAAAGCCTGCAGAACAGCTTCAGTGTGTCCTGGCATAGATTATACAAGTATCTGGAACTCTATTGGGGGGATGCATCACCATTCTTCCACAATAAATTCCATCATTTGGTGTTTTGTTGATTGTGGTGGAAAACGCTGTCTCAGGCGCTGCTCCAGAATCTCCCATAAGTGTTCAGTTGGGTTGAGATCTGGTGCCTGAGACGGCCATGGCATATGCTTTACATCATTTTCATGCTCATCAGACCATTCAGTGAGCACTCGTGCCCTGTGGATGGGGCCATTGCAGGCCGCTGCAGCCCGCCTGGTCTTCAACCTTCCCAGACACTCCCATGTCACCCCCCTGCTCACTACCCTCCACTGGCTGCCTGTTATAGCTTGCATCAAATTCAAGACATTGGTCCTAGCATACCAGGCAGTCAAGGGATCAGCCCCAACATACCTCCTCAAGATCTTCAAACCCTACACACCTGCCAGACCACTCCGTTCTGCTATCTCAGGACGCCTGGCGCCTCCCCCCCTCTGCACCTGTGCTTCCCGGTCACATCTCCTGTCGGTTCTGGCTCCTCGATGGTGGAATGACCTTCGGGTGGAAGTCAGAACAGCTGAGGCCCTGGCCACCTTCAAGCGACGACTGAAGACTCACCTCTTCAGGGTGCACCTCTCCCTGTAGTCCGGTTTTGTTACTTAGCTGTCTAGTATTGCACTCATGTCTACTTGTTTATGTATTGTATTAGGTTTAGGCATTATTTCCTATTTTCATTGATTGTTTTATTGCTGCCTTTGAATCGTGGCTACAGATTTACCTACAGGGTCCTAGTTTAACTATGTGGTTGCTCCTAGCACCTGGAATTGTACTTCCCTCCAGGGTGGCTTTCAGCTAAACTGTTCTTGACTACGGTTAACACTTTGCTGTACGTCGCTCTGGATAAGAGCGTCTGCCAAATGCCTGTAATGTAATGTAATGCATTGTCATCCTGGAAGAGACCACTCCCATCAGGATAGAAATGCTTCACCACAGGATGAAGGTGATCACTCAGAATGGCTTTGTATTTATTGGTGTTCATCTTGCCCTCTAAGGGGTTGAGTGGACCTAAACCATGCCAGGAAAATGCACCCCACACCCAACAGAGCCACCAGAGCCCTTCACTGTGGGAAACAAGCACTCGGGCCTATAGGTTTATTTTGGCATCACCACACATTCACTCATCCGCTTGTTGAGAACAGGGTGAAGGGTGACTCACCAGACCATGACCTTTGTGTGGTGGTCAATCTTGGCCGCGAACTGCCTGCTCACCCCCTAGATTCATATTTGAGGTCAACTGGTTCAGAGTTGCTTATACATTTACATTTGACATTTTAAGCATTTAGCAGACACTCTTATCCAGAGTGACTTACAAGATGTGCATTAATACATGGTAGGAACAATCATAGTTTGCGCACGAGATCAGTGCAGTAATACAGCGATAGACATCATTGCAGGCAGCTGCGTACCATGTCTGTTTTGTTTTGCCATCTCAAACCAACGCACGGACATCATGGTCGAGGAGTATGCACTTTCGACCACAGTTTCCCCTAGCTGATGATGTCTTTCCTTCAGACTTCCATCCCAACATCACCTTAGCCACTGTTCCCCGTGAAACATCAGCAAGTTGAGCAGTCTTCATCACTGAAGCTCCTGCCCAATGCGTCCCAACAATCACCCCTCTTTCAAAGTCACCGAGATCTCTTCTTCTAGCCATGGTAGCCAAAAGAATGGGCAACATTTTTATACATGACCCTAAGCATGCTGGGATGTTAATTTCTTAATGAACTCAGGAACCACACCTGTGTGGAAGCATCTGCTTTCAATATGCTTTGTATCCCTCATTTACTCAGGTGTTTCCTTTATTTTGTTATCCGTATATATATATATATATTATATATTTGCAATTTAGCTTTTCACTTTTATCCAAAGCGATTTACAGTAGTGAATGCATACATTCTTCAGTATATGTGGCCCTAGTGGGAATCGAACCCACAACCTAAGCGCTGTCAGATCCATGCTCTAATAGTATATATAGCAGAGCCACGCTGAGCCACACAGAGCCGTATGTGGGTCCAACTAAACATGTTGCTTGGAGCCTTTTTATAATTTTCCTAAAAGATAAAAATCACTGCGTTGCAGAAGGTTGTTGCTGCTGTGTGTTGTGTAGTGTGTGTGGGTGTGTGTGTGTGTGTGTGTGTGTGGTGTGTGCGTGTGTGTGTGTGTGCATGTGTGTGTGTGTGTGTGGTTGTGTGGCATGTGTGTGGATGTACGTGTGTGTGTGTGGGTGTGTGTGTGTACGTGTGTGTGTGTGTGTGTGGTTGTACGTGTGTGCGTGTTTGTGGTTGTGTGGCATGTGTGTGTGTGTGGTTGTACGTGTGTGTGGGGTGTGTGTGTGTGTGTGTGTGGTGTGTGTTGTACGTGTGTGTGTGTTTGTGGTTGTGGGGTTGTATGTGTGTGTGTGGTGTGGTGTGTGTGTGGTTGTGTGTGTGTGTGTGTGTGTGCATGTGTGTTGTGTGTGGTTGTGTGGCATGTGTGTGGATGTGTGGTTGTGTGGCGTGTGTGTGGTTGTGTGGCGTGTGTGGGGTTGTACGTGTGTGTGTGTGTGTGGTGTGGTTGTGTGTGATGTACGTGTGTGTGTGTGGTGTGGTTGTACGTGTGTGCGTGTTTGTGGTTGTGTGGCATGTGTGTGTGTGGGGTTGTACGTGTGTGTGTGTGTGTGTGTGGTTGTGTGTAGGCTTAAACATGTGCAATGTACAGTAGCCTATGTGCGCACGTGTGTGTGTGTGGGGGTTAAAGTGAGAGCGCAAATAGGACATGAGGACTTGTTGCGGTGCCTCGTGTCTGCGGACGTGGACAAATAAAGATAGCGCGAGCGAGCGCCATTGGGCAGAACCCCGGCCGACGTTCAAAGGTCGGTGTGCAGAGGCTGGGTTTACGCGAAAGGATCGCCTGTTTTAGAGGGGTTGGGCAAAGCAAGCATCAACGCTTGAGGGTAAAAAATTTGAACGATGTAAAACTTGACAATTATTATCATTTTATTCGATTTTTTTCCCCATTATAATTTCTATGTACAAAAAAAAATAGCCAGTGCATGGATTTTTCCGTAGAATTATTTACAGTAGCAAAAAGCAACACAAATAACAAAATAGACTGTAGGGAGCTTCGGATCGGAGTGAAAATTAAGATACCATTCCACAATAATGTAGACAACCATCCGTCGGTAGCGTCAGAAGCGTAAAAAGCGCCCGTAAACAGAGAACGTGGAGGCCAAGTGTGAATCGGAGCGGCGTGCTGTCGGCGGGCGCGTGCCCGTGCCCGTGCCCGTGCCGGCGTTCCGAACGGCCGCGCCTCTTCCTTCCAACTGTCGAGCACAAGAGAGAGAAAGGGAAATATAATATTTCATAAGTAATTGTTCAAGAACTTCCTCCTTCCTTCCCAACAGAGGCATTCCATCGACCTTTACAGAAGTGACATCGACAAAAGTTGATGCTGAACATGGACTAGCTACGTAAATTATAGTTAAGAGTAACAACATACGAGTTTAAGACTTTGCAAGTCGTACATTAGGCCTAAGCCATCAAAATAACAATAATACAAATATTGTAGGCCTATAGCACAAAATCTGTTATGCATTCGATACTCTCAAAAACCAAATATAAAATAGGCTTGCAGTATTGTCTTAAGGTGGTGTGTTCACATTTTGAACATCGTTTTTGTTCTGTTTGATTCGCGTTGCTCACAATTCTAACCCCCAAAAACGTAAGGCCTGTTAATGATAATTCATCTGCAATCAGACCTTTAGTGAGAGATGGGCGCGTTTTATGGGCTTCGTGGAAGCGTGGTGCGGATCAAGGCCTCGCGCTGCCCTTCCACCAGCAGTAAATTGGTTAATGGTTAACAGAGAGGCAAATATCCCTTTTCCATTTTCCTGGTAATTACTGTACACTTATACGTACACTTTTAGAATAGGCTCTCTCTACGTACACAACATTCAATCGAAACCTTCGATTCAGTAATCATTAACAGTCTTACATTAAAGACTCTAAGATTAGCGTAATCTAAATAAAGGCTGTTATTACACTATAGCATGATCAACGGCGAAAAAATAGTTTTAAATTCGACGGGTAGCTCAGAAACAACAACAGCAGCAGCAGCAGCAACAGCAACAAGGCACGACACGTTAAAAAAAAAGATGATGATACTTTTGAGACGTTAACCTTTTTTTTGTGTGTGTGTGTGTGTGAGAGGGTCATATGGCCGACGTCTGCGTAGACGTGCTGGAGACAGGCGCCGCGTCCCCGTCCACGGAGGCGGACACCGTGTGCACGTCGGCGCACGGAGCCATGGGCAGCGTCACGGGCAGCTGCAGCGGCTCGCCGCGGTCCTGAGCGCGAGGCGCCTCGCTCCGGCGGCCGCTGTTCACCCCGCCGTTCCGTCGGAAGGAGTTCCGTATCCCGTTGGACAGCCGGCTGGAGAGCCGCCTCACGGCCCCCGCGAGGCCCCGGTCGCGCTTCAGCAAGCCCACGTCGTCCTCCAGCTCCGTGGCGGGCACCTCGATGTTGCCCGTGTACCAGAACACCCACCAGATCAGGCTGAGGAAGATGACGATGGCGCCCGCGTAGATGAGGAAGTCGTAGAAGAAGAAGTCGCCGAAGACGCCCAGCATGAGCACGAGCAGCCCCAGCACGTCGAAGGAGACCGCGAGCCAGAAGGCGCACGAGCAGCGGCCGAGACCCCGAAGTCTCGTCTCCATGTCGACGACGCGACAGGTGAGAGTCCCGCGACAGAAAATAAAACTTTCACCTTTTAGGTTTTTTTTTTTTCTTCTTCTTGTTGTTGTTATTATTATTATTATTATTCTCTAACGGTCATCCGGCATCTGTTTCCAAGCCCCATTTAAGCCCTAATCCCCGACAGATTCTGCGCTGTGTGGCTGCAGGTGCGTTCAGCCAGGTGTCTTTACCTGTGTGAGGACGCAGACGGGAGCCGAGGGTGGGTAGGGGGTGGGTAGGGGGTCGTCACGGTAGCCCGACCCAGGAAAACACAAAGGAGGAACAATGCGCGCAGGTAACGCCATCGCGTGCAGCTCACCTTTACACACGGCGGTTAGATATACGGGCTTTTAAAAATATGTGTTGGTGTTCAATACTCCAGCACGCTATTGAGAAACAACGTTTACTAAACCTTATGAATTAAAGTGAATTAAATGAGAATAGACACGTATAGGCCCACAGTGTTCAAAGCACAAACCCAAGTCGTCTTTATTTGCTTCATTCTTTGAAAGTGATCCCCCAGACTTCTTTTCAAAAGCAATTTTTCAAAAGCAATTTGCACACTGTCTAACAAATGCGTTGAGTAGGAACTGAGATGTTTATGTAATCATTTACTTCACACTCTAAAAATATCACATAGGCTAGATAGTACAAATACTACATTTATATATATATATATATATATATATATATATATATATATATATATAATCGTTCTTAATGTTTTACATTACTAACCATGTTGTGTTATAAACGTTTTTATGCCGTTTGTTTTAAGAACAGCACAAATATGAACAACAATACAAATTCAACAGGTGACCCACTCTTTTCTCCGGGGGAATTAACCACCAGGTACAGCAGGCCCGTTTCCAAGGTTGCGGCCACCTAAGCGCTCTCCGTTGTGTGTTCATCCCAGGGCAATGGCGCCATCTAGCGGTACGTACAGAGAAATGCATCAATGGCACGTTCTGTTCAAAGTTCAAACGCTACAGGCTATGTATATTTTACAGCCAGACATACATAGTGACGGCAATACTTTTAAAAAGAGCATTAAACACATGCACATAGATAATATGCGTGCGTGTGTTATTAGTTTAGCAGACAGGCTTGTCCAGGGCGAGATGTTTGGCTATAGTCTCTCCAGCTGAATGCAGCAGCACCCACAGGTAGCTGGGTTACCTGACCTTTGACCCCGTGACCCTGCCAGGCCACTCTCACACCGCCCCCAGGGCCACAGCAGCTCCCGCCCACAGATCCTCCTGGACCAAAGAGGTAAACAAATTTTCACTAATGAGCTCGGACCAAAGAGGTAAACTAATTATTCGTGATGTGGTGTAGTTTGTGGTTGGAGCAAATACCTGCAGACACTGCGGACCTCGAGGCCTGGATTTGAATACCCCCTAACCCCCCCCCACCCCGGTTTAGACCAATAACAACGGCCTTACAGGTGAGCTTTGTGCCCTAGGCCCTCCCCTCGTCCTGCAGGGGCCCCAGTGTCATGGAAACGAGCTGGGCGGGGCTCGACTGCAGCAGAACAATACAGGCTCAATCCCCCCACCCCATCCCCACTACACCCAGCACCAGTGTAGCACCTGTACCAGTACAACTGAAACTTTATTTGATTTAACCTCAAATCAACCAGCAGGGTTTGAATAGCGTGTCACACCTGGAGATTGTGTTTCATTCCACATTTTTGGATCACAAAGTTAAAGCTTGTTCACAAGCAGACAAAAAAAAGAAGATCTGTTGACTTACCCAGTTAACTAAAGGTTAAGAGCCGGCGGATGGCGTAGCAGTCTAACGCACCACACTTGGGTGTGGTGTGCGCTGCCTGTCAGGGACGCGGATTTGAAACCCGTGTCTCTACCAGACCGGCCCTGGTCGTCAGCCCCGATCGGAGGCGGTGTTTGGCTGTCCGCCTCCGGAGGAGGGGGAGGGGGAGGGGGAGAGGAGAGTCCGTGGAAGAAGGTTAAGGAGTCTCGGTTTCCGTCTCGGAAGAGGCAGGAACAATCGACCAGGAATGTGTCTCGCTCCCGGAGGACGGGCGGCGGACTCGTGAGGGGTGGGGAGTTGAAATAAATAGAGGGTAAAATTGGCAACCAAACTGGGAGAAAAAATGGGAAAAAATAATAAAAAAATAAAAAAATAAAATAAAGGTTAAGAAAATAAATAAGTATACCTCTGGTGACACTTATTTCTGTTTCTGAAGAGATGAAGAGATGAAAAAGAGAGAACAGTGTATCCAAAATCACTCTGATTGTGTTGGATTGAGATTGCAGTGTGGTTATGGGTTATGGGTTATGGGTGAACATCCGTCTCACGTCTAAACCAGAGGTAGGGAGTCTTGCTCCTGGTTTTGGTTCCATCCATGGTTAATATCTTATAGGCGACAACATGATACAGGATCAACTCAATGACAATGATTTGATACAAGCGAAATTATCCAAAAAATGCACTCAAATGCACAAACCTTGCCCTCTTAAACTACAAGTAACAAATTATAATCAGAGCAATGTTATAGTCAGTGCAGATTTGAAATCTTTATTTTAAAAGGAATCTTTTTTTCTGAAACACAAAAAGCACACCAAAACCAAATATGGTGGTGCATTTGTATAGGGAATTAACGGAAAATAATTGTATTACTTTTAATAATTCACTCTGACGCACGCAAGAGGTGAAACCATATTCAAATCCGGTGCTTCCACTTGTGAAAGTCAGGAACTTGTCAAGTGAGCGATTCGTTGAATGTTTGAGCACTGAAACACAGAGCACATTAACTGTCACAATGTATGTGGACGCAACATTGGGACAAAGTCCCTCAAATTTACAACAGATTTTTACAACTAGGTTGCTTTCACAAATTAATTACATGGCCAGGAAGTGATGTAAAAGTGACCACAATCAGCAAGGCAGGCAGTAGAGGGGTCTGCACTAAAGTGGAAATGTTGATTTAGACAGGCCTTTTGGCTGAACGCCCAACTCTGACGTCGAGCAGAAAACCAGGCCAGCAGCTCCACTGCTTGTGGTTCAACTCCTGCTCCTGCCCCTGCTCCTGCTCCTGCTCGTCCGTTTTTTCCATTTTACCGAAGATCAACAGATCGCTGCCAACTCCCAGATGGCACGTTACAATGCCCTCGCTCTACCTTAGTGTCAACAAAAGCACAGGAAGCTAGTTTGAAAAAACTTCTCCCTGTCAAAACGTAAACCATGGATGAAGTTCCGTCTTGGAGGAGGCGGATCATCGCCGGCCTTGGGGGATATTAGCTCGACCCGGAGGACGGGCGGCGGGCTCATGAGGGGAGGGAGAATCGAAATAAATAGAGGGTTGAATTGGCCACTAAATTCGGAGAAAAACAGAAAAAAAATCAAATTAAAATAAATATATATAAACCAAACAATATTGAAAAATAATTGTAACAGAAAAGGCAAATCGGCTTGGGCTGGCAAAATTGAAACCGATTACTACTGCACCGGATGGATGTGGGTTTTAACAGGAAAGACGGCAGCCGGATGGTTGTGAGATCGGATCCCAGATCTGAAAAGGACTGCCGTAGCCTGTTTGTCGTGGACCGTCGCAAGGCCCTTTACCCCACACACAGACGAGAGAATGTGACAGGGTTCCCACTCAAATCACATTTACATTTTCCATGACATTTTGTTTAGTGACATTGTGTGTGTGTGTGTGTGTGTGTGTGTGTGTGTGTGCGTGTGTGTGTGAGAGAGAACAGCCGGCAGATGGCAACAACGGTGGCAGGGGAGCAGAGAATTTGCAGTAACGTTATCGGAAAAAAGAAGAAAAAAATATACGTTACTTGGAATCAGACATTTCCATGACATTTCCATGGCAGAATAAGTTTCAAGGTTTTTCCATGACGCTTGGGAACCCTAATGTGAACAAGCGTGACAGCAGGTGCTCCGCTGAAACGTGAAGGGCACTCATTCCCCAAAAGAACCTGTAAAAAAAAATTTTTTGGGACACGCGACCTGACGGCTCTTCTGAGACGGCACTCGCCCAAGTATCAACCGTAACCTGGTATACTGCAGGGCCACTCTTATGCGCAGCGAATCTCATGTCGGCTTCCCTTCCCCCTCCCTGGTGCCCCCCCCGGTGGCGCTCCCGGCCAGAGCAAACTCTGGCGAGACAGGGAATTGAACCCCGGTCTCTGTGGCCAGCGTCGGACGTTGTAACCACTGGGCCACGCGGGAGACCTAACCTGTCAATACATTTATTTATTTATTTTTTACAAAAAATCACCCATAACTAAATGGTACCAATGAAACAAAGTCTTGATTTATTTTTTCAATTTAATATTTTATTGTCACTGTAGTTGCTTTAATAACAAGTGAACACTCGCGCACACCACGCGAATGTTATTTTTTATTTTTTTTGAGTAGAGAAACCAATCTGGGTTTAAGCAAAAGGGAGACATGTACAACCAAGATATTAACATGATTTTGGTTTCAACTGGTTAATTTTCAACTTTTTTTTTTTTTTTTCTTTTCAACTTTTTTCTCCTTTCTTTTAAAATTATATTTTGTATTCCAAGCAAAAAAAAAAGAATCCTGGTCCACATCATGGTCATGTGACCACTACCGCACTCTGAAGGAAGCATGAAAAACAAAATAAATGCTCGTAGAGAAGTATCCCGTATAGTTTTACATGTGGACCGAGTGGGCTGGGGGGGGAGGGGCATAGCTGAGCTCTCAATGTGAGAAAGCTGACACACCTGGACTTGTTTCTCTGTTTTAATTCGCTTAAAAACTGATTTTCTTTTTTTTTTTTTTTCGGATAAGTTTATTCTTTTCTTTTCTGAAAGCTGGTCTTGGTCGGGCGGGAGGAGGGCGAACCCAGAGAGGGGAGAGCTGTGTGGAGTGGGCTTGGAGCTGCGCCCACCCCTCCCCCCCCCTCTCCCCTCCTCCCTCCATCTCGTCAGGCTGTTCCGGGACGTCCCGCCGGCAGCGCCTCAGTCCCTCTCAGCCACCAGCTTCAGCACCTTGCCTATGGCAATGGTCTTCCCTGCGAGACCGACATCAAACAGGTGAGCCACAGGAAATCAAACGGTGAACTACAGGAAATCAAACGGTGAACTACAGGAACTCAAACGGTGAACTACAGGAAATCAAACGGTGAACTACAGGAAATCAAACCGTGAACTACAGGAAATCAAACGGTGAACTACAGGAAATCAAACGGTGAACTACAGGACATTTAAAAGGATTAAGCTAAAACTGTAAAACAGTCTTTGAAACTGTCCCGTTTTGAAGTTTGCAAACCTATTTTGAATCACATTTGGTTTAAAAAAAAACAAAAGCGCATTGAAATGAAACATGGTTTTGTTACGCAATGCATCATTGATCTCTGGGGCTGTAGCCCTGCGTGTTGTGCTGGTAGAACCGGACCCCCGGCTGGGCTCACCTTCGTCTCTCAGGGTGAAGCGGCCCATCTGGGGGAACTCTTTGAAGGTCTCCAGGCAGATGGTCCCGGCGGTGCGCAGGCGCGCGATGCACACCTGGTCCTGCTTCACGAAGCGAGGGCGTGTCTTGCTCTTCTCTCCCGTCTTCTTGTCCACCAGGCAGATTAAGGCCTGAGAGAGAGAGAGACACACTCACTGAGTTCTGTGCAACTCCGGTAACTAAGACAACCTACCTCCTGCATGCAACTTGGGTAACTAAGGCAACCTGCATCACTGTGCAACTTGGGTAACTAAGGCAACCTGCCTCTTGCATCACTGTGCAACTTGGGTAACTAAGGCAACCTGCATCACTGTGCAACTTGCGTAACTAAGACAACCTACCTCCTGCATGCAACTTGGGTAACTAAGGCAACCTGCATCATTGTGCAACTTGCGTAACTAAGACAACCTAC
>JAINUG010000281.1:665000-667500 GCA_029706075.1 Aldrovandia affinis | reverse complement strand
TCGAACCCGGTCTCGAACTCTCCTTTCCTGGCCGAGATCACCTGCAGGGGACAGAGGAGAGCAGCACTCAGAGCAGCGGCCATTTTGAGCTCCTCCTCCAGCAACAAAACCCCTTCACTGAGCCATCGCCAGAGAGCACACAAACCAAGCGGGGAAATTACACTCCGCTAAACTACGGCCTGGCTTCAATCGACACTCTCTCACTTTCACACTCCGACTCACGACTACGTGTAACCATTTACATATAATCATTACTTTTCATCGTACGCTTTTTACATTTTACATTTTAAGCATTTAGCAGACGCTCTTATGCCTACAATGATGTCTATCGCTGTATTACTGCACTGATCTCTTGCACAAACTATGATTGTTCCTACCATGTATTAATGCACATCATGTAAGTCGCTCTGCATAAGAGAGTCTGCTAAATGCTTAATGTAAAATGTAGAAACACATTTTGTTTCAGTAGCGAGCTGCGTGCGGGCAGCAGAACCGGGTTGGGGGTAGATGGGGGCCTCACCAGCACAGCCAGGTCCGCTTGCGACGCTCCGCCGATCATGTTGGGCACGAAGCTCTTGTGGCCCGGCGCGTCCAGGATGGTAAAGTGCTTTTTTTCCGTTTCGAAGTAGGCGCGGCCCACCTCCACCGTCTTGCCCTTGTCCCGTTCCTCCTGGTTTGTGTCGAGAGCCCAGGACAGGTACCTGAGGGTAGGGGGAGGGGAGAGGGGGGCGTTGAGGGGTACGCTACACCACTGCCTCAGAGCAGACCACAGAAACCATTACATTTCTTGCCTTAGGCTTGCTTTTTGGGGGTGTCTAGGCCTGGGTTCCCCTTTGTTAAGCATTTTGTGACAATGCATTTGTGAAAAGCGCTATACAAATAAATAGGATTTAATTTGTTCTCTGAATGAAGTGAAATTCAGCTCCACTGGAGGCAGTAATTACCCACAATTCCATTCATTTGTGAGTGAAGACTGGTGAGTGAATACCTGTGAACTATGGGCCAAGGGCCTGCAATGAACAGTGTGTGCAAATCTACACATCCACAGGCATCAGACTGGGACCAGCCGAAGCAGCGCGACAGGTCTAGTGATGGAGAACCTGGCCCAGTGGAACCACTCAGTGGGCAGAGCTATCACATCTCTGCGCCAACTCAAACTCCCTGGTTTGGACCAATCACGCGGCTTTGCTGGAGTGAGTCACAGGCCCTCCCTGTCTCTTATTGGCTGCAGGGGGGCGTGGCTCACCAGGTTTCTCTGTTCTTCTCCTTGGCCTCCCTCTCGTATTTCTCCAGGGTCCTCTTCTCCACCATCCCCGTCAGATACCTGCGGAGGGACGGTTGAGTCAAACGACGACCGCCTTTCTGACGTCACGGTCACTACGGTGGACCGTGACCGGTCAGCACGACCTCCCCAAAGCAGCCGCGGTGAGACCGGGCCTGGCCCGAGGCTCGGAGGAACGCAGGGCGCCAGGTGCATCGTGACACACGGTCCGGGCTAGGGCTGTGACGGTACGACGTTTTTAATAATCGCGGTTTTCGGTATATCATGGTATCGGTTTTTAAAGCTAGAAACATACAAAATGGTGTGAGGTAGGGGGGCGTGTTGACAATGTCATGTTTTCATATGAAATAAAATAAGATACACGGTCATATTGAACATAGCTAAATGTAAAATAGTCTAAGGATTCAAATAAGATCAAAGTTGCCTATTTTACATACAAATTACTAAAGTCACGATGGCTTTTACATCTATTTTCCGTTGACTATTAGCAACATGAATTGCAAAAAGTTTGCAAAAAACGGAAGCAATTTCCCTCAATCCTTTAAATACTGAGAAATTCACCAAAACGTTGGTATATTCTAAAACACAAAACTTGTTCACGTTAAAACCAGTATAAACACGTCTACATTGACAACTATTATTATCTATTTTCGCTATAATATACCAATAACAGCAACCTACTAGGCTTGTGAAATGTGAGGGAGCTGTCTGCAGGTGCGCAATCGCGTCGTAAACAAAACAAGATGCAAGAACAGCCAAAGAGGTGGTGTGATTAAATTACATTAACAGACACCCCAGGTCCACTATTATATTATTTAATATGGGTTATTTAGACATTTTAGTAGGGTAACGGTTGAAATATTTTTCCCCCGCATAAAAATAGCTTTTGCCACCTAATTTACTATCACGGTATTACGTGAACTATGATAGTACCACTTCATATTTTAATATCGTGGTATACCATCACACCATCACACCGTCACACCCGTAGCCCCGGCACAAACACACTCCTGCACACTCCTGGGGGCCACCAGAAGAGATGTTTCTCAGCTTGGATCGCTAGCCAGCGGCCGCTCACATGGGCACTCCCCCCACCCCACACCGGGGTTCGGGAAGAGCAGGCCAGGTTGGCCACGTCCCAGCTATCACGTTGTTTGCAGTAGAGTGAACTGAGCCGAGGCCACAGCACATAAAGCAAGTTAACTGCCGTCAGGACAT
>JAINUG010000281.1:572500-660000 GCA_029706075.1 Aldrovandia affinis | reverse complement strand
TCAGGACAGAGAAGAGGCGAGACCGCGAGGAGCAGCTGCCAGGCACCCGGAGGGATGGGGCAGTCAGTTTGGCCAGAGGAGGCAGAGCGGAGGGGGGGTGGTCTGGCTGGGGTGGAGGGTGTGATGAGTGTCTGGAGGTAGGAGGGAGCAGTTCCCTAGCCGCTTGATAAGCCAGCACCAGTGATTGAAATGTGATGCGTGCTGCGATAGGGAGCCAGAGTAGGGAGGTGAGTGATGGGGTGAGGTGCGTCAGTCTTGGATGCTGTAGTTTAAATGGGCTTTTGGATCTGCTAAAAGGCAAATACCGACGCTACTTTTCTCTTTACGCGGCGGCCAAACGCAGCGTGGAGATGCTTCCGGCGACGACACATTCCACGAGCGCACAGCTGTGTATGATCTCCGAGGGCCATGTGACACTGACAGGGACACAAACCCGGTCCATCACGTGAATAATCCACTGGCGCTATCCCAGTAATCCCAGATCTCCCGCCTCACGCTGCACCATTCTCTCTCTCTCTCCTCTCTCAATTGGACTCAATTGTCCAATTCAATTTTGTCAAATTAATGTTATCATTTCAGAGGAAAAGGCTACACCCCCCCTCCTCCTCCTCCTCCATGCCCGAGTAATGCAACACGCTCAGAGCAAGCAGACCAACTGCCTTCTCCTGGCAGCCTTCTCCTGAGCAGAGGAAGGCTGTCATCTTTATCTGGGCATCAAGAGCAGACCTTCAATGCCAGCCTGGCTAAAAGGTACTTAACCTGAATTGCTTCAGTAAAATATCCAGCTGTATAAGTGTAATGGAAATTAAACTGTGAGCTGGGCTTGTAAAAATGAAGGGGAGCCCACACTTATCCACAAGCTCAAACATCTCTGGAATACGAAAAAAACGCTGCACAACTGTGTGAAACGCAGATTAACGCCATCGCAAAATCAGCAGTAAATGACCGTTCTGGAAGAACGCTGCTGTGTTGGTAATGACACCCTGCAGAGCTCATTCGCTGCAACTGCTCGCGTAAGTGCGCACCACGTGACTGGAAGTCAGATTCCAGGAGATTCCTCTTCAGGCGATCGACGGAGACCACAGGGACGACGCGGTGCGGAAAGGATCTCGCACGCTACGACCGAAAGCGCCGTGGAAATCACCGGGGCTTTAGTGTTAACCTGTGTCCGTGCGGTGGCTCGACAGGCGAGGCAGAGCAGACGACCAGCTCTGAATCAGTTGCCTGCAAGCATCAATCTAGGCCGTGAGCAGGCAGTTTCATCAAGAACAGCCCGTCGAGAACTTCAGGGAGGGATGCTATGGTCAGGTTGCAGTGCATAAACTCCTTATCACTCCTAAAAATGCACGTTTGTGAATAAAGTGGCGCAAAGAACACAAGCAGTGGTCTACTGAGCAGGGTAAAAAAAAAAAACATTAAAAAAACATTTTTAAATCATGGTCTGATGACCATGTCTGGTGAGTCATCCTTCACCCTATTCTCAACAAGCGGATGAGTGAATGTGTGGTGATGCCAAAATAAACCCTCAGGCCCGAGTGCTTGTTTCCCACGGTGAAGGGCTCTGGCAGCTCTGTTCTGGTGTGGGGTGCATTTTCCTGGGATGGTTTAGGCCCACTCAACCCCTTAGAGGGCAAAGTAAACACCAATAAATACAAAGCCATTCTGAGTGATCACCTTCATCCTGTGGTGAAGCATTTCTATCCTGATGGGAGTGGTCTCTTCCAGGATGACAATGCCCCCATCCACAGGGCACAAGTGGTCACTGAACGATTTAATGAGCATGAAAATGCCATGGCCGTCTCAGTCACCAGATCTCAGCCCAATTGAACACTTATGTGAGATTCTGAAGCGGTGTCTGAGACAGCGTTTTCCACCACCATCAATATAAACATCAAATGATAGAATTTCTCATGGAAGAATGGTGTTGCATCCCTCCAGTAGAGTTCCAAACACATGTAGAATCCATGCTAAAGCACATTGAAGCTGTTCTGGTGGCTTGTGGTGGCCCAACGGCCAATTAAGACACTATGTTGGTGTTTCCTTTATTATGATAACTTAATTACCTATGTGTGTGTGTGTGTGTGTGCGTGTGTATATACACATACACATACACATTTATTTGTTGACATCTCTCTAGTGCAAACTTCAGACATACACACACAACCAATTCTCTGTCAATTTGAGATATGGAAACCGAATTCTGACTGTATGCAATGCTTATCTGTCTATTCCTTTAGCAATGTTTTTCATTGGCTACATCAGCTACATCAGACATAGAACATCTGATCTTTATGGATGTTTGTCAGCAAAGGTTTCCACCAACTAAACTTTTTGTTTAACTTTTTAACAGTGAGAAGCAAAACAAAATTTTCCTGGATAGTTAATCAGGCTAGAAAAACCACTGGGACCAGACAGATTAAACTCACAGACCTCTCTACCTCCAAGCACCCAGACGGAACTCAAACAAAATACTGGACGACCCTAACCACCAACTCCACAGCTCATCTGAACTCTTGCCACTAGGTCGGCGATATAGGGTCCGAGCAAGGAAAAACACCTACAAGAAGTCTTTTATCCCAACTGCAGTCTGTTGTTTTGGTTTTTTTCCCTTCCGATTTTACCCTTTTCTCCCAATTTGGTAGCCAATTACCCGTGTGCTTAGGTTAAGCCTTCCCTCGTAGTTCGCTGCCATAGTCCTGTGACCGGCAGTGACAAAGCGAAGCGCTGCCTCCTCCGAGACAACACTCGTCGTGCTGTCGACTGTAATTCCAGCACCCCAGAACCACTCCTGTGCGCAGCGAACTGTGTCGGCTTCCTTCCCCCCTCCCTGGGGCGGACAGCCAATTGCCGCCCCGATGGCACTCACGGCCAGAGCCGACTCTGGCGCGACGGGGAATCGAACCCCGGTCGCTATGGCCAGCGTCAGACTTTGAAACCACTAGACCACGCGGGACACCTGCAGTCTCATTTTTAAACAAAAAGAATTGAAGTGTGCACTAAACTGTCTTTTAATGGTATTATGTGTTTTTTAGTGTTGTAATGTTGCACAGTCTGACTTGTTATTTATTGTGATGCCTGTTTTACTGTGTTTATGTATTTGAGCTATATACGGAGCCAAAGACAAAGTTCCATTTTTAAATGAAATGGACAATAAAGCCTTTAGATTGTTTTTTTAACATAAACACTTTCGCTAGAATTATGTTTGGGTGAGAAGATGCATCAGTCCTGCTCACAAACATTTAGCAAGCAAAACTTGTGACTCAGTGACTTGGTCAGATATGCTTTGATCATTAATTCATATAACAACCAGGGGATAAGAGTTGATTTGATTTATGCGAGTGTAAAATGTGTAAAACCTGGTCCATTACAACAACAACAACAAACTCAAACTAGAGCCTCCCTGCTTCAAAACCTGTGATGTGCTGGTTTTGGACCAAAGTCAAAACGAGATCGCCTTTAGAAAAAGCTGTTCAACCCTACACAAGACGCGACAGGCCTGGCTTATCTGCAGGCCTACGCGCTACAGATACCAAGGGACCGAGCTCTGAGTTCTGGTGCAAGAATGAGGGGCTGTCGCCCACTTCCGAAAGCCGCTGATAGATTTAACACACACTGCACTCGCCTGTCCGCAACGGGACAGCGCACGCATTCGGTTGGATCAACAGCTTTCCAGACCATCGATCTTTAGAACAACCCCAAACGTGCGCCAAAGTTTTGAGGCAGAGAAGAGAAGTCTCGGGTAATCAATTGACCTTCCTCGTCTGTTGAAACGGCGCAGTGGAAAGGGCACATTGCAACAAGAGGGCCGTCTGCCAGTGCTTAGGAGCAAATATTATTACACGCAGATTTAAGATTCTGTCAGCTAGATGCCACATGGGAGGTCGCGCACACACGTTTCCACAACCTTCAGATTTTGGGGTAACGTTTGCCCCTATTTACAGGACTGTTCACAGAATAAATCAAATGTGCTAGGTGATAAACCATATTTGGGAAACATTTATCTAACTACACAGCTGTAGTTTTTTTTCATCATTTGAATAAATTACGTAGAAAATGTATTTTGAAAGTGGTAGTAGATTAAACTATTAGAGATATGTACGAGTCCGTAAACATGATGAACTTCCAACCTATTTAACATCCAGGGCAGCAAATGTGGCCACAGCATAATCCAGAGATATTATGGCCGTGTTAAAACCATTTTCAGTCAACGGCACAGGTTACAGGTCGATTCTCAGAAGTGTGCGCATTTCGGTTCAGTTCGTTAAAAATGTTAGCGTCCAAGGCTGACTCAGGTGTGGGGAGGTAGCGATCTAACGTCAGCAAGCAAAGTGAACTAGTTACACGTCACTAGTTAACGGTTTAACACACCCTAATGTTGCCAGGCGATTGACTCGCAACACTGCCGTTAGCTGGCAAGCTAGCCCATCAAAAAACAAAAATCACGTTACCAGTGGCTGCCGTTAGCTACAGAAAAGGGAACGTTATTCGAGTTACCAACCTGACCAGTTCGTTAGCTCACAAATCACTCCCAATGTAGCACGTGTCTCAATGTACACACGACCTTTTTGCTAACCAACACTGGGCAAACTAAACCTGCGACGAGCTGGAATTCGCGAGGTTAGCACCGCCGGTTTACCAGCAGCTCACTAGCTACCGGACCAGCGTTCGCGCACACAGTACAGCCGTCACGTATCCGTTAGATTACATTCACATTTCACATTTTAAGCATTTAGCAGACGCTCTTATCCGGAGCGACATACACGATGTGCATTAATACACGGTAGGGACGATCACAGTTAGCGAATCCGAGCAAACGGATGTGGCATTAACGGTGGAGTTAGCAAAGCCATCATCCCCACCCCGTGTTTACCCCGATATCTCGCTACAGTGGAACTACTGGATATGCCGACAATCCCACCCTTACTGGCCGCGGGTTGGCAGGCGGAACGACAGCCAGCTACCGCCTGCGAGGTGAGCCTTCCCGCTAGCCTAGCCGGCTAGCCCAGCGGCGGAGAGAGTGTGTCGCGCGCTGTAGCGTCGTTAGCCGTAGCTTCCTAGCGAAGCTAAATCTAAAACTACTGTCGCGAAGCTCTCACCGTCTGAATTTTCCGGATTTTCACAAGGCCCTTTCGGGGAGAGGAAGGCCGGGACGAATTCGGCGGCGTTGACGTTGGGGACGAAGGGCTTGGCGTTGACGTTGAGCGCGGTGAACGCGCTGTGTAGCTCGGTGTTCAGCTCCGGGGCCTCGCCGTCGTCCTCTTGCTGCTCCCACGAATCCGGGGCAGTGTCTATGGGGTCCATCGCTTCGAGCTTTTTACACTTTAACCGTGTACCGTGGGGCGAAGACTGCGCAGTTAAGCTAGCCGCACAACCACTCACTAACGCGTCGCTTTCCTACTTTTAAAATGTGTACTTAAAACTTTCCCCTTCGTAGCGTGTGAATCTTTGTGTTTTTCTTCCAATAAAACAGCGCCGGTTTTCTCACGGCGGCGCCAGAGAAAGAGAGAGAGAGCTCCGACTCAGCACTCAACGCGAGTCCTCGTGTGTGCTGATGACTCTTCCCCCAACCGACAGGAGCGACGTCGGCGTTGCATTCTAGGACTTGGTGTCTTTTTGGAATCGTTTTCCGGATTAGACGCGCGAAAGCCGGTTTAAATAAACTACAATTCCACCCGATCGCTCGGCTGGCGTGACGTCACCACACCCGGCAGAAGGAGATTTTTTTTCTTCTTCAACGATTGCTCAACGCATTCGATTTCCATTGCTCCGTGCAATCCACGTGACGCATCCAGATCAACTAGAGTGGACACGGTGAACATGCGTTGAACTTAAAAATGCACCCAAGTTGTACAAGGCTTCTGGGAGTTGGTGTTCTGTTTTAACAACATCCGGGTGGTAGAACTAGGGCGCGTCATTGTTGTGAATTGACACATTTCAGGGCAAAACTTTAAACTCCATTAAAAAGAGCAGCCAATATCGCACATGTACAGCAAAACTTGCGTGATTCTCAAACAAATGATAAAGAATACAAGGAAAAATGTGCATGCCTCCAAAACCGTGAGGAATATATAAGTTCATACGAGAACAAAATGAATTTAAACTGTGGGGAAAACAGGAATAAAATAAACAATTCCACGAATTAGTAGGTTGGGAAGTAGGCAATCCAAATTCAAAACAGATTTTTTACAGTTTTAGAACCATTTCTCGAACTAATTTCGCTCACAATAAAAGCCATCAATGCAAAGAATATTTTGTGAGACGATTAATCTAGAGCTGACAATTAAAGACCGCCATCCTTTGGACAAATGGCAAAGTCTCCCGCTTCCATTTTTGGAATCTGGGTTATGTTCCTGATATATAGGACTAGTTCAACCCCTCAAATGTACAGGCGCCTCTGTTAGCGTCTCTGTTAGCAGCAGCGTCTCTGTTAGCAGTAGCGCCTCTGTTAGCAGTAGCGTCTCTGTTAGCAGTAGCGCCTCTGTTAGCAGTAGCGTCTCTGTTAGCAGCAGACCGTACAGCTGATCGCCTGCTCACGCAGCCCTCCCGTCAGATAAACGCTGCCATATTTAAGAGGGTGTGTCAGAGGGCTTCAAAAGGCATTTGTGTAGGCTTTAGGTTATTTTGTTAAATGCAGCCATTTTATCACTCACACAGACCAGTCAAATCCAAAAAGAAATCCACAGTGGTGGAACACAGTTAGCTTCATCCTGCCAGGGGTAGGGTGGGCTCAGGGTTGCCCAGGTTACCGCTGCATTAGCTCCTCCCACTGACACGGCCAACGCTCACAGGCTACTAGTTGTGCCCTCTTCTCCAATTAGCGCTAGCTCTCCTGTAGTACTGTGTGTGGCCTGTAGGGTGTAAAATAGTCACTGGCTCTCCTGTAGTACTGTACTCCAGTATGTGTGGCCTGTAGGGTGTAAAATAGTCACTGGGTTTCCTGTAGTACTGGGTGTGGCCTGTAGGGTGTAAAATAGTCACTGGCTCTCCTGTAGTACTGTGTGTGGCCTGTAGGGTGTAAAATAGTCACTGGCTCTCCTGTAGTACTGTGAGTGGCCTGTAGGGTGTAAAATAGTCACTGGCTCTCCTGTAGTACTGTGTGGCCTGTAGGGTGTAAAATAGTCACTGGCTCTCCTGTAGTACTGTGTGTGACCTGTAGGGAGTAAAATAGTCACTGGCTCTCCTGTAGTACTGTGTGGCCTGTAGGGTGTAAAATAGTCACTGGCTCTCTCCTGTAATACTGTGTGTGGCCTGTAGGGAGTAAAATAGTCACTGGCTCTCCTGTAATACTGTGTGTGGCCTGTAGGGTGTAAAATAGTCACTGGCTCTCCTGTAATACTGTGTGTGGCCTGTAGGGTGTGCATTTCTTTCCGCAGCACATTTGTCTCCAGCCTTCCTGCTGGTGTCGTCGCACCTCACTGGACACGTGAATGAGGGAGTTCGCTCCCAGTACAGTGCGGCCATGACCTTTAACCTCATCGCTGTCAAAAGCCGTGCCAGGGGAAGTGCGGCGGTTAATCTTCTTCGTTATACCGGAGCTTGCTGCATTAATACCTTCACCTGCCGCTACACTTGACAGCCCAAGCAGCTTACGCTCTCATCAAGGTCAATCGAATTAACACACATTAGTCTAATCGATGGCGAGTGGCGCATAGTGTGGTGTGTGTGTCTGAAGAGCCATGTTCAGTCTGGAGGGAATACCCTCGCCTGACCAACGCTGCTGACCAACACTGCTGACCAACACTGCTGACCAACGCTGCTGACAAACGCACGTTGCCTACAGACACTCATATGTCTGTCCTTCCTTTTAGCTTGCTGCTTTCATTCAAGTTGAACAAAGTCGTTTTCTCGCTAAATAAGAACATCTTCGTTATTCTGCTGGAATGATTATTAGACAACTGATTTGTAGACCCAACAATTTTGTTAGATTTTTCCAAAAATGTAATCAAAAACTTAAATCATGGCTGGCAATTCTAATGGCAAGTGTAATGGTTAGGGAGCTGGGCTTGTAACTCAATTCCCAGGTGGGGACACTGCTGTTGTACCCTTGAGCTAAAGGTACTTAACCTGAATTTCTTCAGTAAAATATCCAGCTGTGTAAATGGATTGTATGTAAAGAAATGTAAACTGTGTAAATCGCTCTGGATAAGAGCATCTGATAAATGCTTAAAAAAATGTAAAATGTAAATCAGGCATAGAAACCCTTGATGAAGAAATTTAGAGGAAAGATGCAAGTGTAAAATATAAACGGTAATTTCCATTTCCCTGGACTGGCTCTGAAACACATGGCGTTAAACCTAAATCTGAAATCTGAGACACACAACACACACACACACACACACAGACACTCAACACACACACACACACACACACACACACACACAACACAAACAAACAAACAAACAAACAAACACAAAACACAAACACAAACACAAACACAAACAAACAAACAAACAAAGTGTATGGTGGCTTCTTTCCACAAGTCACGGTTCAGTAGCCACATTTAGGCGCCTATCGCATTAGCTCCACACAATCGCATTGTTGTGGTAATTAAGTCAGTGAAACACGTTGTTAAGTGAGAGTATAAAACTGATTTATTTACCAGTTTCCTCGGACAGATCCAGAATGATGATGGCGATGAATCCAGTGTGAAAAATTCAGTGATATTGATAGAAAATAAAAAACTGCTTTGATAAATAGTGATAGTAGTAGAGGTTGAAAAGCTGTTGCCATCGGCGTCTTCCATGTACCAAGTAAATAAAAAAAACTCTCACGCCTGACTGAGACGCCATCTTTAAAACCCCCACAGGTCAGCTGTTGCCCCAACCAAAACGATGTCAAAATAAAAGTCCTCATCCGTTAATACCGAATAAATAAAGTGCAATGTAATTAAACTTAAATACTCAATAAATTCATTTAAATTAATACATTTTACCTTTAAACCGAAATGGTTCCAACACAGTGCTTTAGGAGGTCATCTGAGCGCCCTCCCACTAAACCAGTTAAGTGTGAGATGTTGGGTTTGCTAGTAAATATGACCTTCGGTTCAGAGTCGCACGTTACTGTAGCATTATCCGTCCACGGACACAATTAAAGTTCTGATTGCTTAAATGATACAAGCGTACAGAAACGTGATGTGATTGCGGTGGCCAAGCGTTTTATGTGTCATTGAACATGAGCAACTTTGTTATGTTTAGAGTTTTAGAATGTGAGGTTTGCGTTGACTGACGAAAGCTTTCTGGAATATTTCTCACCGTTCTAAATGCCACCAGCAGCCAGCAGGAGGCGGTAGAGTCCAGAGAAAGATACACGTGTGTTCTGGGGAATAATGTCCGCACACAAGTTTGCGCTTGACAGGAAATAGCCCCTGGGTGCTTATAGAAGTGGTTGTTTTTATTTGCGGTAATAGTTGGTTTGTTTTATTCTTATTTATAACAAACTGGGGTTACAGACAGGTCTACGCGGCGTGCTGCAGTAACGGACAGAGCTAGGTCACCACGCGTTTCGAAAAGTGAGCTTGTCACCCCCTTCGATTCGCGTTTCAAAACACTGTGAGCTTGGGTTTCTCAAAAATAAGAAAGATAAGATAAGATCAACTTTTATTTGGGAAACATAACTTTCAGACAATACAATACAATACAATACAATAAGGCAAGTTAAACCCTTCATTTATTCAAAATAAAATAATAAGTTACAGTTAAGATGCGCAAATTGCAACTGAACTTTTTTTTTTGTCTCTATTTTAAAACAACAGATAACAATATTCTTTTCAGCTTAAAGACAGGTGACTTGACCCCTTCGCTTAGGCGTCCATTTCACTCAAAGTCGATTTACACCAGAATACAAGATTTGTCCGCAAGATTTGTCAGCTAGTAATACCGCGATAGACATCATTGTTGGCAGCTGCACACCATACCTGTAACACAGGGAAGGAAAATAATATTTTGTTATTTTTTTGAGAGAGAAAGTTCTCAGCAAGGGTACATATTGCGAGAAACAGTAGCCTATTAAACACGTAAACTACGGTGATGGCAATAGGCTAGATGTACAGAGTTCAGTGGTAGTGGAGTCTGAAGAGGTGGGTTCTGAGTCTCTTGCGGAAGATGGCCAGTGATTCCGCGGTCCTGACCGAGTGCGTCAGCTCCAGGTTGTTTTAGTTTTTTTTGCGCAGCATGTTTGGGGTCAGTTTAGGATCGCTTTTTAGCTGTTCCTGGATCAGGAGGTGCCTACCCATCCGGAGCCCATCAGACAGTCCATGCGCCCCCCACTAATCCTCCACTCCCACTCGGTGGCTGGGATGACGGCGCGTGCACTGATCTCTCCTCCGCTCGATGCGTCGGCAGGATTAGCTCGCGCTCGACAGACACGTGCGCAGGACAAGCGACGTTGCGCACGGACTAAATCAGTGGTCAGTGGTCAGAGGCGGTAACGGGTTAATTCCACGAGCGTATGGTTATGTCCCGGGTGTGAACGTTTGCATATAACTCCCGTCCCACGCAAAGGAAGGGCGTCCCGTGGGCCTGGACTGCGCGTGGCGTGGCGTGGCGTGGCGTAAGCGGCCGGCTCGAGGGCGCACGGATTAGCGGTTGACGTGCAGGATTTGCTCAGGACCCTGTTAAACCTTTGGGCAGAGAAGGGATCTGGATGTTCCGCGGAAATGCAGGAACGATCACCGCACAGCCCGGTTTAGAATTCATGTCGAGAAATCAGCAACGATTTCACTTAGCTGGCAAGTTGAGTTCATTCAGAAACTAAAGGAACCGTAAGGCTGCTCCGTTTATTTGCAAATTAAATTAAAATGTGGATTATGTGGACTTTTTGTCGCCTATTCGAGAGAGAACCTTCGGGGGACTTCGCGTTTTGAAGGACTGTTTCGCGTTTTGGTGCTTCTTTTCATAGAATCATGTCAACATTCGACGAACCTTTGCCGTCGTCTAATATTTAATTACCTGCCCGCCCCATCGCTCCCACGCTGCTCAGTGTTAGACAAAATAATGATAAGGGTTTTTTTAAAACAAGCAAAACGGTTTCCATGGATAACTAACGTGACCTTGTATGGATGCTTATTCGCCGGCGGGGACTTCACGCACCAGTGCATCGCCCAGCGAGATGAGATTGACTGGAATCACACGCGAAACGTCGCCGTGGTGGCTTTCGGCTTCCACGGAAACTTTAACTACTTCTGGCTGCGGGGATTGGAGCGGCGTTTCCCCGGGAAATCCGTCGCCATGGTGCTGCGAAAACTGCTCTTGGACCAAACGATCGCTTCCCCTTTAGCGACCAGTGTCTTCTACACAGGTAATATCGCCCTACGTTTAATAGAAACCACGTTGTCAGGTGAGAATAATGTATTTTCCAGCTTTCAATTGCTGCCTTTGGTATTTAAGTTTGCCCCGTGTAGAATATACCAGCAACTCACCCACCAAACGTAGCACAACTAAACCGAATCATTCGGTCTTCACACCGCGCGCGCAGCTCGTACGGCCAGCGATGGGTTTGGCAGGTATGGCTCGCGAAGGAAGGTCCGCTGGAAGAACGAGTCGCCTACTAGAGCGCATCTTGTCCTAGTTATTACCGTAAATTGTGAATACAGAAATCTGCGCTAATAATTATTTAGACTGCCGAGCTGCGCTGGCAGTATGCGAGACGATGTGACAGAGTAGCTACTGGCTCGAAGCCCGCAAACCCTTAGAGGTCTTGGGCTATTTTGTCTCGTTGTCGAAGACAAAAGACGGGTCGTCAATTTCTCGATGTCAGACTCCTTACCAATAATTTCTTCAAGTTCGTCATCCTCGACGTACAAAAGAAAGGTTTGTGGTACATTTAGCATTCGCCTCACACGAGGCTCAACTCGCCTCATTTTTCCTCCACAAAAACTCCAACTCCAACTCCAAAAACTAGCTCGGCATTTTTTTACGTTTCATAATATGACAAAAAACGCCGAAGATATTCAAACAAATGCCTGTCTCACATACTGTATGCGCTTTTACGCATGCGTAAATATAATTTTTATATCAAATTAAAATGATAATATCTCCGTTTTTACAACGTCATTCAAAACACTAGCATGGGGTTTCAAGCCAGCACTTCCGAGTGAAGTTGACGGCAATGCTCAAAGTGACTTCGTTTTAAAGCTACGGCGTCTTGAACCAGTTACTGATTTGATCACGCCGGCGTGATCGGCGACTCCTAAGGGTTAAGCTCCGTTGACTTTTTTTTGTAAGTAAGGATTTCTACCTCCATTTACAGGGGTCAGTTTCCTCGAGGGCAAAGAGGACGTTCTGGGAGACTGGAGGGATAAATTCCTCAACACGTACAAGGTAAAGGCTGCGACCAGCATAGGCCACGCGACCTGTCTCACGCGTGATTCATATATATGCCATTTAGCAGATTAACCTACTTTTATGGCTCTGCGTTTGCACCGCGGGCATAATGTCAGGGTAATTGATTTATTCCGGTCCTGGACAATTACAACGGGGTGAAAATTATATACACCCTACCGGTTAAAGGTTTTAGAACACCCCCATTTTCCAGTTTTTACTGAAATGTAAGCAGTTGAAGTCCAGTGAATAACCTGAAATGGTACAGAGGTAAGCAGTAAACTGCCAGAGGTTTAAAAAAAAAGATTAGGCTACCAAAAACTGAAAAATAATGTAAATTTTTTGGCAGTGAGTAGTTTCCTACACCATCAAAAGGCACTTGGAAACTGGAGGACACTCTGACAGGAAGAGGTCTGGCAGACCCAAAGCCACAACAAAATCAGAAGACAAGTTTCTGCTGTCGAGTAGGCGAAAGGATGGTTCCTCAGTGTGTGACACCAACTGTCAAACATGGAGGAGGAAGCGTGATGGTCTGGGGCTCTTTTGCTGGATCCAGAGTCGGCGACTTGCACAGAGTGACTGTTAACCCACGTTAACCCATTACTTGTTCCCTGAAAAGGGCCTTTTTTTATGACTCTGAAATGTACATTATTTTTCAGTTTAAACCTAACCTAAACAGTTTTTTGGGGGGGCTGTTATACCTCTGGCAGTTTACCACTTACCTTTGTACCATTTCAGACTTGAACTGCTTACATTTCAGTAAAATGGGGGTGTTCTAAAACTTTTGACCGATAGTGTATATATATACACTACCGTTCAAAAGTTTGGGGTCACCTGCTGGAAACTATTTTTATCTCATAATTGACAATGCTTTACACCGTATACATTTCTGTAAATACTTTAAAATGACAAAAAACACATGTAACAATGAACAAAATGAACAACAAAGAAATTATATTGAAAATTGAATCTTGGATTCCTCAAAATAGTCACCCTTTGGCATGAGAATAGCCTCACAAACAGTGGCCATTCGGTTAATACGTTTTAGCAGGAAATCACCCGACATGTTTTCCCAGCTATCCTGCAGCAATTCCCAGATAAACTTGTGGGTTGCTTTGCTTTGACTCTTCCTTTCCAGTTTGTCCCATACAAGTTCTATGGGATTGAGGTCTGGACACTGGGCAGGCCAGGTCTTTAGTTTGAGTTGTTGTTCACATTCCTCCTTCACCAGATAGTTCTTGCACAACTTCAAGGTGTGTTTTGGGTCGTTATCTTGCTGAAGAATGAAGGAGTGCCCGATTAGCCATAGTCCAGATGGAAGGTGACCCCAAACTTTTGAACGGTAGTGTATATATATATATATGTATATATACAGTGGGGTTCAAAAGTCTGAGTCAACTACCAAGACCAAGTTTGTCTTCATCATTCATCAAAAACGAACACAACATTTTCACTCAGGAGGACAATTTGACCTCTAACTACTTCACTAAGCTCTGCTGACATCATTACAAACAGCTGTAAAAACCTTTGCAAAGGAAGTGTCCCTTTTTCACGATTAAAGCACCTGCAGTAGCAACGAGAACACATAGAGGACCATATTAATTACGTCACACTCCCAAAGAGTGTTCAAAGTATTTGCCTGTCTTTCCAATGTTAAAAATATCTGTTTTCTTGTTGTTTTCTGTCTTTATGCTGCAGACTGGACTCATGTACTGGCCATTCATGCAGGTAAAACAGCTGCTCTCTGCACACTTACTCTCTGCACACTTACTCTCCGCACACTCACACTTACTCTCCGCACACTTACTCTCCCCACGCTTACTTTGACACCAGACTTCAAAGAGGAGTGGGCCAAAATCCTCCTGGGATCTGCGCAAACTTGGTGACCAACTACAAAGAAACGTCTGACCGCTGTGCTTGCCAACAAGGGTTTCTCCACCAAGTACTGAGTCATGTTTTGCTAGGGGGTGAAATACTTATTTTCCTCAATAAAACACAAATAAATGTTTAAAATTCATATAATGTAATTTTCTGGGATTTTCTGGGGAAATATTCTGTCTCTCATTGTTAAAATGAACCTACCATGAAAATTATAGACCGTTCCTTTCTTTGTAAGGGGGCAAACTCACAAAATCAGCAGGGGGTGAAATACTTATTTTCCCCACTGTATGTGGTCCCAATGGGAATTGAACCCACAACCTAAGCGTTGCCAATGCCACGCTCTACCTACTGAGACACACAGAACCACGCTCTACCTACTGAGACACACAGAACCACTCTCTACCTACTGAGAGACACAGAACCACGCTCTACCTACTGAGCCACACAGAACCACGCTCTACCTACTGAGCCACACAGAACCACGCTCTACCTACTGAGACACACAGAACCACGCTCTACCTACTGAGCCACACAGAACCACTCTCTACCTACTGAGAGACACAGAACCACGCTCTACCTACTGAGCCACACAGAACCACGCTCTACCTACTGAGCCACACAGAACCACGCTCTACAGCATAAAGCCCTCTGCTTAGTTGCCACGTGTCACCCTTGGCCAGCACACCTCAGTGTAAATATCTCCTGGCAAAACCAGTAGGTGCCAGCCAAGTAACAAAGCAAATTGCTCACGAATTCCTGCATGACATTTAACAGACAATTCACAAATGGGCTACTGTCAGTGTACGCTTTGGGCTGTATGAATGCAAACGTCAGTTTTGCTTGTTCAGATAACACTAGGCCATATGTACTGCACACCGAAACTCCACAGTGAACACACGGCGTTCCTTCTGCGCAATGCTTTCAGGTAACAGAGTATATCAGCAATCATAAATACAAATAAGTGAATCCCCTTCTCTTTCTCTCTCTCTCTCTCTCACTCTCTCTTACCCCCTCCCTCTCTGCCCCCTCTCTCTTTCCCTCCCTCCCTCCTCCTCCTCTCTCTCTCTCTCCCCTCCCTCTCTATCTCTCTCTCTCCCTCCTCCCTCCCTCTCTCCCCTCTCCCTCTCTCTCTCTCTCCCCCTTCCCTCTCTCTCTCCCCCTCTCCTCCCCTCCCTCTCTCTCTCTCTCTCCCTCCCTTCCCTCCCTCTCTCTCTCCCTCTCCCTCTCTCCTCCTCCACCCTCTCTCTCCCCTCCCTCTCCTCCCCTCCCTCCCTCCCTCTCTCTCTCCCTCTCTCCCTCCCTCTCTCTCTCCCTCCTCCCTCCCTCCCTCCCTCTCTCTCTCTCTCTCTCTCTCTCTCTCTCTCCTCCCCTCCCTCTCTCCCTCCCTCCCTCCCTCTCTCCCTCCCTCCCTCTCTCCCTCCCTCCCTCTCTCCCTCTCTCTCTCTCTGTCCCTCCCTCCTCCTCCTCTCTCTCCCTCTCTCTCTCTCTCTCTCTCTGTCTCAGCTGCTGAACTTCATGCTGGTGCCCCTGTATGTGCGCACCGTGTTCATGGGCTGCAGCGCCTCCCTGTGGGCCACGTTCCTGTGCTTCTCGCGGCAGAGTGGGGACGGCACAGCGACCGCCGCCCTGGCCTGGATCCTGTCGCCCCGCGCCCAGCTCCTGGCCCCGCCCCCGGCCCCGCCCCCGGACGTCCACGAGGAGAAGTGACACGCCTACACCCCCCCCCGCCGCGGCTCGTGCCTTTGTTCGCGGGGAAGAGGCCTAAAAAGATCACACAGATGTCCTTACACAGATGAGGTCAAATCCCCCTGCTGATTTGTACCCTCTATTTCTTTAAATTCACCCTCCCCCACGCGCCCATGGGTCTCAATTGAAGATAGGGGGATTTTGAAGTATATTTTGGGGGATAAAATCAAAGGCATCTGGCAACACTGTTTTTGACACGTTTCAGTCTGTAAATAGGAAACAGAAATGACTGTGGCTCTTATCAACTCACCTACTTGCTGGGATGTGCCGCCCATAAACAGGACGAGTCGGCCATTCTGGCTCCGTTCTGGAGCGGCCATTCTGGATCTGTTCTTGAGTGGCCATTCTGGCTCTGTTCTGGAGCAGCCATTCTGGCTTCTGGAGCGGCCATTCTGGCTCTGTTCTGGAGCGGCCATTCTGGCTCCAGAACGGCATCTCTCCAGACACTTCTGACCCCTCAAGTTTTTACTTGGTGATTTTTTCAGATTTTCACCCATTTTTCTCCCCAATTTGGAAGCCAATTATACCCTCTATTTATTTAGATTAACCCTAACCCCCATGAACTCGCTGCCCGTCTCTACGGGGCAAGCTACTCTCCGAGGCCGGCGATGGTCCACCTCCTTCGAGACGGAACTCACCGACCCCCTTTCTGGAGACACCCTTACGTGCTTCACAGCGAGTTTGTGCCGAACACCCTCCCTTCTCCCCCTGGTGCGGACAGCCAAACGCCTCCCCCGATCGGGGCTAATGACCAGGGCTGGTCTGGCAGAGACGGGTTTTGAACCACGTCCCTGATAGGCAGCTCAATCACAGGATATATCAGTTAAAAAATTAATGGCATTTACAAGAAGATGGTATTCGATCAAGGGCAACGTGCAGATCGTGCTTTGGCATGCGCTTTGAAAAGCAGGAGACATAACATAACATAACATAACATAAGGGGGAGACGAGAACAGGCCATTCAGCCCAACACTGCTCGTCCGTTCCTACCACTAATCTGCTCACATGCTTAGTTTATCCAAAGGCTAGAGTGTCTAACACTGGATCGAGCCTAGCCTTGAATACCCCTAGTGTCTCAGCCTCCACTACATGTCCAGGCAAGCTATTCCACGCATTGATCACTCTCTGTGTGAAAAAATATTTCCTAGTGTCCGTGTGAAATTTACCCTTTGTCAGTTTCCATTTATGCCCCCTCGTTCTGCTAACCGAACTCAACTTGAATAATTTCTAAAATTCACTTTGTTAATTCCTTTAATAAATTTAAAAGCCTCAATCAAATCTCCCCTAAGTCTCCTTTTACTAAGCTTGAATAGTCCAAGTATCTCTAGCCTTTCCTCATAACACTTGTCTTTTATGCCTGGAATCAGTCTGGTTGCCCGTCTTTGGACCTTTTCCAGCGCATCTATATCTTTTTTGTAATGCGGTCCCCAGAACTGCACACAATACTCCAAGTGTGGCCTAACAAGGGCACTGTATAGGGTGCGTATGATCTCCTTCGATTTGTACTCTATACTCTTGGCTATGTATCCCAGCATCCTGTTGGCTTTTTTAACTGCTACCGCACATTGACCAGTCCCTGACAAGCTTTGATCAACTAGGACTCCTAGGTCTTTTTCTACGAGACATTAGATCCTCTCACGGCTCACTGTCTTATCCACAGCCTGGGAGATCAGGAGCGTTCAGCACCTTTTAAACTCTTAATGGACCTCTGGTGGTTATTTTGTGATATTTTTATTTTTTTGTGGTTTGTAGTACTTGTTTGTTGTAGGCCTACTAATAGTTGTCATCACGAAGTTGTTGTCAAAACCTTCTCGACTAGGCGTAACCCAAAACAAAACTGATCAATAATCCTGGTTGAAACAAGGAGGAATAGAAATTAAATAAATATAATCACTCAAGATATTGTTGTTGTTTTTTTCATTGCTTTCATTGCTTTGTTTATGTATGTAATTATTGTGAGTGTCGTGATCAGTGTCTGAAGCTGCTGCTGTCCCAGGATGGACCTTTTCTGCAGGTTTCTGTCATTCAGCAGCCAATGAAGGCCTTGGAATATTATAATATAATATAATATACACCATTTAGCAGATGCTTTTATCCAAAGCGACTTATAGTAGTGAATGCATATATTTTCAGTATATGCGGCCCCAGTGGGGATTGAACCCACAACCTAAGCGTTGCCAACACTGCTCTACCAACTGAGCCACAGAGAACCACAAGGTGTTGGGCCACCACGAGGTGCCAGAACAGCTTCAGTGCACCTTGGCATAGATTCTACAAGGGTCTGGAACTCCATTAGCAGGGATGCAACGAGAGACTCTCGACAGTGTTAGCAGAATGGTTAGGGAACTGGGCTTGTAATGCAAAGGTTGCAGGTTTGAGTCCCAGGTGGGACACTGCCATTGTACTCTTGAGCTAAAGGTACTTAACCTGAATTGCTTCAGTAAAAATATCCAGCTGTATAAATGGATTGTATGTAAAGAAAATGCAAACTGTGTAAGTTGCTCTGGATAAGAGAGCATCTGCTAAATGCCTGAAATGTAATGTAAAGAGAAATTCCATCATTTGGTGTTTTGTTGATGGAGGTGGAAAATGCTATCTCAGGCGCCACTCCAGAATTTCCCATAAGTGTTCAGTTAGGGTTGAGATCTGGTGACTGAGACGGCCATGGCATATGGCTTACATCATTTTCATGCTCATCAAACCAATAGATTACATTTATTGGTGTTTACCTTGCCTTCTAAGGGGCTGAGTGGACCTAAACCATGCCCTAATTAAGTCAAATGTTTTCTTTATTTTGGCAGTTACCTGTATAAGGAACCCCCCCGTTCGAATTGAACGACTCTTTTGACTGACTCGGGAGTAACGATTCGTTTTCTCAGTTGAGTCGTTCATTTCACTCGTTCGATTGACCGAGCGGCTCCGCCTACATCTCACTCAGCTTCCAACCGACATGTTTTTAAACGTGATAATTTATCGCACTGTGCAAAAGCATTTAAATGACGCGATGTTGCAGGACATAACATTGTAAAAGCAAAAGTAAACCCATTAGCTGCTGACTGCCTAAACTCGTGGAAGTGGAAGCTGGAACAGGGAAATTATAGAGAGGATCAAAGTCTATCTGCTAAATGCTTAAAATGTAATGTAAAATGAAATGTATTGCTGCAACTGCAAACGTACCGGATGTGCTCTGGTACGTGAGCGTCCGCTGCAGAATGTGCCAGAGTTAGTTCGCAGAGTTAGGGACTTGAGTCTTTAGCTCAGCAGGATAAATCGCTCTCTTGTCGCGTCGAGATCCTCGATTCGAAACTCGCTGCAAAGCAGAACCAACTCCGTTACACAAACACATGCTGTTCAATTATATAACAGCAGGCACTGGTCACACAATTTAAACTCATTGTGTGGTATTATTACACAGTGTATAGGGAATGTTTTATAACTGAATTAATGTCATTGTCAAGTTAAATTATATTTTTACGTCGGCGCTGAAGCCACCCACACCCGTATTGTACTGAAACACACGTTTTAAAATGAAATGTCTCGCTGTCTCGAAGTTAGTTACACGAGTTGTTCAAACCGCAGAGGCATTTTACTTTTTTCTTTTTTTTTTTTACATTTTAAGCATTTAGCAGACGCTCTTATCCAGAGCGACTTACAAGATGTGCATAAATAGCTACATGGTAATACGCCATATGAAGCTTATAAACGCCTGCGTTATTTGTTTAAATTTGATTTACTTTTATGAGGGATTGTTCAACTCCCTTTCGTCGCTATCGCAGTGTATTCTTCCGCAGAATTTGAGCTGCCACACATTCCATCATCGAAGGGGAGTTCACGCGTGGTACACCCTTACGCAAGGTGCGATTTGTACGCGAACTGTAGGTCTTGTGCATATTGCAGTTGTGAAAAGACTTCCGCGTTTTATCGAAGGAAAAGTGCACACCGCTTATGTGACAGCACACAAAATGCGTCAACTTTGAAATGACACCGATTCCGGCATCTGTGGTCCCGACAGCTCCACTTGTTTTAGCAACTTAAGCCAAATGATCTTCCGTGTGTTCAAAGCATGTGATTAGATTGCGTCACTGCTGAGTTCAGAAGTGTGGACTCGCACAGAAGCGCTTATATAGTTTGAGTAACGCTAGTTCCCCTTTTCCCCTTTAAATGGGTGGCTAGCAAACAGACACAGTTCTACAAGTTGAAAGCAATTTATTTATTTTTGTAACTAAGGACATACACTTGACAGCGCAAGAGTCGGAACGCCGCATTTCCCGATTGCAGGTTTATATCCTATAATCTATAAAAGATTTAAAGTGTTCACCAGAAGTGTGATTTGCTGACAAAGAACTCGCTCGCCGTTAGCTGGTCGGCGCTAGTCAAGTTAGCAAGCTAGCTACGTTAGCTAGGGCGTGGAACTAGACAATGTTTAACTTATCGCCGTGGTGTTATCATTAACATTAACCATTTTTAGCAAGCTAATGGGTTTATTATCCATGTAGTAAAGTTGTTCTTGCACTTTTTGCGGAACTCTGTGAACGTCCACTGTGAATTTAGTAGCTAGGTTGACATCCACTCGGCTAGCTAGTTTGTTGGCTATGCTCGCTAATTTAAGTTGTTTTACATTTTGCTCGTATGCTAATGTTAACTAGCTAACGTCATAATTCGAAGGTAAGTAATACTGTCCAATATTCTGTATTAGTAAATCCGCGTCCAGTATTGATGTCATTATTTAGCCGGCCAAATAGTTTCATGATCGGTTCTCTATTCTCAACCAACAGTTCCTGTTGGTTTAATAATAACTAGTAGCGTTAGTAGCCACACTATTTTTCCTACAAACTAGGTAGCTGACTGCATTGACGTTAACGTTTTCTCACACCCTGCAAAGCATTGATTGCTATATTTCAGCGGTCAATTCGCTAAAAAAAAAAGCCTTGTGTTTTCTGATTGGCAATATCAAATTGAGTTATTAATCTGACTATAACGGGAATAGCGACTGTCCCTCTTCTCTCTTATGCACATGTTAATACAAAACTCGTTTAAACACGTCACGACACCTGGCGAATGCTGTGTTCGCTGAACTTGGTCCACAGATGTCATGACATTTCTACGATTCATTTGAGCGAGTCCAACCCAACGTCACAGCAAAACGCGTGGAGAAAATAAACCAGCTTGTCTTGGATGTCACTACTGAAACTGTAACTGTGTGTGACGAACGAGGAAATGTATGACACTTTGGGACGTTTTAGTAATTGTTGAGCTGTACTTATCCTTGCTCGTCATCAGTGCCCTTTACCGTACGATCGCGTAAAGTGTGGCTCGAATCGGTTACGCAAGACCCATGCGAGCGAACTTCATTCCTTCAGCGGAAATCATTCCCGTTTCACCGATGACGTTGGGTGGGGGGGCCAGTCCCCCAAACCTTGTGGGTGTGTCCTGACCTTTGCATGCCCCCTCCCCCGTCCTGCAGGTGCGGGCGAGGAGGGCCTGGGCTCAGGAATGGAGGAGCCCAAAGCTCCGAAGTTCACCTCCATCGAGGAAGAGCTGAGTTACTGGAAGGAGCAGTCTGCCAAAAACCAGCTGAGGTACCAGCACCTCCACGTTGTGTATATACACACACACACACACTACACACACTACACACGCTACACACGCATATACTGCACGCATGCACGCACATATATATGACACACACCATGTACATGCATGCACACAGACACGCACGCACACACACACACACACTACACACGCATATACTGCACACACGCATGCACGCACGCACGCAACCACACACACTACACACACACATTCCTGAGTGGTGGAAATGATTAATCCAGGGCGATGTGCATTGTTTGCATATTGGGGAGGTAGTTGTGAGTGTGTGGTTTCGGTGTTGTGTGTGGTTGGTAACTGGATGCCCCCCAGGGAGGTGCAGGCCCACGAGGAGCTGCAGGAGTTCAGGCAGATGAGCCAGGACTATGAGGCGGAGCTGGAGGCGGAGCTAAAGCAGTGCGAAGCGCGGAACCGCGAGCTGCTCAACCAGAACAACCGTCTGCGCATGGAGCTGGAGAGCTACAAGGTCAACCGCTCAACCGCAGATCAACCGCTCTCAACCGCAGATGAACAACAACCGCAGATCAACCGCAGATCAACCGCTCTCAACCGCAGATCAACCGCAGATCAACTGCAGATCAACCACAGATTAACCGCTCTTAACCGCATTCAAATGCAGATGAACCGCAGATCAACCGCTCTCAACCGCAGATCAACCGCAGATCAACCGCAGATCAACCGCTCTCAACCAGATCAACCGCAGATCAACCGCTCAGATCAACCGCAGATCAACCGCACATAATACATATAGAAATAAATTCTACCAGAATGAGGTTATCATAAGAAGATTATGTTCTTTGTCAAAGCATGTGGGTATCGCTACACAAAAAAGAGTCACAAACTCATTTAGTCCTCATGCCCATCCTTTATTTATGTGTGTGTGTGTTTTTATGCGTTTCCGCTCAGCTGTGTGTGTGTGTGTGTGTGTGCGTGTGTGTGTGTGTGTGTGTGTGTGTGTGTGTGTGTGTGTGTATTTATGTGTGTCTGCTCAGGTGTGTGTCTGTGTCTGTGTGTGTGTGTGTGTATATATGTGTGTGTGTGTGTGTATATATATACATCTGTGTGTTTATGCGTTTGTCTCTGTAGGAGAAGTATGAGACTCAGCACTCCGAGGCGTTCAGACAGATCTCCTCTCTGGAGGGCGATCTGGCCGAGACCACGGCCATCAGAGACCAGCTGCACAAGTACATCCGTGAGCTGGAGCAGGACAACGACGACTTGGAGAGAGCCAAGAGGTGAGGGGCGCTACATCACCTCAAACATCCACCTTTATAAACAACATTACCTGCAGAGGGTCATTATAATCAACTCTACCTGCAGAGGGTCATTATAAACAACTCTACCTGCAGAGGGTCATTATAAACCATTATAAACAGGGGTGCATAAACAAAACATCTACCTGCAGACGGACTTTTAATTTGATCATTATCAAACAACTCTACCTGCTTGCCTGGTATGCGATTAACGTTTGAGGACACTAGGGTCATTATGTGCACCCCTGAATAAACATCTACCTGCAGAGGGTCATTATAAACAACTCTACCTGCAGAGGGTCTTTATAAACAACTCTACCTGGAGAGGGTCATTATAAACCGTTATAAACATTCACCTGCTGGAGGGGCCAGGTTATGTTTACCACTTAAAAAATTATATAATTGAAATCGGTCTCATTTGATTTGTCGGTTGTGGATTATGATTATTTTTATGCTTAAATTTGGATGTCAAAGCTACAGCTATTGACAGTGCACAAGCGTGAGGGAGTTCTCTAGACTAGACTCTCTTGGCTGTATCCCCATGTTTGCATTTTACATTTACATTTTAAGCCCCATGTTACAAGATGTGCATTAATACATGGTAAGAACAAATAGTTTGCGAAGGATCAGTGCAGTACAGCAATAGACATCATTGCAGGCATCTGCACACCATACCTGTAACACTGGGAAGGAAAAGGTTAGTAACCTCATTTTGCAAAATGAAGGACAAGCCCTCACCTCACCCGGCTTAATGAATGCGTCTGTTTGCGCTTTTGGCAACGAATCCCAAGCCCCCAAGCTGCCCACGATTTGGGCATCTGCCAATCAAAATAACCCCTGCCCCCCCTCTCTCTGCCCCCCCCCACAGGGCCACCATCATGTCGTTGGAGGACTTTGAGCAGAGGATGAACCACGTGATCGAGCGCAACGCGTTCCTGGAGAGCGAGCTGGATGAGAAGGAGAGCCTGCTGGAGTCCGTGCAGAGGCTGAAGGACGAAGCTCGAGGTCGGGGTCCGGGGGTCGGGGCGGCGGGGCCTGTGCCTTGGAATTCTCTGAAAATGTTTTAAAAAACGTTGTCGTTGCGCTCCACTCCTGTCCTCTCCGCTCCCTGGGGGTATTTGTTCAGTGGACCGCCCTGTTCAGCTGCGCCTGTTTAAGTGCTGAATCACGTGCATGCTCTGCTTTTGGCCACGCCCCCTTTTGTTTCACGACACTGAAGAATTTCCCGTGATAAGCCTCTTAATTCAGTATTGGAGTATTTGTTCAGTAATTGGAGTATCTGGTGTTTGTGCTGTGATTGGTGATGTGCTGCACACCACTTATTACTCCCTCCCCCCCCCAGACCTGAGGCAGGAGCTGAACGTGCAGCAGAAGCAGGAGCGCAGGCCGTCTCTCGCCCGGGCCAAAGAGACGGAGCGCACCGACTCGCTGCCACGCCCCCTCCGCCCTCCCACCCATCCTGGCCATGCCCACTGCCCCACCCCGGGGCGGGGCCAGCACCTTCAGCACGCCCCCATGCCCTACCAGCGAGGTGAGACCGCGCCCCTCCCAAAACCACACGCCCACCCCGCCCACAGCGCCCCGGAGTGTGACCGCACTGTCCCCCGCCCACAGAGTGTGTTAACGCCCCTGCCCACAGAGTGTGTTCCAGTGTGCCCCCGCCCACAGAGTGTGTTAACGCAGTGTGCCCCGCCCACAGAGTGTGTTAACGCACTGTCCCCCACCCACAGAGTGTGTTAACGCACTGTCCCCCACCCACAGAGTGTGTTAACGCCCCCGCCCACAGAGTGTGCTAACGGCAGTGTTCTTGTGTGTTCAGGCGACGGTCTCACTGCCACGCCCCTCACCATGTCCGCCCGGATTTCGGCGCTCAACATCGTTGGGGAGCTGCTGAGGAAAGTCGGGGTAAGGCCCGCTGCTGCCCTTTCAAAATAAGAGCCTCAAACGCCACTGGTCACTGATCACTGGTCCTTCAAAATAAGAGCCTCTAGAGGTCTCCTGAGTGGTCGACGTCATTAGACGCTGACCACTGCGACCGGGGTTTGATTCCACCGGCCGCGCCAGAGTCAGCTCAGGCCGGGAGTGCCACTAGGGGGCGGCGATTGGCTGTCCGCCCCAGGGAGGGGGGAGGGAAGCTGATACAGGAAGTTCGCTCCGTATAGGAGTGGCTCTGGAGTACCGGAGTTACAGTCTATGGCCTGGCGGGTTCCGGCTCGAAGGAGGCAGTACTTTGCCTTTGTCACTGCCAGTCTCAGGACTACGGCAGCAAACTCACAATACAAGGGGGATTGACATGAAAAGAGAGGGTGTAATTGGCTACTAAATTGGGAGAAAATGGGTTAAAATCAGAAACAAATTCTTTCAAAATCAAAATAAGTCACTGCTCTCAACAAAATAAGCCTCACACTGCTGCCGTGTCGTTTCAGAACCTGGAGTCAAAGCTGGCTACCTGCCGGGACGTTGTGTACGACCAGAAGGCAAGCAGGACCACGCCCACCGCCGGCCCCCGGTCACCGGGTGCCCCGGAGAACCCACCCAGCGCTAACGGCGTGCCCGGGTTCGAGAAGGGGTGAGGGGCTCAGACAGGTCTTTAGGCGGCTCTTACTGTGAATTTACCCGCTTAAATTCGTGCATGTTTACATGTGTAACGTAATGCGTTTGTCCAGTGTGTGTCATGTGTTCATGCGTATCAGAGTGTATATTTGTATGTGTGGGTATTCTGTTTGATGTGTGCTATATGAGTTGGAGCGAGGCCCCTCAACAAATCAAATCAAATCAAATCAAATCAAATTTATTTGTATAGCGCTTTTCACAATATAATTGTCACAAAACACTTAACAGAGGGGGAGCCCAGGCCTAGACCCCCAAAAGCAAGCCTAAAGGCAACAGTGGCAAGGAAAAACTCCCTTGGTAGGGAGAAACCTTGGGAGGAACCAGACTAAAAGGGGGGGAGCCCATCCTCTTCTGGCCGTTTTGCTGGCTGTTTAAAGTGCTCACCCGCGAGTAAAACTGCTTACATCTCCCAACACTACCAAATAACGTGAATTGTACATTCATCAGCCTGGTTAAATGCATTTAAATAAATAAATACATACATTTCAGGTAACTAGGGTGGACTAACTAACTGGATAACTAAGACAATGAACTGTATATTTAACAAACATGCTGGTTAGCTAGCTAACCAGATGACAATATACTGTTGCTATGCACCTACATAGTTGGCCAATTTGCGTGTGTGCTGGTCAGGCTGTGTGCTGGTCTGTGAGGGGGTCTGGACCCGGAGGTGAACAGCGCCACCCCTAGGTGGTCGCAGTAATGGCGCACTGATGACTCTTTCTCTGTGTTGCAGTTTGGTGAACCGGCTGGAGTTCGGACCGGGCCCCAAGATTCTCCTGTGAGCGTCAACCCCCCACCCCCTCCACAGTCCTGCCCGTCCCAGCGTTTCCATTGGCTGGCCCCTCCTCCAGGCCCCACCCCCCTCCTCAGGTCTCACACACTCAGGTTCAGGGGGGTCGGGTCCCGTCCGTCCCGTCCCAGAATGCACCAGCAGACCTGAGTCGACCCCCACTCACCTCAGAGCCCCCCCGCTTGGCTGCTGCTCCCCCCCCTTACAGGCTGGGGGGGTCGAGGTTCAGCCAATCAGACCTCAAACACAAACATTTGCAACCCTGTCAACCTCAAAGTGATGTTGGGCCCAGGTGTGTGTGTGTGTGTGTGTGTGTGTGTGTGCCTGTGTGTGTGAGTGTGTGTCTGTGTGTGTGTCTGTGTGTGTGTGTGTGTGTGAGTGTGTTAATGTTGGGCCCAGGTGAATGAATCGGGTGTGTGTGTGTGTGTGTGTGGTGTGTGACAGGGCGGTGGGGCTGTTTGTGCTTCAGATATAAAGTCAGTCTAACTGCAACATGCTTTGAGGAACACTTTCTTCCTTCAATTTATAATTATATATTTTTTCACTCATTACTAACTGATGGAGGGGGGGGGGGGGCAAGGTTCGAAGTGAAGTTCAGCACCCTCTCAGACCCCCAGAGCCGCTAAAAGATCAAAGTCAAATGAACCAAACCAAACGAAGCAAAAACGGCGAGTGGCTGAATTCTGGTAAAAACGCTGCTCTGGAACTCTGTTAAAGTGTGAAATATTTCACGAAACCAGTTTTTGTTTTTTAAAAACACGCTTCACTCAAGTTGTGATAGCGTAAGGGATCTCTGGGGCTTGCGGGCCAACGGGTTCATCGGAAGGTCGGGCGAGTCCCAAACACGCGCCTCGCTCAGCTGTTAAACATTCAGCCGCCGCCGTTCTCCTGCCCTGCCGCCGTTCTCCTGCCCTGCCCTGCTGGCGTTCTCCTGCCCTGCTGCCGTTCTCCTGCCCTGCCGCCGTTCTCCTGCCCTGCTGGCGTTTCTCTCACGAGTCCGCAGCTCGGCGCCGGTCCGTTTATTCCCCCTCAGAACCCCCCCCTGGGTCAGAACATTTCTCTCAGGTACCAGACATGCAGCTTCCCCCTGAGCAGGGATTTAACTGTTCATACAAACAACTGCTCTGATAATGTTTACAATTTCACGGTCAGTAACAGACTGCGTAACATCTTTTTTTGTGTGTGTTTTTTTTGTCTTTAAGGGAGGTTCGGACCCGTAAATCAGGGGGTGTCAAACTCATCCCATCGAGGGGCCGAGTGACCGCAGGTAGACCAGGTGATTTCACGTAATTCGCTCTTCAGCCAGAGAGGGGAGCTCACTGAAATCACCTGCTGTGGCTGCAACTAAAGCCTGCTGTACACTCTGGCCCTCGGTGGAGCGAGTGTGACCCCCCCCCGCTTTAAACGAAACGCCTCTCCTCTCCCACAGAGGAACGGTCAAATCACACGGTAGTTTGTGGAATGCGAGTACTCCCGCGAAGGTTCGCTGTTTTATGTTAAAAACGCAGAATGTGGATTCGATGGTCGATCTGAGGGCCAGTCTCGCGGCCGCAGTGTGCGCTGTGACCCCCGTCGCCTTGAGAGACGGGCACACGCGTCGCCTTCGCACCTCCGTCGCTCAGACCACAGTTACATAGTAATATATAAAGTGTTTTCACTTCCTTCATCCTGTGACTCCAGAGTTTGGGGGAGGGGGGGGAGCACGCTGCAGTCGTGTCCTGGGCCAGTTTAATCCTGTGACTCCAGAGTTTGGAGCGCTGGTCCGGGGGCGCTGATCACAGGTAGTGTTACTGACTGTCGTTGGGCAGGTGTGCTTTAGCGACAGGTGGAGGTCGAGTGCTGTAGGCTGGCCGGTGCTGGCCGGTTCTCAGGGCCGTCGTGAGGCCGGTGTGCTCGTACACATTCTGCTGGCAGGTAGCCGAGCCCCAGGTGCTTGTGTCTGTCTGTCTGTCTGTCTGTCTGTCTGTCTGTCTGTCTGTCTGTCTGTCTGTCTGTCTGTCTGTCTGTCTGTCTGTCTGTCTGTCTGTCTGTCTGTCTGTCTGTCTGTCTGTCTGTCTGTCTGTCTGTCTGTCTGTGTGTGTGTGACAGAGAGCGGAGGTTTGTGCTGTACGCAGCTGCTGTTGAGAGTTGTGAAATGTGTGTGTGTTGAGACTGAGCGGATGAGCCTGATGGTCCTGGCCTCTCTCTGTCTGCTCAATCAGCAGTCTGCTGCTATTTTCATATTTTCATATTTTCATATTTTCATATTTTCTTTTTCATTTTTTGGGGTTTTTGTTTTTTTTCATTAAAAACATTTTGAATGTGTTCAGTGACCCAGTCTCCTTACTGTCTGGAAAAACACTTTACACACATAAACACACACTCACACACACACACTCACACATGCACCAACACACGTGCACACAGGTGTGGTGGAAATGAAAGCACGTTGTCTGCTTTTGTGCGGTCACACAGATGTTTTATTTTCTCATTTTGGTTTTGAAGCACTTTCTCAAACACAGGGCCATCGGAGAGTTTGATTGGAGTAAAAGAGAACAGTTCTTATAAGATGAAACTTGATTGGAGGAAAGAGAACAGAGTTCTTATAAGATGAAACTTGATTGGAGGAAAGAGAACAGAGTTCTTAGAAGATGAAACTTGATTGGAGGAAAGAGGTTTTTATAAGATGAAACTTGATTGGAGTTTTTATAAGATGAATTCCCTGCAGTTCTCCAGTGAGTCAGAACCCTCACAAACAGACTTTGCATCAGCAGCTAAAACAGAGAGCTCAGCTCGGAACTAAAATATCTGATCAAAAATATAATCAACAACAAACAAAGCACATTAATGGTAATGACATAATTAATAATCCAATATGCGGTATCCCTGTCAGTGGTGTTGTCTGGCTGGAAGCCAGGAATACAGAAGTATCAAACGTGTTCATTCATGCTTGGACACTCATTTTTGTCAACCAATATTTCACACTGCGTTCCACAATACATGTATGAAATACATAATAAACGAGCAATAGTGCATGTATATATATTTTGTGATGCATGCATCGTGTTTTTATTAATTCCTTCAATTGTGAGTTTTAATTTCTTAAGGGTTGTGTCAGGAAAGCCTCGCACCACAAGTGAAGGGAAAGAAAGTTCCAGGGTGTGAAAGAAGAACAAATTAAATAAAAACAAACAAACGCACTGAAATCACCTGAAGCCCAGGAGGCAGATTTTTTAAACTTAATTTAGTTTTTTACATTTCGTTTCAGAATTTCTCCCATTTTCTCCCAATTTAGTATCCAATTACACCCGTTATTTTTCATGTCGATCCCCCCCTCGTAATGTGAGTTTGTTGCCGTAGCCCTGAGACTGGCAGTGACAAAGGCGGTTGAGCTGGCACAAAGCATCACGCTCTGCCTTGATTGGAGGAAAGAGAGCAGAGTTCTTAGAAGATGAAACTTGATTGGAGGAAAGAGAACAGCATTATTATAAAGAGGTGGCTGGCACAAAGCATCACGCTGTGCCATCCTGTGCTTTGCTGTGCTGTCAGAGGTTATTAATGCACGTTTATATCTTAATGCACGTTTATATATTAATACATATATTAATACATGTTTATACATCAGCAGGACATAAGTCATGGCCGGCAGTGTTAGGTGGCAGTGTAGTGTAATGGTTAGGGAACTGGGCTTGTAACTCAGAGGTTGCAGGTTAGATCCCAGGTGGGACACTGCTGTTGTACCCTTGAGCTAAAGGTACTTAACCTGAATTGCTTCAGTAAAATATCCAGCTGTATAAATGGATTGTATGTAAAGAGATGTAAAGTGTGTAAGTCGCTCTGGATAAGAGCGTTGCTAAATGCCTGTAATGTAATGTAATGTAATGTTTAAATTCCCCCGCGGGCCGTTGATTAGAGTTGCACACCCAGGGACGGTGCTTGGTTGGACAGCGCATTCTGGGTATCAGGGCCCTTTGTCAGGGCTTCAAGCGGCCAACCAGTCACTTTCCCAGGGTGGCTTTTCCCCAGACACAGATCTGTGCAGTGATGCTGGAGGCACTTAATATGGGAAGGAGGGGTCAGAGTGGGCGTGGTCAGTGACGGGGCATGGTCAGTGAGTGAGTGGGTGGGGTTGGTTGTGGGTGTGGTTAGGTAGTGGGTGGGGTCAGTGAGTGGGCGGGGTTAGGTGGTGGGTGGGTTCAGTGAGTGGGCGGGGTTAGGTGGTGGGTGGGTCAGTGAGTGGGCGGGGTTAGGTGGTGGGTGGGGTCAGTGAGTGGGTGTGGTTAGGTAGTGGGCGGGGTCAGTGAGTGGGCGGGGTTAGGTGGTGGGTGGGGTTAGGTGGTGGATGGGGTCAGTGAGGGGGCGGGGTCGGTTGTGGGTGGGGTTAGGTGGTGGGTGTGGTCAGTGAGTGGGCGGGGCTCGACTCCGCCAGGTTGGCTGCGCTGTGTTCAGGGTCCTCCTCACACGCCTCGGCGTTCTCCATCGCCCTCCGGGCTCCGCCCCCTGCCCCGCCCGCTCTGCTCCAGCGCCGGGTGGTGGAGCCGTAGGACGTCTCACTCCCTCTCCTGCAAACCCAAAGAGCCAATTGAGACGGCGGTATAATTGGCAACCATAATTGGGAGAAAAGAAAAAGGGGAAACGATAAATGTAAAAAATCAATTTAAAAAAAAAAAGCGAGAGAAGGGGGAGGCAGAGTGTGAATGGTGGGGGGGGTTAAACCCTGTAATTAGGACCCTGTGGTTTGGTGTGTATGCCCCCCAGGGGCCGGAGGTGTGCAGGAGTGATGCATGCTGGGTTTGCAGGTGCTGTTTTCCTCAGAGCTGTAGGTGGCAGGTGGAGGTGCTGGCTTGAGTATGTACAGTACAGTTTTTTTTACAAGTTTTTTTTAATGACACTTTTTTTGTAATTGGGGCGGACAGACAAACACCGTTTACGGGTTTCGAACCACGTCCCTGATAAGCAGCTCACACTCGTACAGGACCAGCCAAGATACGGATGCGTTAGACCGCTACGCTATCCCCCCCACCCCCACCTGTGTTCTGTGTCTGCCTGAGTCTGCTCCTGAGTGAAGACACCTCGCGGGCCATGATGTCATAGGCCTCGGTGACTTCCTCCAACTCGCGCTGCAGCTTCCTGTGGGCGGCGACCGCGCGCTGAAACTCCTCCTCTGATTCCTCCAGCTGCCTCTTCAGCTGCCTCACCCGCATGTGGGCCTTCTCCTCCTGCCACGGCCACAGGGGGGCGCTGTTACACAGCTGAACCTCACACCACGTCCACACACACACTCCAGCTCAGTCTAATGGCCATGCTCTATAGCAGAGTGTTTTTATGGCACTACTTTCTACTACATGCATACAAACGTAGGAAGGTTCAGTTTAAGTGTGTGTGTATATCAGTGTGTGTGTGTGTATCAGTGTGTGTATTCGTGTGTGTGTGTGTGTCTGTGTGTGTGTGTGTGTGTGTGTGTGTGAGAGAGTGTGTATATCAGTGTGAGTGAGTGTGTGTGTGCAGTACCTGGTCTTTGTAGTGAAACGCATACTTTCTCTCTTCCTCCACCTGGAAGGTCAAATCCTTCAGCTTCTTGTCCTTCTGACGCATCGCCCTGGCAACAGCATGTTTCTCCCTGAGAGAGAACCAGCACCCAATTTAACACACACACTCACACTCACACTCACACTCACACTCACACTCACACTCACATACACACACACACACCTGCTCTCCTGCTCCAGGAGTTCCTCCAGCTGCCTCATCTTGGCCTCCAGGGCGGCGACAGAGGCCTTGAACGTGGACTTGACCAGCCCCTCCAGGTCCTGCAGTTTGTCCCTGAGCTCCCTGTTCTTCCTCTCCGTCTGCTGCCTGCTGCTCTCGCTCCTCTGAGACACGGTCCGCTCGGTCTGCAGCTCACCACTCAGCTGCTCCGCCTGTCAATCACAGGAGGTAGTGTACGAGAGAGGGGAGAGGGAGAGAGGGGAGAGGGGAGAGGGGGAGGGGAGAGGGGAGGGGGAGAGGGGGAGAGGGAGGGAGGGAGGGGGAGAGGGAGAGGGGAGAGAGGGAGAGGAGGAGGAGGGAGGGGGGGAGGGGGGCGAGGAGGGAGGGAGGGAGGGAGGGGGACGAGGGAGGGAGGGAGGAGGGGAGAGGGGACGAGGGTGGGAGGGAGGGAGGGAGGGGGAGAGGGGACGAGGGAGGGTGGGAGGGAGGGAGAGGGGACGAGGGAGGGAGGAGGGAGGGAGGGAGGGGAGAGGGATGGGGATGGGGAGGGGATGGGGAGGGAGAGAGGGAGAGAGAGGAGGAGCGAGACAGAGTAAGTGTCAGTAAGTGAACCGCCATTGGCGTATCCAGCTAATTAGCTGATTGGGAATACGATAGGAGGAGGAGGCGATGCTTCGCCTTTGTCACTGCTGGTCTCAGGGCTACGGCAGCAAACTCACAATACGAGGGGGGGGATTGACATGAAAAAGAGAGAGTGTAATTGGCTACTAAATTGGGAGAAAAATGGGGAAAAAATCTGAAACAAAATGTACCAAAAAAAAAAAAAAATAGCAGGAAAGAAAGGGTTGCACAGGTGAGCTCGTACCTGCAGCGCTGAAACAGGGCGGGGCTGGACAGGTGAGGTCTTACCTGCTGCAGGCTCCTCCTCAGACGGTCGTTCAGGATCTCCACGTTGCCCTGCTCCTCCACCAGCTCGTCCTCCAGGCACGCCATCTTGGTCTCCAGACGCCGGCGCTCGTCACAGAACACCGACCTGCAGGGTGAGGGTTAGGAGCAGGGCACACCTGAGACCGTGCATCACACCTGAGACCGTGCATCACACCTGCACTCACGTGTTATAACACACTTATGAGCCCTGCTTATGAAGGCTGTCATGGCACGTGACAGATATGACACACGCAGAATGCACGTTATACACACACACAAGGTCTTCAGGTCAACTCTGACTCCATACCCCAGTGCCCCTTTGCTAACGTATTTACTGTTGCTAATTTTGTGTGATTGCTTGACTGACAGAGTGTTTAATTGTTTGATCCATTGTTTGATTAGCTGGGTGATTAATTGGGTGATTAACTGGGTGATTAATTGGCTGATTAACTGGGTGATTAACTGGGTGATTAACTGGGTGATTAATTGGCTGATTAACTGGGTGATTAATTGGCTGATTAATTGTTTGATTAGCTGGGTGATTAATTGGCTGATTGGTTGGTTGGTTGTTTCACGGTGTTTTCTTTGTGTCAAGCTCTGTGTTTGTGATTGACAGGAGCGCTGCTCACTTTCCGGACCAGTTGCCGAGCTCCTCCGACACCTCATCCCTCTCTAACTCCGCTTGCTTCTTAGCTCTTTCTGCGGCCACCAGCTCCTACACACACACACACACACACACACACACACACACACACACACACACACACAGACATGCACGCACACACACACACACACACACACACACACACACACACACACACACACGCAAACATAAACACACACACACACACACACACACACACACACACACACACACACACACACACACACACACACGCACACACACACACACACACACACACCATGACAGAATGATAAGTGAATGATAAGTGTGACACTGGTATTGTGCTGAAGTGTGTGTGTGTGTGTGTGTGTGTGTGTGTGTGTGTGTGTGTGTGTGTGTGTGTGTGTGTGTGTGTGTGTGTGTGTGTGTGTGTGTGTGTGTGTGTGTGTGTGTGTGTGTGTGTGTGTGTGTGTGTGTGTGTGTGTGTGTGTGTGTGTGTGTGTGTGTGTGTGTGTGTGTGTGTGTGTGTGTGTGTGTGTGTGTGTGTGTGTGTGTGTGTGTGTGTGTGTGTGTGTGTGTGTGTGTGTGTGTGTATGTGCTGAAGTGTGTGGTGTGTGTGTGTGTGTGTGTGCTGAAGTGTGTGGTGTGTGTGTGTGTGTGTTGGTGGCGCTGGCAGCCGAACCTCCTGCAGCTGGAAGAGATCAGCCTCCAGGCTCTTGGCCCTCCTCTCGGCCTCTCTGAAGGAGGACAGCACCTCCTCTCTGCCCAAGCGGGAGTCATCCACCTCCCTCTGCAGGTCCTTACCCTGGGCCTGGGGGGGGCACAGGTGAGGGGGCGGGGCCAATGTGTGAGGGGCGGGGCCAATGTGTGAGGGGGCGGGGCCAATGTGTGAGGGGGTGACCAACACACAAGGGGCGGGGCCAACACACAAGGGGGCGGGGTCAACACACATGGGGGCGGGGTCAACACACAGGGGGCGGGGCCTACCTGGAGCTTGCGCAGCTGCCTGGTGGCCTCGTCGCGCGCCCGGCTGCACAGGTCCAGCTGCTCCTCCAGGTCCTTCACCTCCCCCTCCAGCCTCCTCCGCCCCGCCGACGCTGAGGCCCGCTGCTTCCGCTCCTCCGCCAGCTCCACCTCCACGTCTCGCACCTGCGCCGGGATCAACGGCAGGGCAGGGTAAGGGTTAGGGAGCTGGGCTGGTAACTCAGAGGTTGCTGGTTCAATTCCCAGGTGGGACACTGCTGTTGTACCGTTGAGCTAAAGGTACTGAACCTGAATTGCTTCAGTTAACGTCCAGCTGTATAAATGGATTGTATGTAAAGGAATGTAAACTGTGTAAGTCGCTCTGGATAATAAGTACCTGGGAATCGAACCTGCAACCTTAGCAATACAAGCCCGGTTCCCTAACCATTATGCTACGTTACCACCCTAATTTGTTGGTTGACTGAAAGTGATTGTTTGATTGTTTGACTGACAGAGCAATTCATTGGTTGGTTTGATTGATTGACAGGCGGGCTGAAGGTGTGATTGATTGACAGGCGGGGTGATGGTGTGATTGATTGACAGGCGGGGTGATGGTGTGATTGGTTGACAGGCAGAGGGCGGGTGCTGTGAGAGGCGATGGTGTGATGGTGTGATTGGTTGACAGGAGGGCGGGCGGTGATGGTGTGATTGGTTGACAGGCGGGCGGGGTGATTGGTGTGATTGGTTGACAGGCGGGCGGGGTGATGCTGTGATTGGTTGACAGGCGGGCGGGGTGCAGAGTGTACCTGTTTGAGCAGCTGTCTCTTCTTCTCCTCGCCCTGCTCGTACTGGCCCTGCAGCTCTCTCTCGCCCTGGAGCTTCAGCGCCTGCAGGTTCACCTCCAGCCTCAGCTTGGCGTCCTCAGCCGCCTGCAGCTCGTCCTCCAGCTCCTCCACCTGCACCTGCAGCTCCTCCACCTGCGCATCCAGACCCCGCTTCGCCTTCTCCAGCTCGTGCACCTGCAGAGCCAGCCACAGCACAGGCATACAGGTGTGTACAGGTGTGTGGGGTGTACAGGTGTGTACATTGTGCAGGCATGCAGGTGTGTACAGGTGTATGCAGTATACAGGTGTATACATTGTGCAGGCATGCAGGTGTGTACAGGTGTATGCAGTATACAGGTGTATACATTGTGCAGGCATGCAGGTGTGTACAGGTGTGCAGTATGCAGGTGTATACATTGTGCAGGCATGCATGGTGTATGGGGTATGCAGGTGTATTTAGGCATGCAGGTATTTACAGGTGTATGGGGTATGCAGGTGTGTACATTGTGCAGGCATGCAGGTATTTACAGGTGTATGGGGTATGCAGGTGTATACATTGTGCAGGCATGCAGGTATTTACAGGTGTATACAGGTGTGTACATTGGGGTATGCAGGTGGTATGCAGGCAGGCATGCAGGTACTTACAGGTGTATGGGGTATGCAGGTGTGTACATTGTGCAGGTGTGCAGGCATGCAGGTATTTACAGGTGTATGGGGTATGCAGGTGTGTACATTGTGTAGGTATGCAGGTATGCAGGTATTTACAGGTGTATGGGGTATGCAGGTGTGTTGTGCAGGTATACAGGTATACAGGTATACAGGTATTTACAGGTGTATACAGGTATTTACAGGTGCAGGTGTGTACAGGTGTATTCAGGTGTAGAGGTATGCAGGTGTGTACAGGTGTTGTCGCTGGCTCACATTCTTGCCGACGTCGTCCTTGGAGCTGACCAGGCTCTCCATCTCGGCGCGCAGGGTCCTGCTGCTCCTCTCCAGCTCCAGGCGACAGTCCCGTTCCTCGGCCAGCCCCCGCGTCAGAGACAACACCTGGGTCTCCCTCTCCCGCACCTCTGCCTCCGCATGGTCGCGCTCCTCCGCAAACCTGCAGGAGGCGCTCTTCTCCTCCGCCAGCAGCTACCCACGCGGGGAGAGCGCACACAGGGAGAGGAGAAAAGACAACAGTCAATGATAATGAAGTGCAATATCTGTCCTGGAAACAAATGTAAAAAAAGTCAAATTTACCATTTCGTACTGCAAGGCAAAGATTATGTTTTTACTAACATTTTTACTAGTTGTCATCACCACTGCTTGCATGTTTAATACTGAATTTTGTAATATGTATCTATGTTGATGACTGTCCAAAAAAAGAAATACATATATATTTTTTAATCTACTAACTTTTCCTTCCCAGTGTGACAGGTATGGTACGCAGCTGCCTGCAATTATGTCTATCGCTGTATTACTGCACTGATCTCTTGTGCGCAAACTATGATTGTTCCTACCATGTATTAATGCACATCTTGTAAGTCGCTCTGGATAAGAGTGTCTGCTAAATGCCAAAATGTAAATGTAATGTTTTACGAGAAAGGGAAGGCCGTGTTTCACTGTGGTGGTGTGAAGTGAAGGTCGTGTCCCAGAGGTGCTATAAAAACAGAGCCTCACAGGTGAGGTGCGCTCACCTGGTCGAACTTCTTCTGCCTCTTGTCCAGGTTGGAGACGAGCTGCCTCTGGCCGTCGAGGTCGAGCAGCAGGTCGTCCAGGTCCTGCTGCAGGCGCGTCCTGCTCTTGTCCAGCTTGTCGTAGGCCGAGGCCTTCTCCTCGTAGCGCAGTGCGGCTGCGTCTGCGTCTCGCTGCAGCCGGCGTCTGCTCTCCTCCAGCTGCTCCTGAATGCAGCTCAGCTCCTCCGCCTTCTTCCTGGAGTCCAGCAGCTAGGGGGCGAAACACCGGGGCTCACGGCTGCGCAGACGCTGGACACACAGCCCTGACCCTCGGCTGCACAGACGCCTAACTCTCACGCTCGGCTGCGCAGATGCCTAACTTTCACCCTCAGGCAGTGTGGTATAATGGTTAGGGGGAACTGGGCTTGTAACGCAAAGGTTGCTGGTTCAAATCTCAGGTGGGGCACTGCCGTTGTACCCTTGAGCTAAAGGTACTTAACCTGAATTGCTTCAGTAAAATATCCAGCTGTATAAATGGATTGTATGTAAAGAAATGTAAACTGTAAGTCGCTCTGGATAAGTAAATGCCTGTAATGTAGCTGCGCAGACGCCTAACTCTGACCCTGGGCTGTGCAGACGTAGATCTCCCTGGCAGGGACCTCACCTGGGCGTTGAGGGAGGACACCTGTCTCTCCGCGCTCCTCTTCGCCTCGCTCTCCTCCTCCAGCTGCTCCTGCAGCCCGCTCCGCTCCTCCTCTGTCTGCCGCAGGCGCGAGGAGACGCTCAGCTTCTGCCGGGTCTCCTCCGTCTGCAGCTCCTGGGAGGCGCACACACACAGCAGCTCAGCTTCAACACAGTGCCTCAGCTTCAACACAGCAGCTCAGCTTCAACACAGCAGCTCAGCTTCAATACCATGTTTCAGCACAGCAGTAGGTGTCAACACAGCGCCTCAGCTAAGGTGTGTGTTTTATGTGTAACACAGCAGTTGTTCAACACAGCGTGTGTGCTTCAATACAGGCGGTGTGTGTCAGTGTTCAACACAGCAGTTGTGTCAACAGTGTGTGTGTATTGTAAGGTGTGTGCTTCAACACAGCAGTGTGTGTGTTGTGTGTGCTTCATGTGTGTGTATTGTTGTAAGGTGTGTGTTGTGTGTGTGTTGTGTGTGCGGTGTGTGTGTATTGTAAGGTGTGTTGTACGTGTGTGTGTGTGTGTTGTACGGGTGTTGTGTGTGTTGTGTGTGCGGTGTGTGTGTATTGTAAGGTGTGTGTTGTGCGGGCGTTGTGTGTGTGTGTGTATTGTAAGGTGTGTGTTGTGCGGGCGGTGTGTGTGTGTGTATTGTAAGGTGTGTGTGTTGTACGGTGTGTGTGTGTGTGTGTGTGCGCTGGTTACCTGGCTCTCCTGCAGCTGTGCGCTCAGGCTGGCCAGCTCTTTGCCCAGTTTGGTGTTTTTGCTCTCCGCGTCGTTCAGGAGGCCGCTCACAGTGTCCAGCTCCACCTGTCGGGGGAGGGCCACAGCGTGAGCCGTTTCCACAGCAACTGCGCTCGTAACCAGGAGGGTGCAGGTTCACATCCCTGGAGGGGGTCCTGCTCCTGAATCATCTCCCACCCAAGTTCCCGACATGTCTTTCTTCATCTTTCCATCTTTCCTTCCCTCTCTCTCTGTTTCATCACCTCTGTTCTGTTGGCCTGGATTGTATTTATAATATTCCCACTAACCCCCTGAGATGTACTAATAAACATAAAATAATAATAATAATAATATTAACAATAATAATAATAATCTATAAAAAATAAAAATGAATAATACTAAAAATAATGATTATATATATATATAAAAAAAATAATGTTAAAAATAATAATAAATAATAATAATTATATATATATAAATAATAAAATTTAAAATAATAATAGTAATAATAATAATATTGACATATTGTTGGCGCTCACTGTTGTCTTGGAGGCCCGCTCCTCCAGCTCTCCTCTCTGCCTCTCGCTGTCGCCGTAGCGACCCTGCAGCTCGGCCAGCTGCCCCTCCCCCTTCTTCCTGCGTAGCTCCGCCTCCTGCCTGCCGCTGGCCAGAGTGTGCACCTCCTCTCTCAGCTCGGACACCTCCTGCTCCAGGGTCTGCTTCGCCTTCTCCAGACCGGCCTTAGCCTGCGGAGCCAACCAGAACAACAGCTCTGCGTTTACACTCTACATTAACACCCTGCATTTACACCCTGCATTAACACCCTGCATTAACACCCTGCATTTACACCCTCTATATACACCCTGCATTTACACCCTGCATTTACACCCTGCATTTACACCCTGCATTAACACCCCGTGTATTTACACCCTGCATTAACACCCTGTATTAACACCCTGCATTAACACCCTGCATTTACACCCTGTATTTACACCCTACATGTTTTAAAATATGTTTTTTTAAATAATTTGTTTCTGATTTTGTCCCATTGCTCCAAATTTAGTAGTCAATTACACCCTCTCTCTTTTTCATGTCAATCCCCCCAACCCCTCGTATTGTGAGCTCGCTGCCGTAGCCCTGAGACAAAGGCGCCAGGCTCTCCTGGGAGGCCCCTCATTTACACCCTACATTAACACTCTGTATTTACACCCTACATTAACACTCTGTATTTACACCCTACATTAACACTCTGTATTTACACTCTGCATGCCCTCGTGTGTGTGTGTGTCGTGATGCAGTGCTGTGTCCCAGGTGAAGCTGAATGATCACTGAAGGTGCTCATACCCGTTTGAACTGCTCCAGCTGTTCTCCGAGCTCCTCCGCATCCTGCGTGTGTTTCTGCCGCACCTCCTGTAGCTGGGCCACGTGGGCGCGGCCCTCGTCCTCCAGAGTACGCTTCAGCAGCGCCACCTCCTGTTCGCGCTTGGCACTGCGGGGGGGGAACGTCACGCACACACGCTCACTTTCTGTTTTATTTACACTTTTTCTTTCTGCTTCTTCACATTTTTCACGTCAGTTATCCCCCCCTCCCTCGTATTTGAGAGCTCGCTGCCGCAGTCCTGAAACCAGCTGTGGCGAAGCACCGCCTCCTCCGAGCCGGAACCTCTCCAAACCGCCACCGTAACTCCGGTACTCCAGAGCCACTCCTATACGCAGCGAGCTCATATCGGCTTCCTTCCCCCCTCCCTGGGGCGGACAGACAATCGCCGCCCCCTAGTGGCACTCCCGGGCAGAGCCGACACTGGCGTGACCTGGTGGAATTGAACCCCGGTCGCAGTGGGCAGTGTCGGACGTTCCATGTCTCACTTCCTGACTGGAGTGGACCCTGCAGCCCCCTGTGCTGTGGCCGTACCGGAGCTCCTGCTGAGTGGCGGTGGTGTCCAGCGTGTCCTCCAGCTCGGACTTCAGCGCCTCCAGCTCCTGGCCCAGGTCCCTCCAGGCCCGCTCCAGCTTCCCGCGCGCGGCGCGCTCAGACTCCAGATCGTCCCGCGCCTCGGAGAGCCCCGCCTCCAGCTCCCGCACCTGCCTCAGGGCTCCCGCCCCTCTGCGCCGCCTCGTCCTCCATCCTGCAAACACACAGCCCCCAAACCGCCCTCTTTCAGAACACACACATACACACACACACACACACACACAGCCCCAAACCGCCCTCTTTCAGAACACACACACACACACACACAGCCCCAAACCGCCCTCTTTCAGAACACACACACACACACACACACACACAGCCCCAAACCGCCCTCTTTCAGAACACACACACACACACACACACACACACACACACACACACACACACACACACACACAGAGCCCCAAACCGCCCTCTTTCAGAACACACACAGACCCCACCCTGCGCCCTACAGAGCCAGAGCTCCAGATGGGGGTGGGGGTGGGGGTGGGGAGGGGGGGCAGCAGGGAGGGGCGAGGAGAGCTGTGGGGGTGGGCGGAGTCATGCATACCTCACGGCCGCGGTCTGGAGCTCCTCCTCCTTCTTGGCCAGCAGGGCCCTGAACTTCTGCAGCTGGGCCTGCAGGTCGGCCGTCTGCTCCCCCACATCCGCCAGCTCCCCCTCCACCTTCCGCTTCACCTTCTCCAGGTCCTGCCGACCCTTCTCCTCCCTCTTCAACCGCACTGCAGACAGGGCAGGGCCACTCGACCGTTACTCAACCGCACAGCTCAAACAGCAGGGTCACGCGACCGTTACTCAACCACACAGCTCAAACAGGGCAGGGCCACTCAACCGTTACTCAACCGCACAGCTCAAACAGCAGGGCCACTCAACCGTTAACTCAAACAGCACTGCCAATCAGCTCAACCACAGCTCAAACAGCAGGGCCACTCGACCGTTACTCAACCACACAGCTCAAACAGCAGGGCCACTCGACCGTTACTCAACCGCACAGCTCAAACAGGGCAGGGCCACTCGACCGTTACTCAACCGCACAGCTCAAACAGCAGGGTCACTCGACCGTTACTCAACCGCACAGCTCAAACAGCAGGGTCACTCGACCGTTACTCAACCGCACAGCTCAACCAGCAGGGCCATTAACCACAAAGTGGTGTTAATGAGAGGGTGTAGAGACTGGTGTTATTAGTGGTGTACTGACCCTCCAGGTCAGATATCATGGACTCGTGTTTGTTCTTCAGCTTGGTCAGGCTCTTAGATTTCTCCTCTTCCTCGGCCAGAGTGCAGCTGAACTCCGCGATCCGTTCCTCCATCAGCTTCCTCTCCTGAAATTCACACCAGAGCTCAAGATGTCGCCATCAACACATCATCTTATCTTGGCTCTTCCAAAACTGCCCGGAGACAGAGGCCTGTGATGGGAGGAGTGGGAGGAGCCTGGGACTGAGTCGACAAAGTGGGAGGAGCCTGACTGTAGAGGGAGAAGTGGGAGGAGCCTGACTGTAGAGGGAGAAGTGGGAGGAGCCTGACTGCAGAGGGGAAGTGGGAGGAGCCTGACTGCAGAGGGGAAGTGGGAGGAGCCTGACTGTAGAGGGGAAGTGGGAGGAGCCTGGCTGTAGAGGGGAAGTGGGAGGAGCCTGACTGTAGAGGGGAAGTGGGAGGAGCCTGACTGGAGAGGGAGAAGTGGGAGGAGCCTGACTGTAGAGGGGAAGTGGGAGGAGCCTGACTGTAGAGGGGAAGTGGGAGGAGCCAGGTGGCTTGCCTTCTGCAGCTTGCTGTTCTGGTCCTGCATCACCAGGGCATCGCCCTCCAGCCTCTTGACCTTCCCATCCACTGCCCCCTTCTCCAGCTGCAGCTTCTGCCTCGTGTCTTCCTCCCGCACCAGCTGCTCCTCCAGCGCCTGCAGCCAGCCAATCACAGAGCCACATTTCACACAGCCAGCCAATCACAGAGCCACGTTTCACACAGACAGCCAATCACAGAGCCACGTTGACACGGACAGCGAATCACAGAGCCAGTGTATTATCACCCAGCTGAACACCATAGTGTGTGTGTCTATGTGTGTGTGCACGTGTGTGTGAGTGTGTGTGCGTGTGTGTGTGTGTGTGAGTGATTGTGTGAGTGTGTGTGAGTGTGTCCAGGTAACCAGCCTTCACCTGGATGTGCTGCTGCATCTTCTTCCTCTCCTCCTGGTCTTTCTCTTCCTCCTCCTCAATGCGTGTTTCCATCTCCTGCAGGATCTCCTCCAGCTCCTGCTTCCTGGCCTCCAGTCGAACCCGCGTCTCCTCCGCCTCGGCGTAGAGCTCCGCCTCCATCTGCAGCCGCTCCTGCAGCTCCGCCTTCTCCTCCAGCAGCTGAGAGACACGGAGGGGAGGAGTCACAGCATCACACACCTCACACACACACACACACACACACTCACCCACACATGCTCACACATATACACACACTCTCTCTCACACATACACGCTCACACACACATTTTGCAGTTATATACTTAAATGTATCCTGTACGTAAAGACCATATTTGGATCACGGTTAAACCACGGTTAGATTGCGGTTAAACCGCGGTCACAGCTGCTACATACCTGCGCGTGTTTCTCAGTGATCTCCTTCAGCTCCGTCTCAGACCTCTTTGCCACTTCCTTGGCCTTCTCAAGCTCCTCCTCCTTCTGACCCATTTCGTCTTCCTGCCGGGCCACCTGCAGCAGAGGCTTCACCTGCGCATCAGCGAGAGTTTGACACGTTACAGCGCAACAAACTCGTGCCGGCTCACCCCCCCCCCTGGAGCGGACCTCCCCCTGGGGCTGATGACCAGGGCTGGTCTGGCAGAGACGGGTTTAGAACCGCGACCCTGATAGGCAGCACACACTTGTACAGGACCAGCCAAAATATGGCATCAGACCGTCTGGTAGTTGTAGAATAATATATGTTTAGCAGACGCTTTTATCCAAAGCCTGACAGGCAATGCTCACACTTTTTTTCAGTATATGTGGCCCCAGCCAAAACCTACGGTGCATTAGACTCTACCTACTGAGCCACAGAGAACCACATTGGTCATGATCAGTAACTGGCAGGAAGTGCCCCCCCCCCCCCTGCGTTGGTGGTGAGCGGGGGAGAGGCGCTGACCTTGGTGAAGAGTCGCCACCACTGCCAGTTCCTCAGCTTCAGGTAGGCGGCGCAGTTGCGCTGGATCACCTTCATCGCCGTCAGCTGCTGCTGCCTCTTAGCGAAGGCCCTGCGCGGGAGAGAGGGGCATTCTGGGTAAGCGGGACTGCGACTGCGGACCTAACGCCCCCCTTTCCCATAATGCCGTGGGGGGGCGGCGGAGGGAGGTCTCACTTCCTGGCCAGGAAGCCGCGAGCCTGCGACTGGAGGGAGACGATCGCCACGGTGATCTTGAGGTCACGCTCCTCCTCCAGGTGGCCCAGGACGCCTGTGCGGAAGAACACCTTGCTCTGGCCGATCCGGTACAGGTTGGGGTCGAGATCCAGGTGTTTGATCTGCAGAATGAAGGAGGATGCAGGAGGAGAGCACCCCCTTGTGACTCACAGAGGCTAAAACACAGAATCCAAGGAACACCATGTGTACACCGGTTTATTATTATTGAACGTAACATGTGTAGCCATTGGTACTTTCAGATATGTATTTTCACTGCATATAAACATTGCAATATGCTTTTTGCAGTATATATATACAGTATATAATTTTACAATGTATTGTACAATGTACGGCTGAAATGATCCACCTTTATATTTGAGTTTTTAAACGTTTTAAACACAGACACCGGAGCCTGCAGAGTGTAAAAATGTCCCGGAGCTGGTTAAAGAGGCGCTCACCATCTGGCTGCAGGCCTGCTTGCCGTCCATGAAGCCTTTGGGGATCACTCCGGCCGCCAGGATTTCATAACTGCGTCACAACACAGCAGAGAGAGCGCGTTAAACACCTGCTAACGCACCTGAGCATGCCATTAGCAGGGTGGGGCGCTCAGGTCATTAGCAGGTCATTAGCAGGGTGGGGTGCTCAGGGCATTAGCAGGGTGGGGCGCTCAGGGCATTAGCAGGGTGTAGTGCTCAGGGCATTAGCAGGGTGGGAGCTCAGGTCATTAGCAGGGTGGGGCGCTCACCGCTGGCGGAACTCCTGGAAGATGATGCGGTTTGGGAACCCCTGCCGGCAGATCCGGATCCCCTCCAGCACCCCGTTACAGCACAGCTGATCCAGGACCAGATGAGCGTCCAGCTTCCCAGCCTGCACACAGAGCAGCACGCCCTGACTCACTGGGGCACTGGGCAACCGCTCCTTATGTACTTTACAGTCACTAGGCAACCGCTCCTTATTTACTTTACAGTCGCTAGGCAACCGCTCTGCATTTACTTTACAGTTGCTAGGCAACCGCTCCGCATTTACTTTACAGTCACAAGGCAACCGCTCCTTATGTACTTTACAGTCACTAGGCAACCGCTCCTTATTTACTTTACAGGCACTAGGCAACTGCTCCTTATTTACTTTACAGTCGCTAGGCAACTGCTCCTTATTTACTTTACAGTCACTAGGCAACCGCTCCTTATTTACTTTACAGTCACTAGGCAACTGCTCCTTATTTACTTTACAGTCGCTAGGCAACTGCTCCTTATTTACTTTACAGTCACTAGGCAACCGCTCCTTATTTACTTTACAGTCACTAGGCAACCGCTCCTCATTTACTTTACAGTCACTAGGCAACCGCTCCTCATTTACTTTACAGTCACTAGGCAACCGCTCCTCATTTACTTTACAGTCACTAGGCAACCGCTCCTTATTTACTTTACAGTCACTAGGCAACTGCTCCTCATTTACTTTACAGTCACTAGGCAACCGCTCCTTATTTACTTTACAGTCACTAGGCAACTGCTCCTTATTTACTTTACAGTCACTAGGCAACCGCTCCTTATTTACTTTACAGTCGCTAGGCAACTGCTCCTTATTTACTTTACAGTCACTAGGCAACTGCTCCTTATTTACTTTACAGTCACTAGGCAACTGCTCCTTATTTACTTTACAGTCACTAGGCAACCTCCGTTTGTTTACTGCAGTGTCACCAGGCAACCTCTGTTTGTTTACTGCAGTGTCACTAGGCAACCTCTGTTTGTTTACTGCAGTGTCACTAGGCAACCTGTCCCTATTCACTGCAGTGCTGGTCAGTATTGAGTGCTGTGTGTCCCACGCACCCTCTTCTCGTGGTTGGGGATGATGCAGCGCACGAAGTTGGGCTGGGTGTTGTGCAGCGTGGTCATCAGGCGGCCCAGCGACTCCTTGTACAGCTGGCCCACGGTGCGGAACATTCCCTTCTTGCTCCTGGTGCTGGGCCTGGAGCTCTGAGACACCTTCGCCACGGTGTCCAACCCGACCACGCGGTCTGCTGCGGGGAGGAGACACAGCTTCTACCATCCACCACTCACACACACACACACACACACACACTATACACACACATAGTCAACACACACACTCACACACACTATACACACACACACACACACACACTCACACACACACACTATACACACACACACACTCACACACACACACACTCACACACACACACACACACCAGCGTGGACACTCACTATCTTTCCACAGCTCCTGTATAAAGTTGAGGGAGGAGTTGCTGAGCAGCTGAGTGACGTTGTCGTTGAGTGGGTCCATGTTCTTGGTCAGCCAATCAGAGGCGTTGTAGTCCACCTGTGCAGAAACAACTCAGTGCTAAACAACAACTCTATACATCTATATCTATATCTACATCTATATCTATATCTATATACTGCATCTGTATCTATATCTGTCTCTTTAGCCCCGTGGGATCATTGAATCGTTGGTGGTTCTGTGTGGCTCAGTAGGTAGAGTGTGGTTCTGTGTGTCTCAGTAGGTAGAGTGTGGTTCTGTGTGGCTCAGTAGGTAGAGTGTGGTTCTGTGTGGCTCAGTAGGTAGAGCGTGGTTCTGTGTGGCTCAGTAGGTAGAGTGTGGTTCTGTGTGGCTCAGTAGGTAGAGTGTGGTTCTGTATGGCTCAGTAGGTAGAGTGTGGTTCTGTGTGGCTCAGTAGGTAGAGTGTGGTTCTGTGTGTCTCAGTAGGTAGAGTGTGGTTCTGTGTGTCTCAGTAGGTAGAGTGTGGTTCTGTGTGTCTCAGTAGGTAGAGTGTGGTTCTATGTGGCTCAGTGGGTAGAGCGTGGTTCTGTGTGTCTCAGTAGGTAGAGTGTGGTTCTGTGTGTCTCAGTAGGTAGAGCATGGTTCTGTGTGGCTCAGTAGGTAGAGCGTGGTTCTGTGTGTCTCAGTAGGTAGAGTGTGGTTCTGTGTGTCTCAGTAGGTAGAGTGTGGTTCTGTGTGGCTCAGTAGGTAGAGCATGGCATGGACAATGCTTAGGTTGTGGGTTCAATTCCCTCTGGGGCCACATATACTGAAAAATGTATGCATTCAGCACTGTAAGTCCCTCTGGATAAAAGCGTCTGATAAATGGCATATGTTATGTTATGTTATGTTATGTTATGTTATGTTTAAAGCAGGGGTGGGCAAGGAGGGCCGTATCCTTTTCTGGATTTCATGCCAACTTCTGCTCTTAATTATTTAATCAGCCCCAATCGTTTATGTGAACTGACATTTTAGCTAAATGTCTTGATAAGCCCATGAATGACAGCTGAAGACTGTTCTTGTGTTCCCATATGAAACATATTACTGTGGTCTAATCTACAAGTGAACCAGCATTGGTGTATCCACATAATTAGCTCATTGAGCCACAGGGGTAATTGGTAGAAACAAAAACCTGCACACACACACCGCCCCAGGAGCGGAGTTGCCCCCTGCTCTAAGGCATTAAGATGTGAAGCAGGTGTGTGCGGACGGGGAGACTGGTGGAGTTTTGCCCCCACCTTGCCGGCGTAGTGTTTCACACAGAACTCGGGAACGCTCTTCAGCTGCTTGGGTTTGGAGAACTTGGGGTGGTTGGCGTGCGTGTTCGTCAGCTTCTCCACGAAGGAGACGTCGGTGGCCTTGGGGAACCAGCACTCCTCATCCAGCAGGGCCAGGATACCTGGAGGGTTATTCTGCAGGAGCACACCTGAGTCAGGTACAGGTACACACACACACACACACACACACACACACACACACACACACACACACACACACACACACACACACACACACACACACACACACACACACACACACACACACACACACACACACACACACACACACACACACACACACTCACACACTCACTCACACACACACAGTCATACACTCACACACTCACACACTCACACACACACACACTCACACACACACACACACACACACACACACTCACACACACACACACACACACACACACACACACACACACTCACACACACACACACTTACACACACACACTCACACACTCACTCACACACACCTGACACACACACACACTCACACACTACAGGTACACACACACACACACACACACACACACACACACACACACACACACACACACACACACACACACACACACACACACACACACACTCACACACACACACACACACACACACACTCACACACACACACACACACACACACACACACACACACACACACACACACACACACACACACACACACACACACACACACACACACACACACACACACACACACACACTTACACACACACACACACACACACACACTCACACACACACACACACACACACACTCACACACACACTCACACACACACACCACACACACACACACACACACACACACACACACACACACTCAATCAGACTGACTGAGAGGGGGGATAAAACAGGGGAAACAGACAGACAGAGGGGAAAACAGACAGACAGACAGACTGAGAGGGGGGGAGGACAGACAGACAGACAGACAGACAGACGGACCGGCCTCTCGATGAGCTCGATGCAGGGCTCCAGGTCCAGGCCGAAGTCGATGAAGCTCCACTCGATGCCCTCCTTCTTGTACTCCTCCTGCTCCAGGATGAACATGGTGTGGTTGAAGAGCTGCTGCAGCCTCTCGTTGGTGTAGTTGATGCAGAGCTGCTCAAAAGAGTTATCCTGCAGGAGAACGCAGCCATCAGCCTCCTCTCCTCCCACGACACACAAACCACACAGCCATCAGCCTCCTCTCCACGACACACAGCCACACAGTCCTCAAAACAGCGCTGTCCTCTAGCAGTTACAACGCTCAACGCTGGCCACTGCGACCAGGGTTTGATTCCACCGGTCGCACCAGAGTCGGCTCTGGCCGGGAGTGCCACTAGGGGGGCGGCGATTGGCTGTCCGCCCCAGGGAGGGGGGAGGGAAGCCGATATGAGCTCGCTGCGTATAGGAGTGGCTCTGTGTATCGGGGTTACAGTCGAGTGCCGGCTCAGGGGAGACGATACTTTGTCCGTGTCACTGCTGGTCTCAGGGCTACGGCAGCAAACTCACAATACTTTTCCTTTGACATGAAAAGAGAGGGTGAAAATGGGACAAAATCTGAAACAAATTATTTGAAAAATGTTTTAAATAACTGCGCTGCCTCGTTAAGGCTGTTGCAAAACAGGGTTAATGTTAACTCATCATCACACGATTTATATCTATAGGATCTCAATGTTACCTAAATGGAGAGCACGGTCTGAACCACGCTTTGGGTGAGGGCTGTTCTGCCCCCTGCAGCGCAGTGGCTGTGTAGAGGTGTGGGGTGATTCAGGGGTGATTTGGGGGTGATTTCAGGGTGATTGTGTGGGTGATTTGGGGGTGAATGTGGGGTGATTTCGGGGTGATTGTGTGGGGTGATTGGGGGGTGATTTCGGGGTGAATGATTGTGGGGTGATTTGGGGTGATTTGGGGGGCTCCTCGCCTCAAAGATCTCAAAGCCGGCGATGTCCAGGATGCCCAGGAAGGAGACTCCCTGCCGCTTGGTCTTGTCCAGGGCCTTGTTCACCCGCGCCAGGATCCAGCGGAACAAACGCTCGTACATCGCCTTCGCCAGAGCCTCGACCGCGAAGTCCGCCTGAGGGGGAGAGGCAGGGCCAGCGTTATTGCAATACATCAATACAGATATAAGAGTGTGTGTGTGTGTGTGTGAGTGTGTGAGTGTGTGAGTGTGAGTGTGTGAGTGTGTGAGTGTGAGTGTGAGTGTGAGTGTGAGTGTGTGTGTGTGTGTGTGTGTGTGTGTGTGTGTGTGTGTGTGTGTGTGAGAGTGTGATGGCTGTACCTGTTCCTTGGTCTGGGCCTTCTGCACCACCTCTCTGCCCACCTTGATGCGGGGTGTGAGCATGGCGCGGCTGAACTCCGTCACGTTGATGCCCTGCAGGTGGCACACCTTCTGCGCCGCTGGGGGGGTCATTCACACAGGGCCCTGGTCACCATGGCAGCATCACAACCTCACATTTATGATGAAAAAGGGTCATTGGAGCTCAGAGTTTGGGTGGGTGCACTGTGGCAGTGCTCCTGTGTGGGCCGCCTGATTGGCTGTCCGATTGGCCGTCTGATTGTCCATGAACATCATCCACCAATCCGCTCACTTACAGAGCCCTCTCAGTCACATTGTCTCAACTGGAGGGATTTCTACATTTTTGCATTTGACATTTTTAAGCATTTAGCAGACGCTCTTATCCAGAGCGACTTACACAGTTTACATTTCTTTACATACAATCCATTTATACAGCTGGATATTTTACTGAAGTAATTCAGGTTAAGTACCTTTAGCTCAACCTCTCTCCTTCCTCACCTACAACAGCAGTGTCCCCACCTGGGGATTGAACCTGCAACCTCTGAGTTACAAGCCCAGCTCCCTAACCATTACACTACACTGCCAGCCCTCATTATTTCTACCTCAGCAGGGATCCTGGTCTGGCTGTGTGGAAATCAGACCTTTCTGTGGAGTGAACCACACACCTCTCTCCCTCACACACCTGTCTCTCTGGCTCACCTGTGTTGTCGGGCATGGTGGCTTGTTCCTGGTTCCTCTCCTTCTTAAACTCGATGTTCCCCAGCTGCAGCACCGTGGAAACCACCTTCATGATCCCTGTGTGTGGGGGGGGGGGGGGGGCAGAGAGTCATGGTGAAACATGCAGGTTTTACTGTAACACTCCACAGGAAGTGTGTAACACTCCACAGGAACTGCATAAACGCTGAACAGGAAGTGTGTAACGCTCCACAGGCCCCTGTGTGTGGAGGCACAGAGACCCTCAGGAGAGGTGCAGGTTTTACAGTACCGAGCCGCTCCTCTTCGCTGAACCCCATGATGCCCATGGCCTCCAGCGTTTCCTCGTACATCTCATCGTCCTGCTGTCCCGGGACCTGCACGTGCCCCGCCACCAGGAAGCGGTAACTGCTGAACCCCTCCAGCAGCAGCTCCTCTGCGGAACACACACATCTGGTTAATCTAGAGTATCTGTGTGCAGAACACACACGTCTGGTTAATCTAGAGTATCTGTGTGCAGAACACACACATCTGGTTAATATAGAGTATCTGTGCAGAACACACACATCTGGTTAATCTAGAGTATCTGTGTGCAGAACACACACATCTGGTTAATCTAGAGTATCTGTGTGCAGAACACACACATCTGGTTAATCTAGAGTATCTGTGTGCAGAACACACACATCTGGTTAATCTAGACTGTCTGTGTGCAGAACACACACATCTGGTTAATCTAGGTATCTGTGTGCAGAACACACATCTGGTTAATCTAGTAGAGTCTGTGTGCAGAACACACACGTCTGGTTAATCTAGTGTATCTGTGTGCAGAACACACACATCTGGTTAATCTAGAGTATCTGTGCAGAACACACACATCTGGTTAATCTAGAGTATCTGTGTGCAGAACACACACATCTGGTTAATATCGAGTATATATGTAATAGACGTGAACAGTAGACAGTGAGACACAGAGAGCAGGTGTCTGTCCACCTCTCAGTTTGTCCTTGACTCCGGCCACCAGGTAGTAGAAGATGTGGAAGGCCCGCTCGATCTTAGCCTGACGGATACAGCGGGATTTCTCCAGCAGGTCTGCGGTGATGAAAGAGTTAAGGACCCCAAATATACCCTAAATACCCTAAACACCCCACATTAAACACCCAATATACCCCACATTAAACACCCAATATACCCCACATTAAACACCCAATATACCCCACATTAAACACCCAATACACCCCACATTAAACACCCCATTAAACACCCCACATTAAACACCCAATACACCCCACATTAAACACCCAGAACACCCCACATTAAACACCCCACATTAAACACCCCACATTAAACACCCCACATTAAACACCCCACATTAAACACCCCACATTAAACACCCAATATACCCCACACTAAACACCCAATACACCCTGAATTAAAACATCTGAAGCAGAGGATTCTGGCTGTAACCACATCCAAAGCTGCTCTCTCCAAACACCAGGGTAATTACACACAGATTCTATTGACAATCCAGATGGTCAACTCCATCTTCTAAACAGTGAAAGATCTGTATTTCTACTGTTGAAGCTGAAATGTTCCAATTCGATGCCAGTTTATGAATATTCAATACTAGTGGAAATGAATGTTCTCAAACTGTAATACATCACTGGGAGTTCCTGTGACCAGTAAAGGAAGTAAACGGACTTAAGGAGCGCATGAGCTGAACATCTGGCTACCATAGAAACTCTGTGCGTGGCCAACCAAAGGCTCTCCCTGGGTTTGATGGTGTCATGTTAAACGGCTGTAAGCAGGCCCTCCATCAATTTTTTTTTTACACATTTAACCAGGTAGTCACATTGAGATTTAAAAATCTCTTTTACAAGAGAGACCTGGCCAAGAGGGCAGCATAAAACAAATAAACATTCAGGTTACATACAATAAACAACACAGGTTCAGGATACAGGTCTCAATGTTTGCTCCAATGATGTGATGTCGGATGATGAATTTGCCCTGAAGGAAGAGCACAGTTTCCTGGTGACGAGCCAGCTCACTCTCAGCGGTGAGAGTACAGGGGCTCCCGTGAGATATCTGGTTATTGCAGGATCGACAAAGTCCTGGAAACACGGTTGCGATTGTGTTTACTCACGAATCGCGAGGAGTTGTCGTTCTTGATGGTCTTGGCATTCCCGAAGGCCTCTAAAATGGGGTTCGCCTGCAGGAGCTGTTTCTCCAGCTCCCCCTGGTGGATCCAAACGGGGACACGACGTCCAAATAATCGGCCAATTAAAACACAGGCGCAACGACAACGACAATCAAACCTTAAACAAACCCACGGAGGCGGGCGCGCTGAAGCACAGATGCAGCGGATTGGAGGAGAGCTGGAGGACGGAGGGCAGGGCTGCTCCGTGATTGGGCGAGACTTTCACAGTGGGCGGGAAGGGGTAGCAGGCACAGCCAACCTTAGTTGGACAAAAAGCATTGAATGTTTTGGCTGAGGGCTTTGTTGTCAAGAGTGACAAAAGGAATTGAGCTGGCACAAGGACATGAGCGTTGAGTTCCCTGTACTAGCGCTGTCAGGGTTTAATTAAGAAAATAATAAGTAGAGTAAAGAAAAAAGGGGTGGCGGATGGCGTAGCGGTCTAACGCGCCACGCTTTGGAGTGGTGTGCGCTGCCTGTCAGGGACGCGGTTCGAAACCCGCGTCTCTACCAGACCGGCCCTGGTCGTCAGCCCCGATCGGAGGTGGCATTTGGCTGTCTGCCTTCGGGGCAGGGGAGGTGAGCCACCTCCGTTGAGGAGAAGGTTAAAGGAGTCCGTGGAAGAATTTCCATCTCGGAAGAGACGGGAACAATCGGCCAGGAATGTGTGTCTCACTCCCGGAGGACGGGCGGCGGACTCGTGGGGGTGGGGAATTGAAATAAATAGAGGGTTTAATTGGCAACCAAATTGGGAGGAAAAACAAGAAAAAATTAGAAATAATTATTAGTAAAGAAAAACACCATATTGTCTTGGAGTGCATCACGCTTTCTCTACTTCTACCTAAACACGCTATGGACACGTGAGCACGCTGAGAATAGTGCTCTATCTAAACACGCTATGCACATGTGAACGGAACACACTGAGAATCCTGTTTTACTCACGTGGGCAAACACTGTGGCCCTCCAGGACCAGGTTTGAGGGGCCCTGCTGTAGATTATGAAGCTATGAAAAGCTTTTTAGGTGTCAGTGCAGCAGAGAAAACCTTCCCCCGCAAAAGCCTGCAAACCCAGCCACCACCACCACAACTTCCTGTTTCTCTGTCACTTCCTGTTTCTGACAGGAAGGAAACTGCCATGAGAACAGATCCATACCTTTTTAAAACTTGTAGAGTTTGCATCCTGTTACAAGAAGGAAAGAAAAAAAGAATCACCGCCTCTGAATTAATTTAAACGTTTGTTTTTGATACTGAGATAACTCCCACATAACGTTCGGCCTTTGGGTAAACTAATCTCTCCACTGATTGTCCATTCTTAACGTTAGCAGCACTTTAGCGTCCGGTCAGACTAAGTACTGTCTGAGGCCCTGATCTGTGATCCCTTGTGTTTCTATTCTCTCAACATACAAATACAAAATGGATTCCTGTTCTGACTCATGAGTCAGATGAATCAACATCAGTTACTCTGGGTGTGAGGGGGCAGAAGGGTGGGGAGGGGCAGTTACTCTGGGTGTGAGAGGGCAGAAGGGTGGGGAGGGGCAGTTACTCTGGGTGTGAGGGGCAGAAGGGTGGGGAGGGGCAGTTTCTCACAGCGCATGCTTCCTTCTTGCTCTTGTTTGAGGAGGCCACCGTCGCCAGATACTGGATCACCTTCTTAGTGTTCTCCGTCTTCCCCGCACCAGACTCTCCTCTGCAGAGCATTACACACACACACACACACACACACATTATACACACACACACACACACATACACACACACACACACACACCATTACACACACACACACACACACACCATTACACAGACACACACACACACACACAGAGGGTCTGACTGCGCTTTATGCAATGGAAATATGGAGATATTTGTAATCCCAGTTTTTAGTTTAGTTTTTCACAGAAACTGTATTCTCCTTTTACACACATACTCACACATATCCAGTGTTCATAACACACAGGTTTGTTTAGACTGCACTCCAGGGTTAAGGGTGTGTAAGGTGTGTGTGTGTGTGTGTGTGTGTGTGTGTGTGTGTGTGTGTGTGTGTAGGTGTGTGTGTGTGTGTGTGTGCGTGTGTGTGCTCAAACTCACGTGCACAGGATGGACTGGTCCTCACGATCTGCAGAGAAGCAAACAGTGTGTCAGGCCGGGTTTAGACATGGTTTAGGTCTGGTTTATATGGTTTATACATGGTTTAGACATGGTTTAGGCCTGGTTTATACTGTTTAGACCTGGTTTAGATCTGGTTTAGGCCTGGTTTAGGCCTGGTTTAGGCCTGGTTTAGACATGTTTAGACACGGTTCACATATTGTTTAATGACAGGGTTCAGACATGGTCTATAGACATGGGTGCCTATAACACACACATACACGAACAGAAATGGAATATGACGTTTGAGTGCCATGCTGTACGTGCGGCTGTGTTTCGCCATGCAGCGTACTCTTAAGAGCGCTCCTCTGGGTTTTCCATTTCAGATGTTTCCTCGTTTGTGTGTGAAGGTGTGTGCAGGCCCTCAGGCGTGTGAGAGCAGCGCCCCCTGCTGTGCGTTTTGGGGGGCGCCCGTACCTTGCATCATGTTCCTGTAGGCGTTGTCGGCGATGGCGTAGACGTGAGGGGGCACCTCGTGCCGTTTCTTGCCCTTGTACATCTCGATGACCTTCTCAGAGTATATGGGCAGCATCCTGTAGGGGTTGATCACCACACAGAACAGCCCGGAGTACGTCTGAGGAGGGAGGGAGGGTATGTCACACAGAACAGCCCGGAATACGTCTGAGGAGGGAGGGAGGGTATGTCACACAGAACAGCCCGGAATACGTCTGAGGAGGGAGGGAGGGTATGTCACACAGAACAGCCCAGAGTACGTCTGAGGAGGGAGGGAGGGTATGTCACGCAGAACAGCCCAGAGTACGTCTGAGGAGGGAGGGAGGGTATGTCACACAGAACAGCCCGGAGTATGTCTGAGGAGGGAGGGAGGGCATGTCACACAGAACAGCCCAGAATACGTCTGAGGAGGGAGGAGGGTATGTCACACAGAACAGCCCAGAATACGTCTGAGGAGGGAGGGAGGGCATGTCACACAGAACAGCCCAGAATACGTCTGAGGAGGGAGGGAGGGTATGTCACACAGAACAGCCCGGAGTACGTCTGAGGAGGGAGGGAGGGTATGTCACACAGAACAGCCCAGAGTACGTCTGAGGAGGGAGGGAGGGTATGTCACACAGAACAGCCCAGAGTACGTCTGAGGAGGGAGGGAGGGAGTGTCACACAGAACAGCCCGGAGTACGTCTGAGGAGGGAGGGAGGGTGTGTCACACAGAACAGCCCAGAGTACGTCTGAGGGAGGGTATGTCACACAGGAAGTGCTCTCTATTTATGCAGCACCTTTCAAGAACGGGGGTCACAAAGTGCAGATAAAACAGCTAACAGCTACACACACACACACACACACACACACCATTAAACACCATTACACACACACACACACACACACACAAACACACACATCCATAAAGCAGCAAGGCATAAAAACATAAACAAAAAAAAAACACAGTGACAGTACAGTGACAAAATGAAAAATGAAAAAAGTAAATAAATTAAAAAACAATTAGTAACACCTGTCAGTTGAAGGCCTGTCTGAACAAATGGGTCTTTAGACGCCGTCTTAAAAATGTCCAGAGTCACATATGCCATACAGCTACGCACACCATACAGGGGTACAGGGGGAAGAGAGGGGGTATAGGGGGTAGAGAGGGGTACAGGGGGGGAAGAGAGGGGTATAGGGGGAGAGGGGTAGAGAAGGGGGGTATAGGGGGTAGAGAGGGGTATGGGGGGGTAGAGAGGGGTATGGGGGGGGTAGAGAGGGGTACGGGGGCATACAGAGGGTAGAGACGTGTAGAGGGGGTAGAGGGGGTAGAGAAGGGTATGGGGGTAGAGAGGGGTATGGGGGTACAGGGGGTAGAGACGTGTGTAGGGGTAGCACGGGGGGTATGGGGGGTAGAGGGGGTACAGGGGGGGTAGAGACGTGTGTAGGAGGGTGGGGGTACAGGGGGTAGAGACGTGTGTGGGGGGTGCGGGGGGGGGGGTAGAGGGTGTGTAGAGGGTGTGTAGGGGGTGCGGGGGGGTACGGAGGGGGGTACAGCGGGCCGTACTCACGTAGATGAGGCTAGAGTAGTACCTCTCCTTCAGGTTGTGCAGCACAGACGCCTCGTTCAGGCAGGTGAGCTCCGCCATGTCCTCGGCCTTGCTGAATTTGGGCGGGTTCATCTTCTGCACCTCGTCCCTGCCGACGGTGAGCGTCCCACTCCGGTCCACCAGCTGCACCAGCACCTCCTCCCCGCGCTCCTCCTTCACGCAGGCCGCCTCGAAGCCCTGCCGCTCCGACGGGACCCACACCAGCCTCCTGGCCGTCCAGTCGGCCTGCGCAGAGGGGCTGCTGGAGAGGCTCTGGTCCAGGAAGAGGAACTGGTCGTCTTCACTCGCGGTGCTGCTGGCGGCCATCTTGGATTCTGGAGGGATTTGTGGCTCCGCTGTAACGAGGCGGCAGAGAAGGGCTTCATCACGGCCATCAGCGGCTAGGCAGCTTGTTTTAGACAGCACGTACAACGAGCTTTGAGGAGACGTTTAGCGACATGGCAAGAAGCAGAGGGATAGTCGAATCAAATGTACTCAAACATGATCATGTTTCAGGCTGTGTTATTAGTACTGTGTTTATTACCCACACTCACACACACACACACACACACACACACACTCTCACACACACACACACACGACACTCACACACACACACACACACACACACGCACACATAAACACACACACACACACACACCCACACACACACACACACACACTCTCACACACACACACACGCACACACACACACACACACACGTACATTGTAGCTGATCCCTGTATCTCCAGTCATCAGTACAGGTGAATGGTACATGGCTCTGATAGCAGCCAGGCTGCCCCGCCCCATACACCTGAGAGAGGAGGAGGGGAGGGGCGGCATGTCTCCAGCAAGGAGCACAGTTTATGCCAGGAAGTCAGGGTCGCTAAGGTTACGGTCAGAAGTAGCTCCGCCCAGGGCCAGATTAAACGGATAGACCAGTGTGTCTCAGTCCATTCCGGCAGGGCACACTGCGCTGCACGTTTTCATTCCAACCGCCTCTTAATCATACTCAAGTGATCATCAACAGACGACCGATGCAGATGATATGTTGGGAGCGGAAATTGTTGGGAGGTTGGAATTAAAATTTCGAAAATGTTCGCTGCTACACCGCTAGCATAGCAAGCACGATCTGCACCGAACCGGAAAGACTTTTTGCAGGTTGCAAGGTGCTTACGTTGTGTATGACTTTCAAAAATAATACATTTAAAATAAAATTGTCTCTGAAAATATTCATATTTAAAAAATATTTGAATATTAAAAAGTATTTTATATATATATATTTTTTTATATATATATATTTCCCTCTGTCTGGACCCCCTGTGGCTATTGGACCCCAGGCACGTGTCTAGTTTGCCTCTGCCTAGATCTGGCCCTGGCCCCGCCGTCACAGCGAGGTGACACAAAGCCGCTATTTCATCTCGCGATACTTTAATCTGATCCGTTCAGCTTTCCACCCAGCCGGCCCAGAGAGGACACTAAACGATCTCCATTAAATATCCAAACCTTTCCTCCAGGGCACCAGGGTTGTCTTTGCTATTATTATATATTATTTTAAATCCTCTGATACCAAACAGGTCAAATGCAGACGGACAGCCAATAATAACGACAGACGAAAAAAAGACATATTTTTGGTGATCTGTATTACGAGAGACCAAAGCCAAAGGGCTGAAATGTACTGGAGAATGAAAATAACGGCCTGTGTGTATTCTGATGAAATTAGAATAATTCAATGCAAATCCTGAGATATTTGTCCTGATTAACAATTATTGTTAAATTTGAACTTGCTTAGAAGCCATCGTAATCCAGACCAGCTTTGTAATGGCTCAACTGAACGGACACACACAGACGGATCTGAACAGAACCAATGGCACAACGCACAAACTGGCTCAGTTGGTAGAGCATGGCGTTGGCAGCGCTTAGGTTTTGGGTTCAATCCCCACTGGGGCCACATAGGCTACACTGAAAATGTATGCATTCACTAATGTAAGTCGCTTTGGATAAAAGCGTCTGCTAAATGGGAAACAGCCAGCCTCTAGCATAGCCTGTGTCTTTTAAAAGAAAAAAACGCTTTGTTCTTTGAAAAACAATCCTTCTTCGTATAAATTCATTATTGACACAACACATAGGCCTACTTGTCCACGGTCCGCGTAAAGATGCAGGTTACTAATATGAGCTGACCAGTGTAGCGGATCAGCTCACGTGAGCACCCGCTGCAGAGTGACGTGGATAAGAGTGCGATTAGTTCCCGGAGTTGGGGACTTGAGTCTTTAGCTCGGCGAGCTTAATCGCTCTCTTGTCGCGTCGGAGATCCCCCTCGGTTCGAAACTCGCTGCGGGCAGAACCACCACCGTCACACCAGCATCGCATCCACATTGCCGTTATTTCCCAGCGGAGGATAACTGGAGTTCCCAGTCGTTTCGGCGGCCGAAGATGCGCTCATTCAGCACGAAGAGAAACTTGAACCACTCTACCTTACAACGCAATACATCATTTACCGCTTTTCACCAGTTTACAACGAGAGCCACCATCAATCCATCAAAACTCTTCAGACTCCACTACCACTGAATCTGTACATTTAACTAATTGTCATCACCACTGCTTACATTTACATTTTAAGCATTCAACAGACGCTCTTATCCAGAGCGACTTACAAGACGTGCATTAATACGTGGTAGGAACAATCATAGTTAGCGCAAGAGATCAGTGCAGTAATACAGCGATAGACATCATTGCAGGCGTCTGCGTACCATACCTGTAACACTGGGAAGGAAAAGGTTAGTGTATATGTATTTTTTTCTATTATTTTTTTTGGGGGTGTATAGTGTAGAACAAGTAAACAGTGGTGATGACAATTTAGCTAGATGGACAGAGTTCAGTGGTAGTGAAGTCTGAAGAGGTGGGTTTTGAGTCTATTGCAGAAGATCGCAAGTGATTCCGCGGTCCTGACCGATTGCGGGAGGTCGTTCCACCACCGAGGGGTCAGGACAGAGAAGAGGCGAGACCGCGAGGAGCGGCTGCCAGGCGCCCGGAGGGATGGGGCAGTCAGTCTGCCAGAGGAGGCGGAGCGGAGGGGTCTGGGCGGGGTGTAGGAGTGATGAGTGACTGGAGGTATGGGGGAGCAGTACCTCTAGCCGCTTGAAAAGCAAGCACCAGTGACTTGAATCTGATGCGTGCTGCGATGGGGAGCCAGTGCAGAGAGGAGAGTAGAGGGGTGCGGTGGGTGAACTTCGGCCGGTTGAACACCAGACGAGCGGCAGCGTTCTGGACTAGTTGCAGTGGCTTGATGGCACAGGCCTGAAGGCCTGCCATGCTTACATGTTTAATACTGCATTTTTTAATATGTATCTAGGCTATGTTTAATACCGTCTCTAAAAAAATATATAAAATTAAAATTCAAAAAATAAAAATTCACTAACCCTTTCTCTCCCAGTGTTACAGGTATGGTACGCAGCTGCCAACAATTATGTCTATCGCTGTATTACTGCACTGATCTCTTGCGCGAACAATGATTGTTCCTACCTTGTATTTATGCACATCTTGTAAGTCGCTCTGGATAAGAACGTCTGCTAAATGCTTAAAATGTAAAATGTAAATGTAAGAGCATCGAGTTTTATATTTTATCCACGCGCTTGAGTAAAAATGAGCTCATCATTCAGTTCAATAAAAGTGTTCTTGTCCTGTCGTGTTATTGTCTTGATTAGTTTCACTAAACACGAATTTACTGACGCCCATATGGTCCGGCGTTTTTAAACATTCTTTACCAGTTGCCTCGGACGAATTTTGATATGAAATGGACCACAGAAACATGTTCACAATACCCAGATATTATAAACCTGGATTATAATCAATACTTTTTTCTGAGATATAAAGTATTGAGTATAAATCGAATTAGTTATATTTAAAACTCCAACTGTAAATAACTACAAAATAAGAATAATAAAGTATTAATAGAGATACTCACACAGGGGAAATTTGCCGAGTTATCACGTGGATGTTTTGAGTCCTGTGCGTGTTTGCGGGGTACTCCACAGAGGATCGGTCCGAATGTCCGACAGCGGGGCTATTTAAACCCGCACGGCCTGCGCGAGGGAGGAGCGGCGCACGAGCATCCTCCTCTCAGGTGTCCGCGCGCACGAGCATCCTCCTCTCACGTGCGCGCGCACATCCTCCTCTCAGGTGTGCGCGCGCAACATCGCTATTGGCATCCTCAGACCCACGCGGAACGTAAAACGATGACTGGACTGTCAAAAAATAATTAAAACATATATATGTATATGTGGTTCTCTGTGGCCCAGTTGATGGAGCACAGCGTTGGCAACGCTTAGGTTGTGGGTTCAATCCCCACTGGGGCCACATATACTGAAAATGTATGCATTCACTACTGTAAGTCGCTTTGGATAAAAGCGTCTGCTAAATGGCGTATATTATATTATTATTATATTATTCCAAGGCCTTCATTGGCTGCTGAATGACAGAAACCTGCAGAAAGGTCCATCCTCAGACAGCAGCGGACACTCACAATAATTACATACATAAACAAAGCAATGAAAAAAACCAACAACAATATCTTGATTTTATTTATTTAATTTCTATTCCTCCTTGTTTCAACCAGGAAATCACACTGAGATTATTGATCAGTTTTGTTTTGGGTTATATAGAAAATAATTAAAACATATATATGTATACATGTGCGTGCGTAGTTAAGGTCAATGTGAAGACTTATTTTGCGCATAGCCTACGCGCACAAACGCGTTTATCAGAAAGCGACCAATCGAAACGCAATAACTTCGGTGGCCAGGCTAGGACTGATTTCAGTTATATATGCCAAATCTCAAAAAGTCTAATCATTCTCTTCGTGTTTGTGCCACCCTCTAAAACGTAGCCTACATGCAATCAATTCGCGTGCCTAAATGCACATATTTCAAATCGTGTTGGTCTTACATTACATCACAGGCATTTATCAGACGCTCTTATCCAGAGCGACTTACACAGTTTCACATTTCTTTACATACAATCCATTTATACAGCTGGATATTTTACTGAAGCAATTCAGGTTAAGTACCTTTAGCTCAAGGGTACAACAGCAGTGCCCCACCTGGGATCGAACCTGCAACCTTTGCGATACCAGCACAGTTCCTTAACCATTATGCTAACACTGCCGTCTTTTCAAATTGTGTTTCTTTTCTGTTCAGTAGTAGGCTACCGTGTTTCGTGTATTGCGTTATAGACAGGTGACAGGTGTAACCGGGGCACGGGGAGAGGCGAGACCTTGTTAAAGGCACGGGTAACGCGCATGCGAGATTAAAGAGGAACATACGGGTTCCGACATGGAAATACGCGTTTGATATGCAAATGACCTGCGGTGTACTCACCTGCGGTGTTCAGCTCGTGGAATCCGTCAGCGGTGAATGGTCTGTATTGTGAGGGTTTACACTTAATCTATATTGCCTTCGTGTGTCACTGGTGTTCGATTTGAATGCGACGCGATACGCGAGGGAACACAGTGGAATGTGTGTCGTATTTTCTCGTGTCCTCTTTGGGAAGAACGCGAATAGCCCGGTGTAGGCCATCAGCCCAGGCACTGTCCTGCATGCTGTTGCACGTTTGTTTCTATTGCTGTAATATTTTTCTTGCATAATATTGATTTACCAGAAGTCTATCCCTCATCTGATTGATGATTGTTCCTCAGCATTAGGTGTTTGATGAGCAGACATTCATTCATTCATTCATTCATCATCTAACCCACTTATTCAGGGTCATGGGGGGGCTGGAGCCTATTCCAGTATGCATTGGGTGAGAGGCAGGAATACATCCTGGACAGGTCACCAATCCATCGCAGGGCACATACAACATTCACTCACACACTCATACCTACAGGCAATTTAGACTCTCCAGTTACCCAAATTGCATGTCTTTGGACTGTGGGAGGAAACCCACGCGGACACGGGGAGAACATGCAAACTCCACACAGAAAGGCCCCGGCCGGGATTCTAACCCCAGACCTTCTTGCTGTGCGGCGACACAATGTGCTATCCACTGCAGCACCGATTTCTTGCCAAAGATCAACACAAAATGTTCTATGCTGTTAAATACTACTAAGAAAAAAAACTCTATAGCTTTTTCTGAATTAATTACAAATAAGAAAACTGACAATAATTGATTCCTCGAGTTGAGGAAAGGTACAGATATGTACCAAGGTAGGGTAATGAATCGTTGTGCATGCTGACAGCCATATTGGAATGGAGATTAGTCTTGTGCCGCAAGCAACATCTTCTGACTAAAGGTACGATTCAGTACCCTACAGGGGTACTGCCACAGTGACAAGCATCTGTATTTGAATAGGTACAACATGGCACCTGTTTCTGCCAGTGTATGTGTGTGTAAGCCGTTCTCAGTTGTGTTAGGGAAAACAATTGCATCCAATAAATTGGTTTTGTGAAATGTGCATTTCAGGGGCGATTCAAGGATTTGACCTTTAGGGGGGGCTCAGCCCCCAATGAGAATGTGAGATGTACACATGCAAAACACAAGCCTACATTTCTAAAATTAATTTACTGTTACATTCCCCCAAAACAAAAACACCACAATGGTGGTCGCTCTCAACATTTAAACACCTCTCTCTCTATCTGTGGTATTTGTTAAAATAGATATTAAGTAAAAAATGTTCTTTAGAAAAGAATGACTAAACATTTTCAGGGGGGCTGAGATGAAAGAAAATAGGGTCTAAAATCTCCACTGGTGCATTTATTTACGTACCGGAGTACATTTTCGTTATCCTGACTACTACTCACTGTTATGTTTAAGATCCACATATACAGCTGGGATATTTACTGAATGGAAAAAGGGAGGTAAAGTTCTCAGCATTACAGCGTAGGATTCGAACCCGCGACCCTGAGCTCCAAATGACAGTGCTCATGTCCACAGCTCGTTGGTCTAGGGGGGGTATGATTCTCACCTTGGTTGTGAGAGGGTTCAACTCCCAGCTAAGCCCTAAAAACATGGTCAAATGATCAGACTTGTAATATAATGCACTTGTTGACTCTTTAACTGAAATGGCCATTCAAGAAAGGACAGCGTTACTACTGAAAGAGGCTTAATGCTCAATCATCTGAGCTCAGCAGGTAGAGCACGACGTTGACAACGCTTAGGTTGTGGGTTCGATTCCCACTGGGACCACATATACTGGGGGAAAAAATGTATGCATTCACTACATCTTGTAAGTCGCCCTGGATAAGAGCGTCTGCTAAATGCTTAAAATGCACTTAAAATGTACAACCACATTAAACAACTCTTTATGGCCGAATATGAATGGCTCGTGTCAGAACCACTCTGCCATAGACTGCAGCTCTGGGTAATATATGAAGACATATATGGTTTGCAATCTTTTCACTGGCTGGATTAATTTGCCTACACAAAGAGGCAGAATTGAAAGGTGGCACTCATAAAGCGAGTCGTATTGACAGACGGAGAGCTGCTTTTAATATTGGCTCTCTGTGGTTATGGTTTTTTTTTTTTAAGTGCCGTTTAATTTGTTTCAGAGAAAAAAATAATAAAAAGACGGATTTGGACGATCGATTTCGTAAATTGAGTTTCGCAGTGGAATTCCGTCTATACGTATTTAGCCGAACTGGTTTTAAAACTCTGAGAATCGCGTTGCAAAAAGGACACACACAGCCACACACACTGCTCGAACACACAATATACACACACAGACACACACACACACACAGGTACACTATTCGCGCACACACACACACACACACACACACACACACACACACACACACACACACACAGTTTCTAATAAAAGAAGCCGAGACAGATTTATATGAAAGGTAATATTAATTAATATAACATTGTTAACTAGAGTTAAAGTGACGGTTAATTCCATCTCACAGAATTGTAGTTGTAGGTCAACATTTTTTAATTATTGGACAATGTTTTAATTATTGGCCAATCAGCAACGAGTGGCTGGCATGACTGCCGCTTCCATAAATACGTCGAAGTGTACATCCCTCTTTCTCTCTCCCCATCTCCCGCTCCCTCTTCCTCTGCCTCTCCCTCTCTCACACAAACATACGAGACCGATACAAGATAAAGTGTCATGAAACAGTTATAGTATACAAACTTTAAAAATAAGAACAAATACACGTTATTTCCTACCTCCAGGCTACCAATTACCAAAAGCAAAACTACAGCAGCAGATAATTACGAAAGGCTACTTGAGCAAAACCGTATATCGCCACTAGATGGCAGTATTGCTTCACGAGTTTTTGTTTTTGGCAATGAGAGTTCAACACTGCCAGTGTGCTTTGCTGATTAAAGTGAGTGGCGGAGCGATCTTCTCGCTGCTTGTATGCTGTCATTGGTGTGGTAAGGTCATTGCAGTCGTTATTTATTTGAAGTACATTTAAAAATAGATACATAGTTTAACTCTTAGACCTTTAAAAAAAAAAAGTTTCAGATTTTTCTCCTAATTTGGTAGCCAAATTACTTTAATTTGCCCTCCCCACACGGGTCCGTGGCTCTTCTCTATGAGGCAAGCTAATTCTCCGAGGACAGTGAACTCTGCTTCCTTCGAGATGGAATTCACCCCCACCCATGTTCTGGAGACTCCCTCACGTGCTTCACGGTTCACCGGTTCACCACCCCCGGAGCGGACAGACAAACGCCCCCCCCGATCGGGGCTGGTCTGGTAGAGTCACGGGTTTCGAACCGCATCCCTGACAGGCAGCGCACACCGTATCGGACCGCCAAAATACGGTGCGTTAGTTAGACCGCTATGCTACCCGCCGCCCCATCCCACAGACCTTTCGACAGCGCCTTCTTAGAAAACAGCCAACAACTAATTGTGGTAATGAATGTAGGTCAGGCCCCAAGGCTGTAGCTACTGTGTGAGATTCCCAACTGTGAGGCAACACTCATGTGGCCATAGGAGGGAGACCAGAAATACTCCACAACCAGCAGACATGTGCTATAGATACACACACGGCTGCATATGCCTCCCATTCCATCTTTCCCACAGAGCATTGCTCCATATCATCCACAGCTCCATACATTATGCTCAACCTTCTTTCCAGCGATCTCACATTTCATTCCTGGCATAAGGAAATATATTTTTGTATTTGTGTCCCGCGCGGGTAGGTCACCTCAAGGCCAAGTTCCAGACCCCCCAGTAGGTGGAGTGTGATACTCTTTTCCCATTGGATGTGATGTCCTTCTTGTGGTCCGTACCGGCTGTGCCCGCAGGCCCGGGGGAGCAAGCTGGCAACCTCCTTTACTTCACAATTTGTATATGCTGGGGGCCTCCGATGGTGCAGCGGGCTAACGCACCCGTATTGGCTGGTCCTTTACGAGTGTGAGCTGCCTATCACGGTCACGGTTTGAAACCCGACTGTACCAGACCGGCCCTGGTGGGGAGCTCCGATTGGTGGTGTCGTTTCGCTGTCCACCCCAGGGGAAGGGGGGAGGGTGAGCCGGCACAAACTCGCTGAGAAGCGCGTATGGGTGTCTTCAGAACATGGGTGGGGGAGAATTCCGTCTTGAAGGAAGGAAGCTGCCCTCTGAGAATTAGCTTGGCAAAATAGAGGAGGGCAAATCAAAATAAATATGGGGTATATTTAGCCACTAAATTGGGAGAAAAACGGCAAAAAATCTCAAAGACAGATTTAGAAAACAAAAACAAACAAAAAAAAAAACATTTTCAGGTCACAGGTCAGGTCAAGTCACAGGATTCTGATGTTTTAGTCTAATTGGTCTGATGAACAGAACCAGTCAAACTGGTATAGCCGCACACACACACACGGGCGACACAACGACAGAAGAGCATTTTAACTGGAGAACTTAAATAAATATTAACTACGTTGTCAGTACTTCTGCTACGTGGTTTGTGCAATGAACACTTACCATGCAGCTCCAGGGCTGGGCGAAACAGAGTCCTCGACAGTGAGGAGGTGTGTCTTACCCATGACTCAAACCAGCAACCTCCTGAGCACCCTAGAGGCTATGCCACACATCTGTCCCAGTCTGTAGCGGCCTGTGTGTGTGCATGTGCGTGCATGATTGTCCTACCTCTCCACCCCACCTCTCAAGCCAGTCTTAAATCTAATTAATACCTCAGGTGGTTATACTTCAAATCAATTTCAGAGAATATACGCCATTTAGCAGACGCTTTTATCCAAAGCGACTTACAGTAGTGAATGCATACATTTTCAGTATATGTGGCCCCAGTGGGGATTGAACCCACAACCTAAGCGTTGCCAACGCTGTGCTCTACCTGAGCTGAGACACACAGAGCCACAGAGAACCACGCTACCTCCTGAGCCACACAGAACCACGCTCTACCTACTGAGCCACAGAGAACCACACTCTACCTCCTGAGCCACCACGCTCTAGAGCCACACAGAACCACACTCTACCTGAGCCACACAGAACCACGACCTACTGAGCACACAAACCACACTCTACCTACTGAGCCACACAGAACCACACTCTACCTCCTGAGCCACACAGATCCACATATACAGCGTATATAGAGCGTATACACACGTCGTGTGTTTGATTGTGGCCAGTGAAAGAGTGTCCTCAATAGACAGGAACGCAACGTTTATAAAAAGAAGGAAGTGAGACGCGCGCAGCTCTCCTCGCCACTCCGCGCGAGTCGCGTCGCGTCAGCACAGCCGCTGCAGTGACCCACAATGCGCCGGGAGCAGAAAATAACGCGTGTTCCTAAGAGCCAGAATGTAAGGAGGACTGCAGGCGCTGGAGGAATGCGCGGTGATCCACATTCCCGCGGATCGGGTTTCGGCTGCACGGAACATCGGCTCGGCCGCTGCCTTTGATTAATGAACCGCGGAGAACGTATGAGCACAGAGTCAAGGCAATGCCTCGGTCTCTCTCTCTCTCTCTCTCTCTCTCTCGCTCTCTCTCTCTCTCTCTCTCTCTCTCTCTCTCTCTCTCTCTCTCTCTCTCTCTCTCTCTCTCTCTCTCTCTCTCTGTCTCTCTCTCTCTCTCTCTGTCTCTCTCTCTCGCTCTCTCTCTCTCTCTCTCTCTCTCTCTCTCTCTCTCTCTCTCTCTCTCTCTCTCTCTCTCTCTGTCTCTCTCCCTCTCTCTCTCTCTCTGTCTCTCTCTCTCTCCAGCTGTGCGGCGGGGGGTCCTGAGTCCTTTAGCCGCTCTGACGTTTGCCCGGGTGACAACCGCGGGGTTTTTGAGTGATATAAATATGCACACAGCCCTCGGGGAGGAACGCCCACTGCGAGCGGATTGGGCGGCTGAATCAACCCGCCTGCTTCTGATTGCTCGGCCTTTGCGACGTACATTACCTCAGTTGTCACCAGTCCTGTGTTTAGACCTGACCCTACAGGGTCATGGCTGGATAGTAACCCTATAGTTTTTATTTCAGATCTCGCGCATGCGCATTTGCATTTGCATTACATTACATTCCAGTGTTTGGTACAAGTGGTACGTTTTCAAACACGAGCTGGCAACCGTAACTGTAACCCTAACTCTAACTCTAATCCTAACCGGGACCGTAAACCTAACCCTAACTCCTAACTCTAAACTCTAACAACTCTAACTCTAAATCTAACTCTACTCTAACTCTAACTCTGACTCTGACTCTGACTCTAACTCTAACTCTAACTCTAACTCTAACTCTAACTCTAACTCTGACCATAACTGTAAAACAGCTGGAATGAGGGTTGAACGTCGTTGCTATGGGGACTCAATCAAACCTTGCGAGAGTCGGACAAAATAGGAAAAAATAGGGTCACTATCTAGCCATGTCACTATCTAGCCTGCAGCAGGACAGGAAGTGAAACTAGTGGAACAGACAGGGGCAGGAAGTCAGGAGAAGGTTAACCAAGCCTCATAAGACTCCAGGAGGAGACCGCCACTCTGTGTCGGTCGTGCATAGATAGTGACCCTATTTTTCCCTATTTTGTCCGACTCTCGCAAGGTTTGACTGAGTCCCCATAGCAACGACGGAAAGCGTCCAACCCTCGTTCCAGCTGTTTTACACTTAGAGTTAGAGTTAGAGTTAGAGTTAGAGTTAGAGTTAGAGTTAGAGTCAGAGTCAGATTTAGAGTTAGAGTTAGAGTTAGAGTTAGAGTTAGAGTTAGAGTTAGAGTTAGAGTTAGAGTTAGAGTTAGAGTTAGAGTTAGAGTTAGAGTTAGAGTTAGAGTTAGAGTTAGAGTTAGAGTTAATGTTAGAGTTAATGTTATTGTTAGGGTTACCAGCTCATCTTTGAAATTGACCACTTTTTCCAAACTGGAATGTAATGTAGTGCGAATGCAAATGCGCATGCATGAGATCTGAAAAAAATAAATTGGGTTACTATGTAGCCATGACCCTCTAAACCGGGGGTATTCAAACCCAGGCCTCGAGGGCCAGACTACACCACCCGATTTCACAAATTAGCTCGCTTCCTGGACCATATTCAAAATCAGGTGGTGTAGGTGCGTGGTTGGAGCAAATATCTGCAGACACTGCAGACCTCGAGGCCTGGATTTGAATACCCCACTCTATACTACCTAGCAACGGCCTACACAGTCAGATGTGAAACACAAGGTAACGTGTTTGCCAGCTGCAGCTTGTGAAAGGGCGGCTTTGTGTAGCTACGGCTGACCCTGCCACAGTAATCGCACTTAATTCAGCCAATTTGGATGATATTCCTGGTGCCGGGCGTTGGCTCTCTGGCGCCCCCTGTCTGTGGTGCTGTTCAGGAGCAGGTCTGCTCGTGGGTCCAGGGCGTCAAACTCAGTGCCTGGAGGACCCTCACTAGGAAGAAAAACGCAAAACTGACCTCAGACCAGCACTCACGGGCAACTTCCACTTTTCTCCAATCAAATTTGAATTGATAAAATTGTTTAATTAGCTGCAACCATTTACATATTCACGTTCCCTGAAAAACAACCATTGCCGGAATTGTCCTTATACAAGCTGCATTGACTGTAATCAAATCAGCATACAGAATCACTAAGAAAGGGTTGTATTACAACTCTAACAACAGAGAACATTGTTAGCCATTTCCCAGCAAAACAATTTAACCGCCCACGTTATTGGTTTATTAGTTGCCAATGCTATCCAGATAAAGTGACAGTATCGTCTACACAGATATGCCATTGCAAGAAAAGCCACACGCACTGTAAAACAAACATATTTTACATATATTAGTTTACTGTATCTGTGGCTATTCTTGAAAGGATGCAATTTGAGCATGTAATTATCATACATTTATTCTATTTTTTAATTTAATTTTTTACGTAAACCAAATTTAAAGGAGTTAGAGTAACTTAATAATAATAAATAATAATAATAGCTTTATTTGTATAGCACCTTTCATACAAACAGCAGCTCAAAGTGCTTTACAGGGAAAATAAGGCATAAAAATATATATACATACATATACACACATATACATACATATACATACACACATATACATATACATATACACATATATATACATACATACATACATAGGCATAAGACAAAAGTAAAAAAGAATAATAAAAATCAAGTAAATACACACAACAATCATACTCAATTCTAAGGTTTAAAACATAGAGACAATAAAAGTATAGTCGACCTAATAAATTAATTAAAAGCACCCGAGACTTAATGCTGATGTGCCCCCAGCCCCCGTGAACGTCTACGTCATCGGCGTGCACATCGCGCCGGTGTTTACCGGAGCCGCACCGGAGGCGAGACCCATTCAGTCGCTCAAAAACAATGAGGTGGCTCAGAAGAGACTAGAGAGGAGTCGCGCAAGCTCGTAGCTCATCGCACTCTCTCCCTCCAGGGCTGCGTGACACACGCGACAGATGAGAAATGTCTCTTGACAGATTCTGCAGCCTCGACGGCTCCGATCCCTTCTGGGTAAGTGGCGTGTTGTTGTGGGAGCGATTCTGTGCGGCTAACTGCCATTAGCCGGCTAGCGTTATCTGGCTAGCAGCCGCTTGAAGCAGCATGTTGTTTTTTAAAGTCTTGCCCCAAAGTCCACGGGGCACTTGTTCTGGGATTTACGGTCGGGGCGTGCTTTAAGCGAAGTGCCACAAACAGGTCCAGCCAGTACATTGATATTTACTAGATTCCCTCAAACTTCCCGACGTTTTGACACGCGATTCTCTCTCCAAAAGATGCCATTTGTTTTCGGCGTGTGCAGGTAGTGTACGCTAGCCTCTGCGCGCTAGCGCGCTAACGTTTTGCCCTCTCATGTTGTGTCACGGGCGATTTGACCGCAAACCGTTACATCTAGCTTCCGTAGTGGGTCTTGTTAGCTGGCCAAACCTCGCGATCTGGGGAGGAAATACAGTAAACCGAGGGCTGTTTTAGCTGCTATGTCTATATTATCTTGCTATTGGTGGTTAGCAAACTTTTAAGTTCGCTAAACCGCAGACTGTAGGTGGCACAGGCAGCGCTAAAAGCTAGCTCTCACTGTTCGGCTAGATTAGCATCGCTAGCTCGGTGTCTGGCTGCTGGCATGCTTGTTGGGGATCTGTAAAATTCCCGTTCGTTGTTTCGGTGGAAGGGTCAGGCTAGCTGCTTCGACGGTGGCAGCTCTGCCGAGCTATCCCCCGAAACTAAGTGAGGAAAGTGGTACACCGGGTAATGTCTGTCTGCGTGGAGCTCGTATCACCGCTGTCACTGTGATTACCTGGCTGTTAGATAACGCTAATCCGTGCTCTAATGCCCATGTTACCCGGCCAGCTCCTTACACACAAACCCTTTGTTAGAGAACATCTTCAATTGGCAGCTAGCCCTGCAGCTATAGACTGTGGCGACACTGGCTCTAAGTGCGAGTGTCATTCAAATAAGTCTTAATTGTACAGCTGTGGTATAATCGAGATTCAGACATGGTTACAATAAAACGCATTTATTTTGGGTAAATTTGTGGTCAAGGTTTTGCCAGATGTTTGTCCACAATTTCGCACGCGTTTTTTTTTCTCTCCTAAAAAAACATTCTAGGTTTTCCTCTCGCTTTTTTGTTATTCAGGAAGTTACGAGTCTTAGGCTGGCTAAATACCTTTGTCACTACCTTAGCAACAGACATCTCAAAGATTTATTGTGGCCAAATGTCTATTCGCCTCAACATCAACAGCAGCCGTGCCTTTCTAATGTAGGGTCTAATATAGTGTCTAATGAGCGCTATGTTGTGTTGGTCTAGTTGTCTAGTGCTATACGTTGCGATATATATATATATGCCATTTAGCAGACGCTTTTATCCAAAGTGACTTACAGTAGTGAATGCCATACATGTTCAGTATATGTGGTCCCAGTGGGAATCGAACTCACAACCTAAGCGTTGTCAGCGCCGTGCTCTACCTTTTGAGCTACACAGAACCACGCTCTACCTACTGAGCCACACAGAACCACGCTCTACCTACTGAGCCAGCCACACAGAACCATGCTCTACCTTTTGAGCTACACAGAGAACCACGCTCTACCTACTGAGCCACACAGAACCACGCTCTACCTACTGAGACACACAGAACCACACTCTACCTACTGAGACACACAGAACCACGCTCTACCTACTGAGCCACACAGAACCATGCTCTACCTACTGAGCCACACAGAGCCACGCTCTACCTACTGAGACACACAGAACCACACTCTACCTACTGAGACACACAGAACCATGCCTCTGACCTACTGAGCCACACAGAACCACAGAACCACACTCTACCTTCTACCTGAGCCACACAGAACCACACTCTACCTACTGAGCCACACAGAACCACACACTCTACCTACTGAGACACACAGAACCACACTCTACCTACTGAGACACACAGAACCACACTCTACCTACTGAGCCACACATCCACATCACATTTCAGCAACAGTCTGGAGGCGGGTAACGCTTGCTAGGGTCTAGGACACCCTCGCCATTCCCACCAGACTAAAAACAAAGTACTTTTGTGTACTTTTTGTGTGGCCCCGCTCTTCAAAGGGCAGTGGCCCGTGGGGGGGGGGGGGCACTAAAAGCCTGCGCCCCTCACGGAGTCAAGAGCACTTTCAGGTTCACTTCAAACATCTTACGAAACGAGCGGGTTTCACATGAACACAGAAGGGTTCTCACCCGTTTTTAGGGGGTTTTTTTAGGGTTTTTTTTACGCATGTCTTTTCGAAAGCGGGGAATATTGCCTCTGAAGGCGAGCGCGCGGTGTTGTGCGGTCCCATGGATTGCTGTTCTTCTTCTTGGGCATGTAGATGTTAGCTGTGGGAGTTTTCTGTGCATTTTACAGCAGCTGTTGGTACTTTATCGGAATGAGAATTTGCAACTTGCACTGTGTGTGTGACAGAAACAGGAAGTGGTATTGTATAGGTAATTGCTGACTCACGGGGTTTGTCCCCAAACGTGCCGTTTATTGTGTCCCTCCCGTGGAGCTGTTTGTTTCCTCTCAGAGGGGCTCTGCTAATTGGATGGGCCCCTTTGGGTCTCGTTGTCTGTGGGGTGAAACCCAGTGGAAGAATTGTGTTTGGGACGAAAGGGAAACTGGTCATTTGTAGGGCTTCAACGCGAGCTGGGCGATGGATGTACAGCGTGTTTTTAATTGATTATTTATTTTATTTTTTAAAGAATTTGTTTCAGATTTTCTCCCAATTTAGTTGCACATCACACCCTCTATTTTTCATGTCAATCCCCCCCCCTCGTATTGTGAGTTTGCTGCCGTAGCCCTGAGACCGGCAGTGACAAAGGCTGTCGACCGTAACTCCGGTACTACAGGGCCACTCCTGTACGCAGCGAACTTCCTGTCGGCTTCCCTCCCCCATCCCTGGGGCAGACAGCCAATCGCCGCCCCCTAGTGGCACTCCCGGCCAGAGCCGACTCTGGCGCAGCTGGTAGAATTGAACCCTGGTCGCAGTGGCCAGCGTCAAACGCTGTAACCGCTAGACCATCCCGGAGGTTGTGTTTTTCACAATTTTAATGTAATTTAATTTATTTCAAAGCATTTTCCCATCTGGGCATTTGATGTTTGTTTGTTTGTTTTTGTCGGCGTCTCAGGACTGGAACCGGACGTGGCACACATTCAGCCCGGACCTCACCCAGTGCTTCCAGAACACAGTGCTGGTGTGGGTCCCCTGTGCCTACCTCTGGGTCTGCGCGCCCCTCTACTGCCTGTACCTGCGGCACCATGACCGGGGCTACATCTGCATGACCCACCTCAACAAGGCCAAAACTGTGAGTGTGACCGCTTAGCTGCCCCTCTACCCCCCCACACACCTCCCCCACACCCTCTACCCCACACCCCTGTACCCCACACCTCCCCACACCCTGTACCCCACCCCCCACCCTGTACCCCACACCCCCCCACACCCTGTACCCCACCCCTGTACACCTCCCCCCACCCTGTACCCCACACCCTGTACCCCACCCCCTCCCCCCCCCCCCACCCCCCCCCCCCCCCCCCCACACCCTGTCCTGTTTCCCCTATGTCAGGGTCAGTGATTGTGCGCTCTGCGTGTGAATCAGTCTGAGTCTGTGCTCGGGAACTTGCCAGGAAAGGCGATTAGTCTCGCTTTCGGGTTTAATGACTAGTTACGTGTGTCCCACGCGACGCGCTCTCACACACAGACAGTTTAAATGACAGGTCTGTGATCCACCGGTCCTGTTTCTCATGTTGTGTTCCTGCCCAGCCCTGTCCACTGAAGCCTCGCGCTCCCAGTCTGCTCCAGTTTCAGGAAACGGCCTGTGAGGCTGCACGCCTTTCAGAGCGAGCCTTTGAAGGGGTGTGGAGGAAATGGACAGGTGTGTGGTGGTGCTGGTGTGTGTGTCGGTGTTTTCCCAGCGCTGCTTGTGCCCCTCTCCCCAGGTGGTGGCGGCGCTGCTGTGGGTTATCTGCTGGGCAGATGTCTTCTACTCTTTCTGGGAAAGAAACCAGGGGGTCGTTATAGCCCCCGTCTACCTGGTCAGCCCCACCATACTCGGCATAACAATGGTGAGAGCCCCCCCACATGCGCACGCACTTACACACACTCACATACACTTACACACACTTACATACACACACTCACACACACTCACACACACTTACACTCACACATACACTCATACACACACTCACACACACTTACACTCACACTCACACATACACTCACACATACACTCATACACACACTCATACACACACACACACACACACACTCACACACTCACACACCCTCACACACACACACACACCACTCACACACACACACAAACAGTTACATACACACTTGCACACTCACACAAATACTTGCACATACATACTCATACACACTCACACTCACATATACACACACACACACACACATGCACACATACATACACATTCACATACTCATACACACACACACACACATACACACACACACATATATATATACATGCACACTTACACTCACACACACATACACAAACACATTCTGTTTGGCGAGGATCTGTTTTTGTTTCATGGGGTTCAGGGCGACGGTGCTCACTGGGAGAAAGCTCAAACAGGGCAGGGTGCTGCTGTCTGAGGCTGGTGAACAGGTTGGACTCGATCCTCAATATTTGAGAACTAACAGTCCTATTGTTGAAAATGCACTTTAACAGAACAAAGTGTCACTCTGGAGTCTGTTCTCCCACTGCGGCCACTGTTTCCCAATCTGCCGGTCGCCCCGGATACGGTTCAGAGAGCGCCAGTCGCAGTAGGGAGCTTGCGAGTTAGCGACGGACTCACTCCTCGAAAGCGCAACTTCACTGAAGCCTGTAGTGTTCCACGTGAACGCTCAATTTGCGAACGCACTTAAGAGCGACCTACTTAGACCGGTTGAGCAATTTCATTAAAGCGATCAGGAACAATGGGCCCTGATGTATCATTAATATTGGCAGTGATACTTTGTATGTTGAATATTGGCAGGGTGTTGTTAGTAGGGTTGCCAACTTTCTATTGTCCAAATACGGGACAGAAGGCGGGGCACACGGGGTGAAGTGTGTAGGGATGTAAATCAACACATACTGTATACTGTAACGGCGACTGCTGAAGGAAGACTCGGGGAAGTTTGCTTTTCCATGATCACACTGCCAGCTTTACTGCAACAAAGCTTATAGACACAGGGCACAGCCAAGAACACGAGAAACTCACAGGGTCACTTCTTAGACGTACAAACACAGCCACGGTTACAACACTAATCCACTCAATGACACAAGGGGTGATGGGGAACTGGCACACAAGAAATCATGGGAGACTGAACACACAACAATAACAATGGCAGCCCCCAAGCTTACTTAGCATACGATGTGGCTACGCTAACATTCATTACTACTGAACTTATTTACACCGCTACAATATGATGGGATTCTATTTTGATGTCTGACTGGTATTTTGTCATATGGGACAAGGAACGTCCCGTACAGGACGAGCCAAATTTGGCCCCAAAACGGGACGTCCCGGCTAATACGGGACAGTTGGCAACCCTAGTTGTTAGGTATATACCTGCAGCCCCCTATGTATGCCAATATTCATCCAATATTATTCTATAGACCGGATATACAGTACTGTGCAGAAGTCTTAGGCCACCCAAGAAAATCATGTTTAAGGCTGGTTAGTAAGTCTTTGTTTGCTTGGAAAAACACTGTATAACATTATAATAAATACAAGTAAACATTGATACAACAAAAAGTAACAAGAATTTCTTGTGTTTCCAAAAAGTTGTTCAAAATCTTGTGAGATGGCTAGCAGAACACAGCTTTGGTTCCCAAACCTCTCCTCGAGGCACTCCAGCCATTCCATGTGTTTGTTCAGTTCCACCAGCAGCACACCTGGTGCAGCCTAATGAGGCGTTGATTAGCTGAAGCAGGTGTGCTGGTGGAATCACATGGAATGGCTGGGGTGACTCGAGGAGAGGTTCGGGCATAACATCATGGTTTTACATCAACAAGGATTCTCAGCGAGCAGTAGTCCGCCTAACCGGATTTTCAAGATGTGAAGAAACTGGGAAAGTTTAAGACAAAAAAGCTGTCTGATAGACAGTGTTTAAAGGTCACTTCTTCGAGGGACAGAAGGAAATCCAGTGAAGTGCTCGCTCAGCTTCTGGCACTAAAGTACACGCTTCGACCGTGAGAAGAAACATGTATATAAAATGTTGTTTCTCATTTTATCCAGTTTTTCTCCCACTTTGGTCGCCAATTTCACCCGATATTTTCAGATCAACCCCTCGCTCGTAGTTCGCTGCCGTAGCCCAGTGACCGAAGGCGAAGTATCGTCTCCTCCGAGACAGCACTCGCCAGGCTCTCGACCGTGACTCCGGTACTCCAGAGCCACTCCTGTGCGCAGCGAGCTCGTATCGGCTTCCCTCCCCCCTCCCTCCCTGGGGCGGACAGCCAATTGCCACCCCCGGTCGCGCTCCCGGCCAGAGCCGACTCTGGCACGGCCAGGGAATCGAACCCCAGGCGCCGTGGAGCAGAAACATGTACGAACAAGAAACGGTCTCGTAGGGACGCGTTGCAGCTAAGGAACCATTCTTACGGAAAGATAGCAAGCAGAAGAGATTTCAATACGCGAAAGAGACTAAAGCATGGAGCGACAAACGGTGGCTGCAGCCTTCTGGGAAGCACAGCGGTGACTCTGCCGGCGCATTTCAGCTAATGGTCTAGGGGAGGGGTGGCCAACCAGTCGAGACTAAGAGCCACATTTTTTACTGTGTTACCGCAAAGAGCCACATCGGATCTTGATTCAAATAAAACCAGGGGGTGGTAAGAGGAAAAAAATTGCGCCCCTCCTAATTTTAAACTGGAAAAAACCATCTTTCAGCAAAGGTTGGGGACTAACCTGCCCTAACTGTGTTTTTTTTTCAAATTTTGCACTGCGCGTTTGACAAAATACGTATTGAACTGGACCTACTTGGAGCGATATGAACGTGAGCGGATGGAACCAGGCAAAGAGCATGTATTAGATTGGCCACCCTGGTCAGGGGATCCCAAAATCGATGGAATTGTGAACCTGAGAAATATAAACGGATCTTGATAACATCTTTCAGCAAGCTCTGTGGAACACTCAGTAGCCAAAGTCAAAAGGATCACTGGGACAGAGAGAAGAGCAAACACATACATACAGCCAAAGTCAAAAGAAGAGCTATTTTTACAGGATGATTTTATTATATTTGATACACACGTATACCGTCACAAACTCACACACAATGACACACACAGTTCACACACACACATGTATACACCCACACACATATACTCACAGACAAACATGAATAGACAACAATATAGACAAACTGAAGTGTATTGTGAATGTCGGCGTGGGAAGTGGCTTGCCTGTAGCACTGTGACCTCTGTTCTAGTACATGCACCAACAAGGTATCAGTGTCAACTCTGCCTGAAGGGGGACAGACATGTTATTATGGCTAGACATGAGCTTACACACACACACACACACACACACACACACACACATACATAGTCATGTACATACTCTCTCTCACACACACACACACACACAGTCATGTACATATTCTCTCTCTCACACACACACAGTCATGTACATACTCTCTCTCTGTGTATACGTGTGTGTGTGTGTGTGTGTAGCTGCTGGCGGTGTTCCTGACCCAGTTTGAGCGGATGAAAGGGGTGCAGTCGTCGGGGGTGATGCTGAACTTCTGGCTGGTGTCTGTGCTGTGTGCCTCCGTCTCGTTCCGCTCCAGAATCCTGCAGGTGCTCGACCAGGTGAGCGCGGCTTTACCCCCAAGGCTGCAGGTTCAAATCCTGCCCAGGGCGCAGTAGGTGTGCCCTTAAACAAGGTACTTCCTCTGGACTCCTGCTGTTCATGTTCAGCGTGCACCTGTGGTTATAATGTCAGGGTTCTGTAGCTAAGGCTAGGCCTAGTGGTGGTGGTGTGTGGTGTGTTGTGTGTGTCCTGAGCCACTGTGTAACCAGACAGTGTGTGTGCATGGAGAGTGTGTTGTGTGTGAAGCTGGGCTCTGGAGAGTGTGAGATGGGAAAGTGCGCTGCATCGGGTGTGTGTGTTCCCGTGTGCGGTGTGCATGCGTGTGCGGTGTGCATGCGTGTGCGGTGTGCATGCGTGTTGGTGGGCTAGCATGTCTGTGGGCTAGCATGTCAGTGTGCTAGCATGTCAGTGGGTTATGTCAGTGGGCTAGCATGTCAGTGGGCTATCATGTCAGTGGGCTAGCATGTCTGTGGGTTAGGTGTGATGCTAGCATGTCGTGTGCTAGCGTGTCGTTAGTGTGTTGCGTGTTGAGTTGCTTGTGTGTCGTTGGGCTAGCATGTTGTGTGCTAGCGTGTTGGGGTGCTAGTGTGTTGGGGTGCTAGTGTGTTGGGGTGCTAGCGTGTTGTGGTGCTAGTGTGTGGGTGTGGTAGTGTGTTGGGGTGCTAGTGTGTGGGTGTGGTAGCGTGTCAGGCTGTTCTCTCTCTCTCTCAGAGCGCGGGCGTGGATTGGTTTCGCTACACCACGTTCTACACCTACTTCACGCTGCTGCTGGTGTCCCTGCTGCTGTCCTGCCTGTCTGACCGTCCGCCCCTCTTCTGTCAGGCCGTCATGGACCCGGTGGGTATGGCCCCGCCCCTCAGACGCTGTGATAGGCTGTGTGGAACTCAGTTCAGTTTCATTGGTACAGAACACTGTCTGTTGTGAACTGGGTTTTCTCTCTCTCTCTCTCTCTCTCTCTCTCTCTCTCTCTACAGAACCCCTGCCCTGAATCAGGAGCCTCCTTCCTTTCCAAGATCACCTTCTGGTGGATCACTGGGTACGAGAGACCAGTGTGTGTGTGTGTGTGTGTGTGTGTGTGTGTGTGTGTGAGACTGTATGTGTGTCTGTGTGTGTGTGTGAGAGAGTGTGTGACCACTTAACCTGGATTGCTTCAGTAAAATATCCAGCTGTATAAATGGATTGTATGTAAAGAAATGTAAACTGTGTAAGTCGCTCTGGATAAGAGCGTCTGCTAAATGCCTGTAATGTAATGTAATGTGTGTATGTGTATGTCAATAAGTATTGAACACATCAACATTTTGTCCAGTAAATGTATTTCCAATGAGGCCATTCAAGTGAAATGTGCACCAGACTTTGGTATTAACTCAAAAACTCCAGACAAAAAATCTAAACATTAAAGTCCATATGTAAATAAAGTTATGTGTAATAAAGTGGAATGAAACAGGAAAAAAGTATTGAACACACTAAGAAAAAGCAGTACACCACAGGAAGGAAAGGCAAGGAACCAGCTGAAAACCATAACTAATTAGGAGGCAACTCTACCTCCAATCTGTGCTAATTAATGTCAGCTGGGTTAGAATATATTGATGGGCTATAAAAGGTTTTTTTTGTTACCAAGGTGCCACACAAGAAACATCTAATGATGGGTAAAAGCAAAGCGCTCTCTCAAGACCTTTGATTGTTGCAAAACATGAAAATGGAATTGGCTAGATTTTCGAATCTTCCAGTAAGCTCCATTGATTATCCATAAGTGGAAGCAACATCACTCCACCATCAACCGGCCACGCACAGGAGCTCCTCGCAAGAGTTCTGATCAGGGAGTCAGAAGGATACTTAGAAGAGTAGCCAAAGAGCCAAGGACCACTAGGAAAGAGCTCCAGAAAGACTTGGAGGCAGCAGGTACAACTGTGACAGAAAGGACAAAGGCAATGCACTCCACCGCCATGGCCTTTGTGCACGCTCAGCTCAGCCCTCCACTACTGAAAAAAAGACATGTTGAAGCTCGTTTAAAGTTTGCCAAACAACATTTGGACAAGCCAGTGAACTACTGGGAGCATATACTCTGGTCAGATGAGACCAAAATTGAACTTTTGGCTGTCACACAATACACCATGTTTGGAGGAGAAATGGCACTGCACATCACCCAAATAACACTATACCAACAGTGAAGTTTGGAGGTGGAAATATCATGATGTGGGGCTGTTTCTCCTCTCGTGGTACTGGCAGACTTCATATCATTGAAGGAACAATGAATGGAGCCATGTACAGAGAGATTCTTGAGATGAACCTGCTGCCATCCACCAGGATGCTGAGGATGAGACGTGGGTGGACCTTCCAGCAGGACAACGATCCAAAGCATACAGCAAAGGAAACTCGCAGTTGGTTTCAGAGAAAGAAAATCAACTTGTTGGAATGGCCCAGTCAATCACCTGACTTAAACCCAATTGAACATTTGTGGAAGCATCTGAAGATCCAGATTCACAAGAGGGTCCCCCGCAATCTTCAAGATTTAAAGACAATCTGTGTAGAGGAATGGGCCAAAATCACACCTGAATACTGCGGGTGATTAGTTACTTCATACAGAAAGGGTTTGAAGCTGTCATTACAAACAAATGCTTCTCCACTAAGTATTGAATTAATTTCAGTTAGTGTGTTCAATACTTTTTTCCTATGTCATTCCACTTTATTACACATAACTTTATTTACATATGGACTTTAATGTTTAGATTTTTGTCTGGATTTCTTGAGTTAATACCAAAGTCTGGTGCAAATTTCACTTGAATGGCCTCATTGGAAATACATTTACTGGGAAAAATGTTGATGTGTTCAATACTTATTTCCCCCATTGTATGTACACTATATGGCCAAAAGTCAGTGGACACCCCTACTAATTATTGAGTTCAGGTGTTTCAGCCACACCCATTGCCAACAGGTGCATAAAATCCAGCACACAGCCATGCAATCTCCACAGACAAACATTTAGAATTCAGAATGGTTCTTGAAGAGCTCAGTGACTTTAAACGCGGCACTGTCATAGGATGCCACCTTTGCCACAAGTCAGTTAGTGAAATTTCTGCCCTACTAGATGTGCCCCAGTCAACTGTAAGTGCTATTATTGTGAAGTGGAAGCGCCTAGGAGCAACAACAGCTTGGCCACAAAGTGGTAGACCAGTCAAACTCACAGAGCGGGGCCGACGAGTGCTGAAGCGCATAGCGCATAAAAATTGCCTATCATCTGCTGCATCACTCACTACAGAGTACCAAACTGCCTCTGGAAGCACCATCAGCACAAGAACTGTGCGTCGGGAGCTTCATGGAATGGGTTTCCACGGCCGAGCAGCTGCACACAAGCCTCACATCACCATGCGCAATGCCAAGCGTCGGCTGGAGTGGTGTAAAGCACGCCGCAACTGGACTCTGGAGCAGTGGAAACGTGTTCTTTGGAGTGATGAATCACGCTTCACTATCTGGCAGTCTGATGGATGAATCTGGGTTTGGCAGATGCCAGGAGAACGCTACCTTCCGGAATGCATAGTGCCTACTGTAAAGTTTGGTGGAGGAGGGATAGGGATAGTTTCTCAGGGTTTGGGATAGGCCCCTTAGTTCCAGTGAAGGGTATTCTTAATGCTACAGGATACGAAGACATCTTAGCCAATTGGGCGCTTCCAACTTTGTGGGAACAGTTTGGGAAGGCCCTTTGCTGTTCCAGCATGACTGTGCCCCTGTGCACAAAGCGAGGTCCATAAAGACATGGTTAGACGAGTTTGATGTGGAGGAACTCGATTGGCCTGCACAAGAGCCCTGACCTCAACCCCATTGAACACCTTTGGGAGGAATTAGAACGCCAATTGTGAACCAGGCCTTCTTGTCCAACATCAGTGCTTGACCTCACAGATGCTCTTTTGGCTGAATGGGCACAAATTCCCACAGACACACTCCAGAATCTTGTGGAAAGCCTTCCCAGAAGAGTGGCAGCTGTCATAGCCGCAAAGGGGGTCCAACTCCATATTAATGCCCATGGTTTTAGAATGGGATGTCCAACAAGCTCATATAGGTGTAATGGTCAGGTGTCCACTGACTTTTGGACATACAGTGTATGTATGTGTTGGCAGTGTGTGTATGTGTGTGTGTGTGTGCCCCTGTGTGTGTGTGTGCCCTCTCTCTCTCCCCCCCTTTCTCTCTCTCCTTCCTCTCTCTCACTCTCTCTCTCTCCTCCCCTTTCTCTCTCTCCTTCCTCTCTGTCACTCACTCTCTCTCTCTCTCTCTCTCTCTCTCTCTCTCTCTCTCTCTCTCTCTCTCTCTCTCCCCCTCTCTCTCTCTCTCTCCCCCCTCTCTCTGTCTCTCTCCTCTCTGTCTCTCTCTCCTCTCTCTCTCTCTCTCTGTCTCCCTCCCTCTCTCTCTCTCTCCCTCTCTCTCTCTCTCTCTCTGTCTCTCTCTCCTCTCCCTCCTCCCTCTCTCTCTCTCTCTCTCTCTCTCTCTCTCTCCTCCTCCCTCTCTCTCTCTCTCTCCAGGTTGTTGGTGCAGGGGTATAAGCGCCCCCTAGAGGAGGGTGATCTCTGGTCTCTGAACCCGGCGGATCGCTCCCAGGCCATCGTCCCACAGCTGGTGCACAGCTGGCACAGCCAGTGCAGCAAGGCCAAAAGGTCAGGGGTCAGGGGTCACGGGGTCAGGGTGAGACAGCGAATGACCGGTCATGTGACCAGGTCACGTGACAGGACAGAGCGGTCATGTGACGCAGAGCTCCTCCCGCCCCCCAGGTCGGCGGAGGCGGCGCGTACTTCCCCAAGATGCCGCCGCGTGGCGGGGCTCCGGCCGAAGGGGCGGGGCCGCCGGCGGACGAGGCCGAGGTCCTGCTGGTGAAGACGGCTCAGAAGGGTCGAGAGCCCTCCCTCCTCCTGGCGCTCTGCCGCGCCTTCGGCCCCTACTTCCTGGTCAGCTCCTTCTACAAGATCATCCACGACGTCCTGATGTTCATGGGCCCCGAGATTCTGCGGTGAGGGAGAGACGCACACACACAAACACGCACTCACATACACACACACTCACTCACACACACACACACACACTCCCACATACACGCATGCACGCGCACGCACACACATTCACAGGCACACACACACACACACTCACGCACACACTCGCACATGCACATGCACACATTCGCACGCACACACACACACACACACTCCCCTTGTTCGTGAGCCTCATATTCCACATGCTGATGTTTTCACACAGAGTGACAGAAGCCCTTATTCATTTATTGTATTTATGTATTTGTTTATTTGTAAGGGACAAGCACAGAGAACACTGACAGCCGCAGAAGCAGTGCCCGATGCACTGTACATGTGTGTGTAGCTGAAGCTAATTTCCAACATTTCCATAAAACATGTAAAAAAAAAAAGAGAACATGAGCTCAAATACAGTAATGATTAGTTGGTGTCATGATTACAATTTTGCCCAAGTTTTAGCCAGGACTTGATTGTTGTGGAAAACATTTTAAACTCTTGGATTTGTTTTGAACTGCCAGAGTGTTCCAGTGTCTTTTAATTGAAAATGCAGTTTTGGCAAAGGAAGCTCTGCAATGTCTGATTCTACAGTTTCCTTCCGATATGCTTCGGGTGTTAGTGGCAGTATAGTGAAGTCTCACTATGAATGTATTGAGAATGGGTGGAACTAGATGGAGCGCCACCTCCTCCTTAAAGATGAACACTTTTAGTGAACCAGTTACTGCGACTGCATTTGGCGTTCGCTCACATTTACAGTGGGAGAGGTGCAGCAGTGCATTCTGGGATTTCTGGGAGGGTAGGGTGTCTTATCAGTTGCAAAACTATGAAAGAATTTCACACTGGCTGTCCGTAAAGCGTAAACGAAATCGTAAATGTTTTTCAAACCTGCAAATAAATTTTTCTTTGGTTTACAGTAGGGTTGTGCTTGAAATATCTGCCATTTTTTTTTTGTCTAACGTTTAATTTTGCGACGCGTATCTGAAGTGTGTGCGTTTTCCGCTGGAACACAGGCGGCTGATCCAGTTTGTGAACGACTCCAGCGCCCCTACTGGCAGGGCTACTTCTACACGGCGCTGCTGTTTGTGTGCACGTGTGTGCAGACGCTCATCCTGCAGAAGTACTTCCACGTCTGCTTCGTCACGGGCATGAGGCTGCGCTCCGCCATCGTGGGCGCCGTGTACAGGAAGGTGAGACGGCACTTCCTGTTTCCTGTCTGGGCCCCCTGGCGGGACGGTCGTGGCTTGGGCCTGTTTCCTCGGTCAGCTGACTCCTGTTGCCGGGAATCATTGTGACGTCACTGACCGATCAGGATCTGACAGGACCGGTTCAGACCTGACACTCTGTGTGTCTGTGTGGTTGTTTAAGCTTTCTCTCTCTCTCTCTCTCTCTCTCTCTCTCTCTCTCTCTCTCTCTCCTCCCCCTCTCTCTCTCTCTCTCTCTCTCTCCCTCTCTCCTCTCTCTCTCTCCCTCTCCCTCTCCCCTCTCCCTCTCCTCTCTCTCTCTCCTCTCCTCTCTCTCTCTCTCTCTCTCTCTCTCTCTCTCTCTCTCTCTCTCTCTCTCCTCTCTCTCTCTCCTCCTCTCTCCCTCTCCTCTCTCTCTCTCTCTCTCTTCTCCCCCTCTCCCTCTCCTCTCCTCTCTCTCTATCTCTCTCTCTCTCTCCCTCTCTCTCCCTCCCCCTCCCTCCCTCTCCCCCTCTCCCTCCCTCCCTCCCCTCCCCCTCTCCCCCCCTCCCCCTCCCCCTCTCTCTCCAGGCGCTGGTGATCACCAGTGCAGCTCGGCGCACCTCCACGGTGGGTGAGATAGTGAACCTGATGTCTGTGGACGCCCAGCGCTTCATGGACCTCGTCACCTACATCAACATGGTGTGGTCAGCCCCGCTGCAGGTGGTGCTGGCGCTCTACTTCCTCTGGCAGGTGTGTGTGCGTCCCACTGACCCTGGGTCAGCCTCACCCTGATGTTGCACCCCTCGAACCCAGGTCGATATTTCTGCATTGCCATGGAGACTGTGATGGTTAGCTAGCCTTTGAGCGTCTTGTTCAATGCCCCTGAGATGAGGGAACCGTAGTGACGTAGTGACCATGGTAATCGTGGTGACCGTAGTGATTATGGTTACCATAGTGACGTGGTTACCATAGTGACCTTAGTGACCGTGGTTACCGTAGTGATGTGGTTACCGTAGTGATTATGGTTACCGTAGTGATTGTGGTTACCGTAGTGACGTGGTGACCGTGGTTACCATAGTGACGTGGTTACCGTAGTGATCGTGGTGACCGTAGTGATGTGGTTACCGTAGTGATGTGGTTACCGTAGTGACCGTGGTTACCGTAGTGATGTGGTTACCGTAGTGATGTGGTTACCCATAGTGACCGTGTTTCCTCGCAGACCCTGGGGCCGTCTGTGCTGGCCGGCGTGGCGGTCATGGTCCTGATGTTCCCCGTGAACGCCTTCATCGCCATGAAGAACAAAACCTTCCAGGTGGGGGCGCTGCTCGTCTGTGTGTCTCATTGGCGGTACACTCCAGTGTGTGTGTGTGTGGGGGCAGAGTTTCCGTTAGAAAAAATTGGTGCCGGTCCACGTGACCCGGACAAATCGGAGAAATTCCGGTCAAATATTATCTGTGTTTATTGAGCTTAAAAACAATTGATAGGCAGGCTATATAAAGAATTACATCATCAAGGCATGTAGATTTATAATATTTTTTATTGAAAAGTAGGCTACTTTTGCTTATACATTATATTCCAAATAAAATAAGTCCCGTCAACAGACTCACGTGCATAACGCTATTTTAAAAATAAATAAATAAATATTACGCTAGCCTACGTTCGTTGGGGCAACACGTAAACACAAAGAATTTCCTTCAGCTTTAGGCCTACATATTCTCATATAAAATAAAACAGAATACAAACTATTTGCAAACAAACAAAAAAATAACCTATTGCTGGCTCATATGATTTGACTTCTTACGCTTTTTCGCAGCAGTGAAGCGTGTAGCTGCCCACTTAAAATCAAAGGTGCCAAGTGTCTCTCCACAGCTTGCAATGCGCATAAGCCTTGCAACCTTGTCCTCCCCAAGGCAACTTCGCTGCACTGTTTTGATTCGGTTCTGCAGAGAGAACCCTCTCTCTGCTGGCACGCTGGGATCAAGCAGGCTACGTTGGCCAGTTTGGCCCACTCGGGATAGATTTAGCTGAAATCCCTGATGAGGACTTCGCAGGCCGTTGAGAAATTCAAGCCTCCATAACCGCGGCATTCAGTCCGAGCGCGCGCTTTATCAGAGTGACGCAACAATGAAACAAATGTAACGATTATTTTGTCCATCGCATAGGCTAGCCTATAGCCTACACATTCATTAAAAAAATGAAGATTCATTTTTAATAAAAGGATATGTGGAAATTAAATTTTAGCCTGTTTTAATACAATTCAAATTGTGCTTAGAGGGAATTATTTTCACCGGACATTATGACCGGAGAGATTTAAATATGTCGGACTTCAACAGATTTTCCCGGTCAAAAACCGGCAATTACCGGATAACGGAAACTCTGGTGGGGGGGTGTGTGTGTTGGGTTTTAACGGGTGTTACTGTACATTAGCAGGTGTTAGCCTACGTTAAAGTGTTACAGTACGTTAGCAAGTGTTACAGTACGTTAGCAAGTGTTACAGTACGTTAGCAAGTGTTACAGTACGTTAGCAAGTATTACAGTACGTTAGCGGGTGTTAGCGGGTGCTACGGTGCGTTAGCGGGTGTTAGCGGGTGTTACGGTGCGTTAGCGGGTGTTAGCGGGTGTTACGATGCGTTAGCGGGTTACGACAGTACGTTAGCAGGTGTTAGCCTACGTTAGCAGGTGTTAGCCTACGTTAGCAGGTGTTAGCGGGTGCTACGGTGCGTTAGCGTTGTTGAATCCTGAGCAGGTGGCCCAGATGAAGAGCAAAGACAGCCGGATCAAGCTGATGAACGAGGTTCTGAACGGGATCAAGGTGCTGAAGCTGTACGCCTGGGAGCTGGCCTTCAGGGACAAGGTGACGGAGATCCGACAGAGCGAGCTGCACGTGCTGAAGAAGAGCGCCTTGCTGGGAGCCATGTCCACCTTCACCTGGGTCTGCGCCCCCTTCCTGGTGAGAGCACACTCACACACTAATACACTCACACACTCACACACACTCACACACACACTCACACACACACACTCACACACTAATACACTAACACACTCAC
>JAINUG010000281.1:542500-565000 GCA_029706075.1 Aldrovandia affinis | reverse complement strand
TCTCTCTCTCTCTCTCTCTCTCTCTCTCTCTCTCTCTCTCTCCCTCTCCTCTCCCTCTGTGTACAGTGTTAATGTCTCTCTCTCTCTCTCTCTCTCTCTCTCTGTGCAGTGTTAATGTCTCTCTCTCTCGCTCTCTCTCTCTGTGTACAGTGTTAATGTCTCTCTCTCTCTCTCTCTGTACAGTGTTAATGTCTCTCTCTCTCTGTACAGTGTTAATGTCTCTCTCTCTCTCTCTCTCTCTCTCTCTCTCTCTCTGTGTACAGTGTTAATGTCTCTCTCTCTCTCCTCTCTCTCTCTGTGTGGTTGCACAGAGCCTTGGAGCTCGCAGGAGGAGGAGGCGAAGGGGGAAGCAGAAGGTTTGGGGGCGCTGTGGGCCTCCGGGCCAAACGGGGGCGCTGTGGGCAAACCAGGAACCGTCAACCCGGTTCAGATCAAGACTGCCAGAGCAGACAGAGCAGACTAGATGAGATGAATTGTCACTTTTTTTTTTTAAGTGGAAGGATTTTACTGAGTAAAGAACACAACGAGTGAGCGCTCTTAAGCATGGAGACAGCTGCTGGTTCACGCTGAATAACATCTCTTCTGAAAACAGCCTCGCTGGCTGCCGACACTTTGATCTGAACTGGGCGCAGCTGGCATTACCACTTCCAGTCCGCAGGGTGCCTGGTTTATGGTCCGCATGTGTTGCATGTGATCCCGAACGGAGCCGCCTGATTGGTTGGCGAGGCTCCTCTGATTGGCCCTGTTTGACCCGGTGGGCGTGGCGTGGCACGGTAGCGACCCCGGTAGCGGTAGCTGAGGTTTGTAGCTTTGCAGCTAGTGAGTGCAGGCTGATTTAGCGCCCTCTAGTGGCCCGGAGGATGTGCGTGTTCATGTAGAAGTGGGCAGCACACTGTATAGTGATGGGATATGAACTGCTTGCAGTAATGAAACTAACAGCTAATATACCAACTACTGCTTATAGAACTATGTTTATATGCATATATGTATATGTATATGTACGTATATATATATATATATGTGTATATATATTAGGGGTGTAACGGTACACAAAAATCACGTTTTCAGTACAGCGGGAGAAAAAATTAATGCAAAACATAAAATTGCTTTTCATTTATTATGAACTTTGTAAACAGTGGCTAATTGGCCATCATTTGCTGAACGGGCTAAGGTACATATCTTTCTTTCTTAAATAAAAAAAAAAATAAAAATGTCCATCAATGCCTACTGCTGCAAACGCACACACACAAAAAGTTCTGCACGTGCGTAAGACTGCATTCGTTGGGTTCAGCGTATCGAACCCAAAGTCCTGTACCAAACGTGTTCGGTACCAATACGTGTACCGTTACACCACTAATAATATATATATAGGGTTATTCCATGTGAAAGCAATCGCCCGTGAACCTTAAATTATGTAAAGTGAAGCGCTACCATATTAAATATTAAATTAAATATGGTTTGAAAAAAATGTGTGTGTGCTACGAATGAGGCATTGTGGAGTGCGCAGTCCTACCCACAATGCTTTGAGGCTGCGGTGGAGGTCGTAGAGTTCCCAGCATGCAGTGGGCGGAGCTGGGTTGGGATTCAGGGTGCCCAGGACTGACGTAGCGGTGATGTGGTGGTTTTCTTTTTCTTTGCAGACGTGAGTCTCCCAAAGAAAGCGCAGGAGAACGGGGGTCCCGCCACGCTGATGGGGTGAGTGAGGTGGGGGGAGGGGTGAGGTGGGGGGTGGGGGTGAGTGAGGGGGAGGGGGTGAAGGGGGCGGGGGGGGGGGTACCGCACACCACCTTCAACACAAACTCGAGTTGAAGTGAAATTGGGCTGAACTGGGCCGGCACACTTTAAATGAATTAATTGGCCTTCAGTTCATGGGTTGAAAAATGGCCACAACGTTAATGTTCTTTGGGGATTTAAAAAAAATGTTTTACCTTTAGCTCAAGGGTACAACAGCAGTTGGAATCGAACCAGCAACCTTTGAGTTACAAGCCCAGCTCCCTAACCATTATACTGCACTGCCAGCCCATTTTTCTCTTACCGCTGTAACCACAGATTTTAACGTTGGTGTTGATTTGATGATTTTAATGATGATTTTTCTGTCCATTGAAATGGAATTGGCCTCAGGGCCGTTGGTGAATCCAGATCCAGTTTATTTTAATGACCAGCACGAACACAGACAGCTCTGGGTTTTGGGGCGAGACACTGGTACTGACTCGCTGTGTCCGAGGATCGAGCTGGCAGTGTTTTTACCGTGTGTTTTACCGGCCCGTTCACCGTGTTTCCCCCAGACCTCAGCAGCGCCTGACCTCCGGCCCTGAAGGAGGCGCCGGGCCTCGAGGGCAAACCAACGCCGGCCCTGAAGGCAGACAAGGCCAACCAGGCCTGAGAGAGCCCCGCCCACCGTGGCAAACACCCCTTCTCTCTCGTGCCGCAGTCTTTAGGCCCCGCCCCTCTCGAACTGACCTGAGGCAGACAAGGCCCCGCACCCTCTCTCTGAGGCCGCCCCTCTCTGAGGCCCCGAACCCTCTCTGAGGCCCCGCCCCCTCTCTAACCCTCTCTCTGAGGCCCCGCCCCCTCTCTAACCCTCTCTCTGAGGCCCCGCCCCTCTCTAACCCTCTCTCTGTGGCCCCCGCCCTCTCTGAGGCCCCACCCCCTCTCTGACCCTCTTCTCTCTATCCCTCTCTCTGTGGCCCCGCCCGCCTCTAACCCTCTCACTCTGTGGCCCCGCCCCCACTCTGCCCCCTGCAGGTGAAGCTGTCCGTGTTCTGGGAGTACATGAAGGCCATCGGCCTCTTCCTGTCCTTCCTCAGCGCCTTCCTGTTCTTCACGCACCACCTGGCCTCGCTGGCCTCCAACTACTGGCTGAGCCTGTGGACCGACGACCCGTGCTGAACGGCACGCAGCCCTACAACCGCCAGCGTCTCGCTGTGCACGGCGCCCTGGGGCTGTCGCAGGGTACGCAGCGGGGGGAGGGGCTACGGGTGTTTGTTTGTGTCTTTGCTGTTGTCTCTCTTTTTGTAATCCTGAGCGCTTGTCAAAGACGAATTCCAATGTATGTGTGCGTGTAAGAATGTACTACATGTGGCAAATAAACCTGAAACCCTCTTCAGATTTTCCGCAAGAGACTGAAAACCCACCTTTTCAGACTCCACTGAATTCTGTACATCTAGCCAATTGTCATCACCACTGCCTACTTGCTCAACACTATGTATCCCTGCTTACTCCATTTAATACTTTTTTTTTTTTTTTTTTAAAGACTAACCCTTTCCTTCCCAGTGTTACAGGTATGGTACGCAGCTGCCTGCAATGATGTCTATCGCTGTATTACTGCACTGATCTCTTTGCGCAAACTATGATTGTTCCTACCATGTATTAATGCACATCTTGTAAGTGGCTCTGGATAACAGCGTCTGCTCAATGCTGTGAATGTGAATGTGCTGAACCCCTCTCTCCCTGTGGAACCCCCTCTCTCCCTGTGGAACCCCTCTCCTGTGGAACCCCTCTCCCCCGCCCTCTCGAACCCTCTCTCTGAGGCCCCCCCCCTCTCTCTGAGGCCCCGCCCTCTCTGACCCTCTCTGAGGCCCCGCCCTCTCTGAGGCCCCGCCCCTCTCTGACCCTCTCTGAGGCCCCGCCCCTCTAACCCTCCCCGCCCCTCTCTAACCCTCTCTCTGTGGCCCCGCCCTCTCTAACCTCTCTCTCTGTGGCCCCGCCTCCTAACCCTCTCTGAGGCCCCCCCCCTCTCTGAGGCCCCCCCCTCTCTAACCCTCTCTCTGAGGCCCCGCCCCTCTCTATCCCTCTCTCTGGCCCCGCCCCTCTCTAACCCTCTCACTCTGTGGCCCCGCCCCCACCCCTGCCCCCTGCAGGTGAAGCTGTCCGTGTTCTGGGAGTACATGAAGGCCATCGGCCTCTTCCTGTCCTTCCTCAGCGCCTTCCTGTTCTTCACGCACCACCTGGCCTCGCTGGCCTCCAACTACTGGCTGAGCCTGTGGACCGACGACCCGGTGCTGAACGGCACGCAGCCCTACAACCGGCAGCGGCTCGCCGTGTACGGGGCCCTGGGGCTGTCGCAGGGTACGCAGCGGGGGGAGGGGCTACGGGTGTTTGTTTGTGTCTTTGCTGTTGTCTCTCTTTTTGTAATCCTGAGCGCTTGTCAAAGACGAATTCCAATGTATGTGTGCGTGTAAGAATGTACTACATGTGGCAAATAAACCTGAAACCCTCTTCAGATTTTCCGCAAGAGACTGAAAACCCACCTTTCAGACTCCACTGAATTCTGTACATCTAGCCAATTGTCATCACCACTGCCTACTTGCTCAACACTATGTATCCCTGCTTACTCCATTTAATACTTTTTTTTTTTTTTTTTTAAAGACTAACCCTTTCCTTCCCAGTGTTACAGGTATGGTACGCAGCTGCCTGCAATGATGTCTATCGCTGTATTACTGCACTGATCTCTTGCGCAAACTATGATTGTTCCTACCATGTATTAATGCACATCTTGTAAGTGGCTCTGGATAACAGCGTCTGCTCAATGCTGTGAATGTGAATGTGCTGAACCCCTCTCTCCTGTGGAACCCCTCTCTCCTGTGGAACCCCTCTCTCCTGTGGAACCCCTCTCTCCTGTGGAACCCCTCTCTCCGGTGGAACCCTGTGCCCTGCAGGGTTCTCCGTGTTCTTCTACTCGATCTCGGTGTCGTTCGGGGGTTCTGGCGTCGCGATACCTGCACGAGACGATGCTGTACAACGTGCTGCGCTCGCCCATGGCCTTCTTCGAGCGCACGCCCAGCGGGAACCTGGTGAACCGCTTCGCCAAGGAGACGGACACCATCGACGCCGTCATCCCCAACATCATCAAGATGTTCATGGGCTCCCTGTTCAACGTGCTCGGCTCCTGCTGCGTCATCCTGCTGGCCACGCCCCTCGTGGCCGTCATCATCCCCCCCCTCGGCCTGTTCTACTTCTTCGTGCAGGTAGGCCCCGCCCCCTGTAGGTCCCGCCTCATGTTACCCCCGACCCTGCCCCTATTGGTCACCCCTGTTGGCCCCGCCCCTATTGACCCCAGCCCTATTGGTTACCCCTGTTGACTCCGCCCCTGTAGACCCCACCCTATTGATCCCTGCCCTATTGGTCACCCCTGTTGACTCTGCCCCCTGTTGGCCTCTCTTGGTTTGGCTATCAGGTCAGGTTTGAGTGGTGCAGTGGGTGTGGGGGAGGTTGCAGGTTTGAGTTTATTACTTACTTATTATTCTTCTTATTTAATGTCATGTAACTGCATTCGGTGGAGCTTGCACATAAAGAATTTCACGCACTCTGAGTCTGAGTCTGAGTCTGAGTCTCCGTGGTTACAGCGTTTCTACGTGGCGTCGTCACGGCAGCTGAAGCGGCTGGAGTCGGTGAGCCGCTCGCCGGTGTACTCCCACTTCAGCGAGACGCTGCTGGGCACCAGCGTGATCCGCGCCTTCCGCGAGCAGGACCGCTTCGTCCGCCAGAACCAGGACCGCGTCGACCGCAACCAGACCGCATACTACCCCAGCATCGTGGCCAACAGGTGGCGCCAGAGAGCCGTCTGTGTGTGTGTGTGTGTGTGTGTGTGTGTGTGTGTGTGTGTGCGGGTGTCTGTGGGTCTGTGTGTGTGTGTGTGTGTGTGTGTGTGTGTGTGGGTCTGTGTGTGTGTGTGTGTGTCTGTGTGTCTGTGTGTGTGGGTCTGTGTGTGTCTGTGTGTGTGTGTGTGGGTCTGTCTGTGTGGGTCTGTGTGTGTGTGTGTGTGTGTGTGTGTCTGTTATGTGTCTGGCAGCAGTGTAGTATAACGGTTAGGGAACTGGGCTTGTAACTCAGAGGTTGCAGGTTCAATTCCCAGGTGGGGCACTGCCGTTGTACCCTTGAGCTAAAGGTACTTAACCTGAATTACTTCAGTAAAATATCCAGCTGTATAAATGGATTGTATGTAAAGAAATGTAAACTGTGCAAGTCCCTCTGGATAAGAGCGTCTGCTAAACGCCTGTAATGTAATGTGATGTTAAGACCGTGACCGCGTGGTTGGGTGACCGTGTTTTGACCGTGCCCGCAGGTGGTTGGCGGTGCGGTTGGAGTTTGTGGGGAACTGTATCGTGCTGTTCGCCGCGCTGTTCGCAGTCATGGCCAGAGAGAGCCTCAGCGCCGGCCTCATGGGCCTGTCAATCTCCTACGCCCTGCAGGTGAGACTCCGCCCCCTCTCCACCGCCCTGACGTATCTCTGTTCTCATTGGTCAGATCACCACGTCTCTGTTCTCATTGGTCAGATCACCACGTCTCTGTTCTCATTGGTCAGATCACCACGTCTCTGTTCTCATTGGTCAGATCACTACGTTTCTGTTCTCATTGGTCAGATCACCACGTCTCTGTTTTCATTGGTCAGATCACCACGTCTCTGTTCTCATTGGTCAGGGCCCGCATGTACAAAGATTCTAAGAGTATCGGAGCGCTGATCTAGGATCAGGTTTCCCCTGTCCATATCCATTATGAGCTAAAAGGCTAAACTGACCCTAGATCAGCACTCCTGCTCTGAGAATCTATGTGCATGCGGGGCCCAGATCTCTCTGTTCTCATTGGTCAGATCACCACGTCTCTCAATTGGCTGGTGCGGATGTCATCCGAGCTGGAGACCAACATCGTTGCCGTGGAGAGGGTGAAGGAGTACGGCGACACGGAGAAGGAGGTGAGCGCGAGAGGGGCGTGGCCTCCTGTTACCGTGGCGACGACCGCCACGAGCCGTGGCGCTTTGTGGCTCTGACGCACTGTGGGTGGAGGTGGGGCTCTGTGGGTGGTGTTGGAGGTGGGGCTCTGTGGGTGGAGGTGACTCTGTGGGTGGTGTTGGAGGTGACTCTGTGGGTGGAGGTGACCCTGTGGGTGGTGTTGGAGGTGGGGCTCTGTGGGTGGAGGTGTGACCCTGTGGGTGGAGGTGACCCTGTGGGTGGTGTTGGAGGTGGGGCTCTGTGGGTGGTGTTGGAGGTGACCCTGTGGGTGGTGTTGGAGGTTACGCTGTGGGTGGTGTTGGAGGTGGGGCTGTGGGTGGAGGTGACTCTGTGGGTGGTGTTGCGGTCGCAGGCTGAGTGGACGCTGGAGAACTCCACCCTCCCGGCGGGCTGGCCCAGCACCGGACACATCGAGATCCGCGACTTCGGCCTCCGCTACCGACACGACCTGGAGCTGGCCATCCGCAACATCACCGTCAGCATCGAGGGCGGAGAGAAGGTGAGGGCTCTGTGTGCGCGGATATACTGCTACAAACACACACACACACACACACACACACACACACACACACACACACACACACACACACACACACACACACACACACACACACACACACACACACACACACACACACACACACACACACACACACAGAGAGAGTCTATTTAAACAGATCTACTGCTCCACACACACACAGAGAGTCTATTTAAACAGATCTACTGCTCCACACACACACACAGAGAGTCTATTTAAACAGATCTACTGCTCCACACACACACAGAGAGTCCATTTAAACAGATCTACTGCTCCACACACACACAGAGAGTCTATTTAAACAGATCTACTGCTCCACACACACACACAGAGAGTCTATTTAAACAGATCTACTGCTCCACACACACACACAGAGAGTCCATTTAAACAGATCTACTGCTCCACACACACACACAGAGAGTCCATTTAAACAGATCTACTGCTCCACACACACAGAGAGAGAGAGAGAGAGTCCATTTAAACAGATCTACTGCTCCACACACACACACAGAGAGTCCATTTAAACAGATCTACTGCTCCACACACACACAGAGAGAGAGAGAGAGTCTATTTAAACAGGTCTACTGCTCCACACACACACACACAGAGAGTCCATTTAAACAGGTCTACTGCTCCACACACACAGAGAGAGAGTCTATGGGAACAGATCTACTGCTCCACACACACACAGAGAGTCTATTTAAACAGATCTACTGCTCCACACACACACACAGAGTCTATTTAAACAGATCTACTGCTCCACACACACACACAGAGAGAGTCTATTTAAACAGATCTACTGCTACAAACACACAGAGAGTCTATTTAAACAGATATACTGCTCCAAACACACACAGAGAGTCTATTTAAACAGATATACTGCTCCACACACACAGAGAGAGTCTATTTAAACAGATATACTGCTCCACACACACACACAGAGAGTCTCTAGGTAGACAGATGTATGTCTCTGCATTCCTTTCCGTCCGTCTGCGTTTCCTTGTCAGGGCAGGTTGCCGTGGGTAACAGCAGGTTCAAGTGGCAGCTGTGGGTGTTCTGACCACGCCTCCTCATGAATATTCATTAGGAGACAGGAAGTCTGGGCACCACAGTGGCAGAGGTGTAGAGTGTGTGTGTGTCCGAAACCGCTCACTGCTCCCTATTCCCTATTCCCTATATAGTATATACTATATAGTGTACTATTTAGAGAACGAAAGTAGTGTTTTCGGAGACTACAACTGAACGTCATTGGCGTCAAAAAAAAAAAAAGTGCCGGATATTCAGGTGACGCAAGCGGATGTGCTCAGTATCATAAACAAACCGAGCACTCATGGTGGCAGGTTTAAATGTGCGTAAAGTTTTGAGTTTCAAAGACGGGCAAAATTTTGTGTAAATGTAAATAAATGTAAGTAACGTCGCTGTATTTCTTTCTGTCGCCATTCTTTCCCTTCTCTCCTTCGGTATGACACGACCGCATTGCATTGTGGTAGACGGGATCAATTCTAGGGTAAAGTAGGGTACAGTCGATGTACACTACAAATCACGGTGAATTGTGGGTATTTTCGTTCCCTATTTAGTGTACGAAATTCACATTTTAGAATTCGTCGCACTCTACAAAATGGCGTCCACACAAAGTAGTGTACTAAATAGGGAATAGGGAGTGGTTTCGGACACGGCCTGTGTGTGTGGCGTCCTGACCCCTGACCCTGGTGTTGCAGGTGGGGATTGTGGGAAGGACGGGGCGGGGAAGTCCTCCCTGACTCTGGGTCTGTTCCGGATCATCGAGGCGTCTCAGGGGCAGATCTCCATCGACGGGGTCGACATCGCTGACCTGGGTCTGCACCAACTGAGATCCCGAATCACCATCATCCCCCAGGTACCCGATCCTGGACCTGTGTGTGTGTGTGTGTGTGTGTGAGAGAGATGTGTGTATTGTGTGTGTGTGTATATTGTGTGTGTGAGTGTGTGATGTGTGTATTGTGAGTGTGTGTGTGTGTGTGTGATGTGTATATTGTGAGTGTGTGTGTGTGTGTGTGTGTGTGTGTGTGTGTGTGTGTGTGTGTGTGTGTGTGTGTGATGTGTATATTGTGTATGTGTGTATTGTGTGTGTGTGTGTGTGTGTGTGTATATTGTGTGTGTGAGCAGGAAGGGGGCGTGTCCTGACTCTCTCCTCCTCCCAGGATCCTGTGCTGTTCTCCGGCTCCCTCAGGATGAACCTTGACCCCTTTGACACGTACTCAGACCAGGAAGTGTGGAGCGCTCTGGAACTGGCCCATCTGAAGGCCTTCGTATCGAGTCTGCCGGACAAACTGAACCATGAGTGTGCGGAGGGAGGAGAGAACCTCAGGTACAGCTCCACCTGCTACACCCTCCTAAAGCTCCACCTAATACAGCTCCACCCTCCTAAAACTACACCTCCTCCTCCTCCTCTCTCTCTCTCCAGTCTGGGTCAGAGACAGTTGGTGTGTTTGGCCCGTGCGCTGTTGAGGAAGACCAAGGTTCTGGTTCTGGACGAAGCCACGGCCGCCGTGGACCTGGAGACGGACAACCTGATCCAGTCGACCATCCGCAGCCAGTTTGAGCACTGCACTGTGCTGACCATCGCCCACCGCCTCAACACCATCATGGACTACACACGGTACGGCCCATATCCATATCTCATATCCATATCTCATGTTCATATCTCATATCCATATCTACACACTGAGTCTCATATCCATATCTCATATTCATATCTCATATTCATATCTACACACTGAGTCTCATATTCATATCTCATATTCATATCTCATATTCATATCTACACACTGAGTCTCATATTCATATCTCATATTCATATCTCATATCCATATCTACACACTGAGTCTCATATCCATATCTCATATCCATATCTACACACTGAGTCTCATATCCATATCTACACACTGAGTCTCATATCCATATCTCATATTCATATCTCATATTCATATCTCATATTCATATCTCATATCCCTGTCTCCCCGCTCATATCCATATCTCATATTCATATCTCATATCCATATCTCATGCTCTCTTATCCATATCTCATATTCACATCTAATATTCATATCTCATATTCATATCTCATATTCATATCTCATATTCATATCTCATATCCCTGTCTCCCCGCGGTGCTCTCTTGCGCCCCCTGCAGGGTGCTGGTGCTGGATAAGGGGGAGATGGTGGAGTTCGGCTCGCCCGCCAGCCTCATCGCCAAAAAAGGAATCTTCTACCGGATGGCCAAAGACTCCGGCCTGGTCTGAAGAGCCAAAGAACACTTTCTCTCTGCTTTTTTTACCTTTTTTTTGTTTTTGTTGTCTTTTTAGTCCCAGGTGAGAGATGGGCACAGGGGGGGGCAGGGCGGGGGGGGCAGGTGGGGGCAGGGGGAGCAGGGCGGGGCAGGGGGGGGTGCGGTCATCACTTACCCGTCTCTCACCTCCAACTTTCACTCCCACTAACTTTAGCAGTTTCTGTCTCTATCCACTCTTACCCCACAGTGAAAGTTTGGTATCACTGAAGCTGCTATCTGGGGGGGTAACCGACCGCCCCCTCAGTGCGCACAGGTGCTGTACAGACAGACAGACAGACAGACAGACAGGTGAGCGGTGTCCTACAGCATCGTAAAGGACGGGGGTGTCTTGGCTTCCCGGGCTTCCTCGCTGACGAACAGCCGTGACTTTGAGGCAGAGGTGAAGGTCGAGCTCAGTCACCCGGCCCCCCGGACCCCCAGGCAGACCCTCGTCTCCTGCCTGCCTGCTCTCGGCACTTCAAAGAGCTGCTCGGAAAATATATGATTAGTGTTAGAAAACCCCCAGTGTGATCAACCCTCTACTCAGGTTCCTGGGGGTTTGTTTTCACTTTAAGAGTAGCAGCTGGACGCGTCCAATGGCGAGTGAGCGGCTCTCCCGCAGTGCATTGTGGGAGAGCCCCGTTGACTTCCTGCTTTATTGTATGAATGAGTTTTTTGAGTTTGACTGACAGCAGTGACTATCTCCTCACGATTTCTGCGAGTGCTGTTCCTCGGTCACTAAGAGTGACTCTTATTTTGAAAGGTGAGCCCCGTCTTGTAGGTCACAGTCATCCTAAAATGGAGTTCCTTCCTGTGGGCGGGGCGAAGTAACTAGGCTACGCCAAACCCAGTAGTGGTTATAAGAGGTTGGGATCGTACCACTTCAGTCCAGAAGGGGGGGACAGGGTAGGACTATAGTTCTCAGAGAGAGAATGTCGCTCCACCTTTCTTGCGGTGTTGAAGATGAAACATGTTTTTTTTTCTTTTTCTTTTTCTTCGCGATGACAATAGACGGCTTTGGTTTTGCTTTGGTTTGTTACTCAACATTTAGAGGTCAAATAAGGAAAGAAGTATTTGTCTGTTCTGTTACATATCTATTTACTGTTGTAAATATGCTGATTGTGTTTCCTGTCACGTGTAAAAACTTGTTCTTTTTTTTGAGTGTGCTCCATTTCGTACCAGGAAATTTTCCACACTGACGTGAAAAGTTAAAATAAATTATTTTTAAATTGTTGCCACTTTGTGACTTTGTGACTTTGTGACGTGTCGGTCAGTGTGGGGGAGGAGCTTCGCCAAGTGTGCGCGGTGCATACTCGCTCGCGATTGGCCCAGATGCGTCACATGGGTCGTAGGGTGCCCAGTTGAAATGACACCAGCCTTTGTCAACTCCTATAACGGGTGTGGCCTTGGCTTTTATACGGCGCGCTCAATGGATGGAAAAGCTGTTGAGTTGAATCTTGGGGCCTAGAGTCAGTACCTGCACTATACACAAACACAAGGACATTACATTTTACATTTTAAGCATTTAGCAGATGCTCTTATCCAGAGCGACTTACAAGATGTGCATTAATACATGGTAGGAACAATCATAGTTCGCGCAAGACATCAGTGCAGTAATACAGCGATAGACATCATTGCAGGCAGCTGCACACCATACCTGTAATACTGGGAAGGAAAAGGTTAGTCATTTTAATTTTCGAGTCTCTCGCGGAAGATCTCCAGCCATTCCGTGGATATAAAACGTGTCATTCCACAATGAACTTTCTCTATGCTGCCGTTTAATTCGTGCGTTTCATTTACACCCCAAACACTGTTGTTGTTAATTAGCGGAGCTGCCTAAACGGTCCCTGTGTGTTGTGGATTACGCGTCCGTGAGTTTGCCCGTTATTTTTATTTTTTTATGCAGGACAACACTGCATACAAGCAAGAAGCTGACATCGCATAGCAACACACAACAGGATAAAAACCCAGCAACAGCATGGCAGCACACAACACAAAACCCTGTTCTAGTGTTTAGAGGACTGGCTGCTAATGAGCCACGCTGTCTCAGCTGTGTGGTGACTGAACAGTGGGTGGCAGTTTAGCAGCTTCTTATGCACTCAGGTGTGTTATTCCTCACCCAGAATGCAGACTGGCCAAAACGACCGTTTCTTCCTGGCATAAGGTCGTCTCCTCTAGAGGAGTGTGCTGTGAAGGCAACAATAAAGCCCAGAATCCTCTGGCATTCGATCCACGCCTACTTTAATGAGTGTTTCCGTTAGCATGGTGACTCAGTTAGCGTGCGAACCACAAAGAGGACCTGACCGTGTGATACTGTAACCCTTTCAGGAGGGAGTCTTTTGAGAGTTCTAGTTCTAGTTCTAGTTCAGGCGTTCTGTTCTGGAACTTCACAGTTCTTTGAGGGCGCCTTTATGACGTCATCGATCAGAATCAACTAGTTCAGTAGTGTCAATCTTATCCGAGAAGGGCCGGTGTGGGTGCGGGATTTTGTTCTAGCCCAGCACTAAAACACCCGATTCAACTAATTCACCAATCATGGTCTACAATCAAGACCTTGATTAGTTGAATCAGGTGTTTTAGTGCTGGGCTAGAACAAAAGCCTGCACCCACACCGGCCCTTCTCGGATAAGATTGGACACCCCTGAACTAGGGCGTTGTGGCGTGTTCTAGAATGAGCGTAAAGCATGACACCGGCCCAGTGTGTGCGGTGTGCGCAAGTGAGGACGCAGGCCGTGTGTCGGAGGCTGCAGGGGGACGTTGTGCTGCTCAGACAAACAGACAGACAGACAGACGGACGGACGATCGGACACTCCAGATTCAAGAGAAGAGAAATTGTTTATTCAAGTTTTGTTCCATCCAGTACGAGAACAACAACGACACAAAATTCATCAAAAAGATGAAACGGGATCCAACAATAACAACACCTTGGGAGAAGCGCCGCCCCCTCCTCTGTAACCCCCCAGGGAGAAGCGCGCCCCCTCCCTCTCTAACGCACCGCGGGGAGAAGCGCTCGCCCCCCCTCCCTCTCTAACGCACCGCGGGGAGAAGCGCGCCCCCTCCCTCTGTAACCCCCCAGGAGAAGCGCCCCCCTCTCTAACGCACCGCGGGAGAAGCGCTCGCCCCCTCCCTCTGTAACTCCCAGGGAGAAGCGCTAACCCTCCCTCTCTAACGCACCAACACCTCACGGCCTCTCAATTACTTTTTAAAAAAATGTGTTGATTTAATTTTTTCTTTACATTTTTCTCCCAATTTAGTAGCCAATTACACCCTGTATTTTATTCTGGTTTGCCCTCCCCACACGAGTCCGCCTCTTGTCTCTATGAGGCAAGCTAATTCTCCGAGGGCAGCGAACTTGAGACGGAATTCACCCCCACCCACGTTCTGGAGACTCCTTACGTGCTTCACGTGAGCCGCTCACCTCCCCCTCCCCCTGGGGCGGACAGCCAAACACAGCCCCCGATCGGGTCTGACGACCAGGGCTGGTCTAGTAGAGACAGGTTTTGAACCGCATCCCTGACAGGCAGCGCACATCGTATCGGACCAGCCAAGATACGGTGCGTTAGACCGCTACGCTATCCGCCCCTCTGAATCTCTTTAGTGGCAGTTGTTTAAGTTCTAAAAGGCTCCAGTTATGGCCGCCGAAAGGAAGCTGCATTGAACCTTCGATGACCTGTCCTCTGCTGTGGTGCTGTGGGTGCCTGTGCAATGCCCTGATTGGACAGTAGCTCAAAAAGTGTGGCATTGACAGACCCCTCCTGAAATGGGATGATGTCACAATCCGTATGACATCATCAGTGTGCGCCTGGTGACATCATCAGTGTGCTCCTGGAGGCAGCCGGGGGCTGGCAGGGGGCGTGTGCGTGACCCGGCGGTGGTGTTGTGGTTTTAAACGCTGGCGTCCTCGCTCCACAGCGCCCCCTGCTGGCCCGCGGGCTGCCCCGGACCCAGGCCACGCCCCCTCACGCTAGCCCCGCCTCCCGGCACATTCTGTAGAAGTGTCCGCGCCGGGCGAGGAGCTGCGGGGGCGAGTCGGACTCCACGATGACCCCCATCTCCATGACGATGACCCTGCGGACCAGGACGCACACGTTACTGCACACGCTGCCTACTGAACACGCTTACTGCACACACTTACTGCACACGCTTACTGCACACGCTTACTGCACACGCTTACTGCACACGCTTACTGCACACGCTGCCTACTGCACACGCTTACTGCACACACACGCTATTTATTCATGAATTTACTTCTCTGCATCTCCTACACGGCGCTCACAGATCAAGAGGTCCTGGATATGAGACTCAGTGTGTAGATATAAATATGAGACTCAGTGTGTAGATATGGATATGAGATATGAATATGAGACTCAGTGTGTAGATATGGATATGAGACTCAGTGTGTAGATAGATATGAGATATGGATATGAACATGAGACGTGAATATGGGCTCAGTGTGTATGATATGTAGTCCATGATGGTGTTGAGGCGGTGGGCGATGGTCAGCACAGTGCAGTGCTCAAACTGGCTGCGGATGGTCGACTGGATCAGGTTGTCCGGATCTCCAGGTCCACGGCGATATGGATATGAGATATGGCTTCGATCCAGAACCAGAACCTTGGTCTTCCTCAACAGCGCACGGGCCAAACACACCAACTGTCTCTGACCCAGACTGGAGAGAGAGAGAGGAGGAGGAGGAGGTGGAGCTTCAGGAGGGTGGAGCTGCTTTAGGAGGGTGGAGCTGTATTAGGTGTAGTTTTAGGAGGGTGTAGCAGGTGTAGCTTTAGGAGGGTGGAGCAGGTGGAGCTGTACCTGAGGTTCTCTCCTCCCTCCGCACACTCATGGTTCAGTTTGTCCGGCAGACTCGATACGAAGGTCTTCAGATGGGCCAGTTCCAGAGCGCTCCACACTTCCTGGTCTGAGTACGTGTCAAAGGGGTCAAGGTTCATCCTGAGGGAGCCGGAGAACAGCACAGGATCCTGGGAGGAGGAGAGAGTCAGGACACGCCCCCTTCCTGTTCACACAATGTTCACACACAATATACACACACACACACACACACACACACAATATACACATCTCTCACACACACACACACTCACACACTCACAATATACACACACACACAATATACACATCTCTCAGACACACACACACACTCACACACGCACAATATACACACACACTCACAATATACACATCACACACATACACACACAGACACACACACGCTACACACACACACATGTACACTACAGACACACACACACGCATACATAGGCAGGCAGTGTGGTATAATGGTTAGGGAACTGGGCTTGTAACGTTAAGGTGGGGCACTGCCGTTGTACCCTTGAGCTAAAGGTACTTAACCTGAAATTGCTTCAGTTACAATCCATTTATACAGCTGGATATTATGTCAAGAAATGTAAACTGTAAGTCGCTCTGGATAAGAGCGTCTGCTAAATGTCTGTAATGTAATGTAATGTATTACACAATATACACAAATACACACACGCACACACACACAAGTCTGGCGCTCTCAGACTGTTCCAGGATCGGGGTACCTGGGGATGATGGTGATTCGGGATCTCAGTTGGTGCAGGCCCAGCCTGGCGATGTCGACTCCATCGATGGAGATGCTCCCCTCGGCCGCCTCCAGGATCCGGAACAGACCCAGAGCCAGCGAGGACTTCCCCGCCCCCGTCCGGCCCACAATGCCCACCTGGAGAGAGACCAAACGCCCTTCACAAACCACCTGCTTCTTCAAACGCCTTTCACAAACCACCTGCTTCTTCAAACGCCTTTCAAAACCACCTGCTTCTTCAAACGCCCTTCACAAACCACCTGCTTCTTCAAACGCCTTTCACAAACCACCTGCTTCTTCAAACGCATTTCACCATTTCAGCTGTTACTCAGGGACACACTGTTACAATTACACATTCGCGTTTTTTTTGTTTTTATTATTTGTTTTGATTTTTTTCCCTGTTTTTCTCCAGATTTCATGGCCACTTACACCCTCTGTTTTTTCGCTTTGCCCTCCACCACGAGCCCATCATTATGAGATGAAGTTTGTTTTTTTGTTTTTCTATTCCATTTTAGTGGCCAATCACACCCTCAGTAACACTCTGTTTAAAACCGTGTCACAGTCGATGCTGCCGTCCGTACTAGGGTTCGATGTCGCCTCATTGCTCCGCTCTGTAAGAGCTGGAAGACTGCGTATAAATGACCTGATGGCTGGCGGATAGCGTAGCGGTCTAACGCACCGTATCTTGGCTGTGAGCTGCCTGTCAGGGTCGCGGTTCTAAACCCGTCTCTACCAGACAGGCCCTGGTCGTCAGCCCCGATCGGGGGCGGTGTTTGGCTGCCCGCCCCAGGAGGAGGGGAGAGGGGGAAGGGTGAGCCGGCACGGGTTTGTTGAGGAGCAGGAAGGGCATCCGTGGTCAGGTTCCGTCTCGGAGGAGGCGGATCTACCGGCCCTGGGAAATTGGCTCGTTACCCGGAGGACGGGCGGCAGACTTGTGGGGGAGGGAGAATTGAACTAAATAGAGGGTATAATTGTCAACCAAATTGGGAGAAAAATGGGAGGAAAATATTAGAAACAAATTGTAGAAATGTAATGACCTTCTCTCTCTCCCGGATGTGCAGAGAGATTCCCTTCAGGGCCAAGGGCAGGCCCTTGCGGTACTGCAGGCCGTAGTGCTGGAACTCTATGGTGCCCGTCTGAGGCCAGGACTCTGGGAGCGCATTGCCCTCTATGGTCCACTCTGCCTGGAGGACCCACAGAACAGCAGAGTCAGAGCTGGGAAAGCTTCACAACTTGAGAGGGAGAGAGAGAGAGAGACAGAGAGGGTTCCGCCAGAGAGAGAGAGAGACAGAGAGGGTTCCTCCAGCTGTCCTGTCCTCAGCAAAAAAATGAATAAAAGGTATACGATTGGTCTAAATCGGTGAGTCACAGTAGCTCCGCCCATTAAAATACTTTGCATTTAAGTACACTCGCAAGTAATGCTTTGGGGTGTTTGTTTGAAAAATGACCACTAGTTTAATTACTAGGCTAGTAATAGTATTCATTTTATGAGGAAGAGTTCTAAATTGATTTTAAAGTTGCTCTCCTACCCTTGTGCTTGGACACAACGAGCACAAGTCAAATGTGTGGCCTACAGAAGGCAGGTATCACCAAACACTTCCCCTGAGTTAGATGAGCTGAGCAGAGTGCAGGTTTAATGTCTGAAGTGGAGGTTTTGGGGCTGAAGCTGAAGCAGAGTGCAGGTTTTGGGGCTGAAGCTGAAGCAGAGTGCAGGTTTTGGGGCTGAAGCTGAAGTTTTGAAGCAGAGTGCAGGTTTTGGGGCTGAAGCTGAAGCAGAGTGGAGGTTTTGGGGCTGAAGCTGAAGCAGAGTGCAGGTTTTGGGGCTGAAGCAGAGTGCAGGTTTTGGGGGCGGTCTCTTGCCTTTCACCCGCTCCACTGAGACGATGTTGTTCTCCACGTCGGTCCAGGAGCGCACGATCCAGCTCAGGATCGCGGTTACCTGGGAGACAGCAAACGGTCACCCTGCGTGCTCAGTGTCATGGGGCGGGGCAGGTGAGAGGGCAGGTGAGGGGGTGAGGGCGCTCACCTGTAGAGAGTGAGACACCGCCAGACCCACCAGGTGGGGGGCAGACTGGGCAGGTGAGAGGGCCAGGGCAGGTGACAGAGGGCACTGAGGGTGGCCAGGACCAGGTGAGGGGCAGGTTCCCCAAGAACTCCAGATTTACAGCCAACCACCTGCAGAGAGAGCACCCCCATTACACACACACACACACCATTAAACACACTCACACCATTAAACACACACACACACACACACACACACACACACACACACCAGCAGGTACACAACCCCAGATTTACACCAACCACCATACTCACACACACACACACACACGCACCCCATTAAACATACACACACACACTCACACACACCATTAAACACACACACACACACATTAAACACTCACACACTCACACTCACACACACACACACACACACCATTAAACACACACACACCATTAAACACACTCACTCACACACACACATACACACACCATTAAACACACACATACACACACACACACACACACACTCACACACTCACACACACACACACACACACACACACACACACACAGTGCCTCCACCATGAAACCTTTTTTTTTTTTCCCAATAATTTATTTTTAAAAAAGGTTTTCCTCGTCAGAGGAAAATGAGAGCCATGTAAGTAAATGTTTCTTCACACAGAAAATCCAAAACCCTATTCAAAGCTTTTTAAAAAAATCATAAAATTATAATCTTAAATGCAGATGAAACTGGTGGAGGGGGGGAAGGGTTGTTTTGCATTGCATTGTGGGCAATCCTGACCTGGTGGCGACGAATCTGGGGTAGTAAGCAGTCTGGTTGTGGTCGATGCTGCGGTCGGCCCGCCGCACGAAGCGGTCCTGTTCGCCGAAGGCGCGGATCACGCTGGCGCCCTGCACCGTCTCGTTCAGGTGCGAGTAGATCGGCGAGCGACTCACCGACTCCAGACGCCGCAGCTGGCAGGAAGTGGCCACGTAGATACTCTGCAAAGCCGAGCAGCGACACGCATCACACGCTAACCTGCGCACCGCTAACAACACACCTGCACCTGAGCACACCTGAGCACACGCTAACCTGCGCACCGCTAACAACACACCTGAGCACACCTAACCTGTACACCAACACACCTGAACACACCTGACACACCTGAGCACACCTGTTGTTGTTACCGCAACCACACCTGAACACACCTGAACACACCTGAGCACCGCTAACAACACACCTGAACACACCTGTACACCACTAACAACACAACCCTGTTGTTGTTACAACCCTGAGCATACCTGTGTTACAGCCCTGAGTGTACCTGTGTAGCATACCTGTGGGGCGTACCTGTGGAACGTACCTGTGCTAAGGCCACGAGCGTACCTGGATGAAGGCGTAGAGGACGGCGAGCGTACCTGGATGAAGGCGTAGAGGACGGCGAGGGGCAGGATGACGGCGGCAGCGAGGGGCGTGGCCATCAGCACGACGACGCACACCTCCAGCAGCCTGAACAGGTAGCTGAGCGCCATCTTCAGGCCGTCGGGGATCATGCAGTCGATGGCGTCCGTCTCCTTGGCGAAGCGGTTGAGCAGGTTGCCGCTGGGGCAGCGCTCGAAGAAGCTGACGGGCGACCGCAGCACGTTGAGGAGCAGGGCGCCGTGGAGCTGCCGCGACGCCCGGACCCCGCCCACCGAGATGGCCACCGCGGTGCCGAATATCGCCACGCCTGGAACACGGAGACACGGAACCCCACGTTTACATTTTACATTTACAGCATTGAGCGGACGCTCTTATCCAGAGCGACTTGCAAGATGTGCATTAATACATGGTAGGAACAATCATTGTTCGCGCATGAGATCAGTGCAGTAATACAGTGATAGACATCGTTGTTGGCAGCTGCATACCGTACCTGTAACACTGGGAAGGAAAAGGTTAGTAAATCTTTGGGGTTTTTTGACAAGTGATTCCACGGTCCTGCCCGATTGCGGTCAGGATTGAAGGGAAAATCGATGCTGCCAAGTACACCCAAATTCTTGAGGAAAACCTGCGGTCCTCTGCTAGACAGCTGAATGTTGTAAGGCAAAATGTGTAAATAAAGCTGGAAAAAGATGGATTTTATGTACTTTCATTTCAGGCTGTAAGACAAAAAAAAGTGACTATTTCAAAAGGGTATGATGACTTTCTATAGGCACTGGATATATATATATATATGTATTTTTTTTTATTTGTTTCTGATTTTACCCCATTTTCTCCCAATTTAGTAGCCAATTACACCCTCCATTTTTCATGTCAATACCCCCCTCGTATTGTGAGTTCGCTGCCGTAGCCCTGAGACCGGCAGTGACAAAGCCGAAGTATCGTCTCCTCCGATGAGCCAGCACTCGCCAAGCTGTTGACCGTAATCCGGTACTCCAGAGCCACTCCGATACGCAGTGATCTCATATCGGCTTCCCTCCCTCCTCCCTGGGGCGGACAGCCCATTGCCGCCCCCTGGTGGCACTCCCGGCCAGAGCGGACTCTGGCGCGGCCGATGTGTGATCGAACCCCCGGTCGCAGTGGCCAGTGATCGAACGCTGTAACTGCTACACCACCCGGGAGGCCCCTATACAAATACATTTGGTTGTGGTTCTCTGTGGCTCAGTGGGTAGAGCACGGTGTTGGCAACGCTTAGGTTGTGGGTTCAACTCCCATTGGGGCCACATGTACTGAAAATGTATGCATTCACTACTGTAAGTTGCTTTGGATAAAAGCATCTGCTAAATGGCGTATATGTACCCCCTCCCTGTCTCCGGGCTCACCGATCGGCGCTCACCTTGCGCGAGCCCCAGGGCGCCGAACACGGCCAGCCGGACGCCAGCGTGGGCCTGGGTTCCGTTGAGCACCGGCTCGTCCGCCCACACGCTCAGCCAGTAGTTGTAGGAGAGGGAGGCGGCCTGCTGGAAGACGTACAGGAGGACGATGGGCAGGATCAGCGCCAGGCCCACGGTACGCAGGTACGCCACGTACATCTCTGCCTTCACCTGCCGAGGAATGAATGAATGAATTAATAAACATTGGATTTATGTAGCGAACTTCCAGGGAATTCAAATCGCTGTACAGCGATAGGAGCAACTCACCTCAACCAGCACCAATGTGCAGCACCCACCTGGGTGAACGCGACGGCAGCCATAGTGTGCCAGTACAAACTCACCACACATCAGATACACAGTGGAGAGGCCAGGAGGGAGGGAATTAATCAATTCCATGTATAAATATATTGTCTTGGTTGGGAATTTGGCCAGGACACCAGGTTAACACCCTACTCACTCTTTTTAGAAAAACGCCATGGGATCTTTTATGACCACAGAGAGTCAGGACCTCGGTTTTTACCGTCCCATCCGAACAACGGACATGTAGTCCCGTGGGATCGAACACACGACCTTGGCATTGCCAGTGCCATGCTCGACCTACTGAGCTACGGGACTGTAAACAGAACTATACGGGAACAGCAGAGCAAGACCGTCTGACACCGTCACCTGAGGGCCGCCCGGCCCCTCTGCGTTTAAAACAGCACTGATCGAGGGGCTGGCAGAGGGTGCAGCGGTCTAACGCAGCGTATCTTGGCTGGTCCGATACGAGTGTGCGCTGCCTGTCAGGGACGCGGTTTAAACCCGTCTCTACCAGACCGGCCCTGGTTGTCAGCCCCGATCGGGGGCTGGGGCGTTTGTCTGTCCGCCCCAGGGGGAGGGTGGAGGGTGAGCCGGCTCGGGTCCGCCGTGAAGCACGTAAGGGAGTCTCCAGAATGCTGGTGGGGGTGAATTCCATCTCAAAGGAAGCGGAGTTCGCTGCCCTCTGAGAATTAGCTTGCCTCATAGAGACGAGCGGCAGACTAAATCGGAATAAATAGAGGGTGTAATTGGCTACCAAATTGGGAGGAAAAAAATCGGAGGGAAGCCAATATGAGCTCGCTGCATATAGGAGTGGCTCTGTGCACTCATACCGGAGTTAAGGTGATGGCTTAGCAGGTTCCGGCTCGGAGGAGACGGTACATCGCCTTTGTCACTGCCGGTCTCAGGGCTACGGCAGTGAGCTCACAATATGAGGAGGGGGATTGACATGAAAAATAGAGGGTGTAATTGGAGACTAAATTGAGAGAAAAATGGGGGAAAGAAGAAGAAAAGGAGGAGAAAAAAAGCACCGATCCATCTCTCACACGCACCCGTCCCGTGTGGGCCCGGTCCGCTTCGGTCAGCCTGCCGGCCTCGCCCTGGTCAAGCCCGTCCACGTCGCAGAAAGCCTCTGTTTTCGTTTCTTCACTGCGCAGAGCCACAACACACATAACAACATAAGAGCACA
>JAINUG010000281.1:535000-537500 GCA_029706075.1 Aldrovandia affinis | reverse complement strand
ACGCGTACAGCTTCAGGATCTTTATCCCGCTCAGGATCTCATTCATCAGCTTGATCCGCCCGTCCGTGAACTTCATCTGCACCTCCTGCAGGGGGCAGAAATACAGGGTGTGATTGGCTTCCAAATTGGGAGAAAAACGGGGGAAAAAAATCACACACAAAAAAGAGAGCGAGAGAGGGAGGGTGAGAGAGGGAGAGAGGGAGAGAGAGAGAGAGGGGAGAGAGGGGGGAGAGAGAGGGAGAGAGAGAGAGGGGGGGGAGAGAGAGGGAGAGAGGAAGAGAGAGAGAGAGAGGAGGGAGAGAGAGGGAGAGAGAGGAAGAGAGAGAGGAGAGAGAGAGAGAGGAGAGAGAGAGAGGGAGAGAGAGAGGAAGAGAGAGGGGGAGAGAGAGGGAGAGGAAGAAGAGGGAGGGAGAGAGAGAGAGGAGAGAGAGGAAGAGAGAGGGGGTGAGAGAGGGAGAGAGGAAGAGAGAGGGGGTGAAGCGGTTTGAGGTGAAACCCCGCCCGGCCCCGCCGCGCCCGGTACCTGCAGCTTGCTCCGCCTCTTGGCGATGAGGCCATTGAGCGGGAATATGACGATCACCGTGGCGATTCCCGCCAACGCCGCCGGGCCCAGGTGCTGTGTGGAGGGGGGAGGGGCTTTGAGTCTCACACTTTTTATAACTGTCACACACAGTGTTAATATGGCGATGACTGCCATTGTGTTCTGTGTGTGTCGCTTACGGGTAACTGCCAAAATAAAGGGAACACTTTGAGGCTGCTTTGATATTCTATCATTTACATTTACAGCGTTTAGCAGACGCTCTTATCCAGAGCGACGTACAGCGAGTGCATTTAAACCCGGTGAGATCAGTCACAGCTAGCGCAAGAGATCAGTAAAGTAGCCACACAACAGACATCACAGTGGACAGCTGCACACCGTGCCTATAACACAGGGAGAGGAACAGTTAGTCACGCCAATGAGTTTAATTACATAGAGAGTCAGTGGTAGTTTTGAGTCTCTTGCGAAAGATCGCAAGTGATTCTGCGGTCCTGACCGATTGCGGAAGATCGTTCCACCAGCGAGGGGTCAGGACAGAGGAGCGGCTGCCTGGGGCCCAGAGGGATGGGGCAGTCAGTTTGTCAGAGAAGGCAGAACGGAGGGGTCTGGCTGGGGTGTAAAGAGTGATGAGTGTCTGGAGGTATGGGGGAGCAGTTCCTCTAGCCGCTTGACATTTTTTGTCAATTTTTAAAACTTTTTTGTGTTAATTTCTTTTTAGAGATATATTTTTTTCCTTTTTTTTTTTTTTGTTTTTTTGTGACATTATTTTTTTCACTGAAATTTGGAGTAATTTTTTTTGTGTCTGCGTGATGTGGTCTCTGTGTGATCGAGGAGGAGCTGGGGAGCGCAGAGCGGCCTGTAGGAGAGAGAGAGCGGAGGAGCTGGGGAGCTCAGGGTGGCCTGTAGGAGAGAGAGAGCGGAGGAGCTGGGGAGCGCAGGGCAGCCTGTAGGAGAGAGAGAGCAGAGGAGCTGGGGAGCGCAGGGCGGCCTGTAGGAGAGAGGGAGCGGAGGAGCTGGTATTATTTTTTTCTTTTTATTTTTATTTTTTTTTTTTGTACATTTTTTTGTCACATTTTTTTTTTTTCTTTTATAATTTTTTTCCTTTTTACATTTTTTATATATATTTTTTTTTTGTCAAATTTGTTTTGTCAATTTATTTTTTAAAAAAATTTTTCTTTTATAATTTTTTTCTTTTTACTTTTTTATATATATTTTTTTTTGTCACATTTTTAATTTTTAATTTTTTTATATATATTTTTCCTGTTTTTTTTTTTTTTTTTGTCACATTTTTGTCAATTTTTAAAAACTTTTTTTGTGTGATGGAGGAGGAGCTGGGGCGCGCAGGGCGGCCTGTAGGAGAGAGAGAGCGGAGGAGCTGGGGGCGCAGGGGCGGCCTGTAGGAGAGAGAGCGAGGAGCGGAGGAGCTGGTATACATTTTTTTCTTTTTACATTTTTACATATATATATTTTTTTGTCACATTTTTTTCAATTTCTTTTTAACTTTTTTTTTCTTTTATAATTTTTTTCTTTTTACATTTTTATATATATATTTTTGTCAAATTTTTCTGTACATTTTTAAAAATATATATATTTTTTCCTTTTCTTTTATTTTTCACATTTTTTAAAACTTTTTTTTGTGTGATGGAGGAGGAGCTGGGGCGCGCAGGGCGGCCTGTAGGAGAGAGAGAGCGGAGGAGCTGGGGCGCGCAGGGCGGCCTGTAGGAGAGAGAGAGCGGAGGAGCTGGTATGAATTTTTTTCTTTTTACATTTTTTATATATATTTTTTTTTTTTTTGTCACATTTTTTTGTCAATTTCTTTTTTCTTTTACTTTTTTTTTTTTTATAATTTTTTTTTCTTTTACATTTTTATATATATTTTTTTTTGTTTTATCAAATCTTTCTGTAAATTTTTTTATATATTTTTTTTTTCCTTTTTTTTTTGTGACATTTTTTTCACTGAAA
>JAINUG010000281.1:520000-527500 GCA_029706075.1 Aldrovandia affinis | reverse complement strand
TTAATACTTTTTTATCTTAACAATTTTTATTTTGTTTTATTTTTTTTTGCCATTTTTTTTGTTCAATATATATATTTTTTATAATTTTATTTTTTTACAATTTTTTTTTGTTCAATTTTTTGCACAATATATTTTTTAATACTTTTTTTTATCTTAACAATTATTTATTCATTTATATTTTTCACTAATTTTAAATTAGTCTCTATGTGAGGGCTGTTGTGGGAAGTTAGTATTATTAATTTTTTTTTTTATTTTCTGTAATTTTTTATTTTATTTTTATTTTTTGTGGGAATTTTTATAATTTATTTTTTATTTTATTTTTCTGAAGAGAAAAGAAAATCCACATGGTCTTCTTAAAGAAAAAGAAAATCCACATGGTCTACAGAGACCTATTTTTACATTATTTTGGAATGGATGCGGTGGTGTAGGAACTAACTTGTGTGCCTGCATGTTGCCCAGGGGACAGGATTAATGCATGGACCATTACCATGGTGAGGCTGCGCATGGCAGGGCTGAGCAGGAACACCAGGTGGCGCTGGATCTCCCGGTGCCTCTCCAGCAGGAGGTAGAGGGACTCCACAAAGCCGCAGAACGCCAAGAAGAACCCTAGAACCTGCAGGGGGGAACCGTGTCAGAACCGTCAGAGAAGGAAAACTCCTTGCAGGCCGTAGGTCAGCTTGGGTAGGCCTCCGTCTTCTCATTTCCACCATTTTACAATCAGAAACGCAGCTCTCGAACCGCCAGATGCATTCATACACTCAAATACCAAGGGGAGCGTTGACTGATTCAAATTAAATACATTCAGAATATGGTATTGTAGCGATCCAGGTGGGTCGCTGTATGTAAGTATGTGTGCAGGGCATTGTGGGGGAACATTGTTGTGTGTTTGTTTGTTCCCCCTGTGTGTTAGTTAGAGTTATGTGTTGTAAACCATGTTGTGTGTGTTATTGGATATGAATATCTGATGGAGAGGTGCAGAGAGTCCAGGCAGCTCAAGGTGAGAGGCAGTATGGGAGGCCTGGAGGGTCATCAACGAGATGACAGGACGGAAGAGGACCAGGAGGGACAGGTTGAGGGACACAGCCCTGAGGAAAGGGTGGTGACCTGGTTCAACCACTTCGAAGGCTGCTGGGCACAACAGCAGACGGAGATGAGGAAGAAATACCATCATTCCTCCAGAACCTCAACATCGATGATGGTCCCTTCACGACCAGTGAGTTTGCCAGGGCAAAAACTACGCTGAGAGGGCAAAAGTGCTGGGCGGACGGCATACCCCAGAGGTCTTAAAGAACTGTGGTCTCGACAACATCATCCTACAGTTCTGTAACCTCGCCCTGCTAAGCAACAAGCAGCCTGACATGTGGTCTCTCTCAACATCATCCCGGTGCCTAAAGCTGGAGACCTCTCGAAGCCAGACAACTACCGAGGCATCAGCCTGACATGTATCGCCGCAAAGGTTTACAACCGGATGATACTGAACCGGATACGGCATGCCATCGACCCTCACCTGAGGAGAACCAAAATGGCTTTCGAGAGAGAGAACCACCGTGGCCCAGATCCTGGCCCTGAGGAGAATCATCGAGGAGGTGAAGAAGAACAACCTGACTGCTGTATTGTGCTTCATTGACTTCAAAAGGCATTTGACTCGATACACAGAGGCACGATGATGAAGATCCTTAAGGCCTACGGTGTCCCTCCCAACTTACTCCGGGCAATAGAGACCATGTACGAGGAACAAGGGCCAAGGTGGTGACCCCAGATGGCAACAGTGAGGAGTTTGACATCCTGGCTGGGGTACTGCAAGGAGACACCCTAGCCCCCTTCCTCTTCGTCATAGTCCTGGATTATGCACTCAGGAAGGCCATCAGTGGACGAGAGCAGGATCTTGGCCTCACTCTAACACCAAGGAGGTCGAGACGACACCCCACAGTAGTCCTGACAGACCTGGACTACGCAGATGACATCAGCCTGCTCTCCGACCACGTGGAACAAGCACAGTGCTCTTGAGCAGAGTGGAGTCAGAGTGTGCCAAGGTTGGCCTTCGGCTGAATGCCAAGAAAACCGAGGTTATCACCTATAACATCTTATCGGAACATCCACCTTTAATAACAACAGAAGGCACTGCTCTGAAGGAAGTCAAGGACTTCAAGTACCTGGGCTCATGGGTCAACTCAACTGAGCAAGATCTCAAAGTAAGGAAAGCACTTGCATGGAGGGCACTGAATGGCATGGCCAGTGTATGGAACTCAACCTCCCCCGACAAATCAAACTCAGCTTCTTCTACGCAACGGTAGAGTCTGTTCTCTTATATGGCAGTGAATGCTGGACCCTGAAACCAACCCTGCAGAAGTCTCTAGACGGGTGCTACACCAGAATGTTGCGTGCAGTACTTAACATCAGCAAGAGTACACATGTTACCAACAGGAATCTGTATGATGGAACACCAAGGGTGAGCGATAAAATAGCAGCCAGGAGAATGAGACTTGCAGGACACTGCCAAAGACACCAGGAGCTGCCAGCCAGCAAATTGGTGCTGTGGGAACCAACGCATGGGCACCGGTCACGAGGGCGTCCACATTAACATATGTGGGCGTACTCAAGAAAGACGCAGGAGCGCAAAGCACCAACGAGTTGGCCAGATGTATGGAGAACCGGGATGACTGGAAGCGACGATGGAGGCTCGTCTGAGGACGACCTAGAGAGAGAGAGAGAGAGAGAGATATGTGTGTGTAAAACCGATGGTCGTGGTGAGCTAGAGGGTAATGCCACCCGACCGACGTTTGTGTCTTGATCAGTGCAGTTGCCTGTATTTCATTGCAAAAAGTGTTGATCGGGATATCTGGGGTCGTGCGGTGTATGGGGCACAGATATCGTCCGTACTTTATGATAAAGTGGCTACGGGGCCTAGCGGTGTATGAAGCACGTAGCCACGTTGAAATTGCTGCCTGACTCCCTTCGTCTTCTTGTTGCACCCCACTGCACATGCTCGCTACAGTATTATTATGTAGTCCTTGATACATTTCAACCAAATGTAGGGAATGTAGAAATAATAATAACCATAATCATCATCGTCAATTGCATTTATATCGCGCCTTTCATGGTTCATGCAGGCTTCATGGCACAGACACCCGCTGTGTCCTAATAGCACCTCCCTCTCACACTCCCTCTCTCTCTGGTGAGCGTTCTGGCACAAAATGGCCCGCTGTGCGTCACCCAGGTGGGCATTCTGGCACAAAATGGCCACCGTGCGTCACCCAGGTGGGCGTTCTGGCACAAAATGGCCGCCGTCGTCACCCAGGTGGGCGTTCTGGCACAAAATGGCCACCGTCAGTCACCCAGGTGGGCATTCTGGCACAAAATGGCCACCGTGCGTCACCCAGGTGGGTGTTCTGGCACAAAATGGCCACCGTGCGTAACCCAGGTGGCTGGTGCGCACTGGCAGTGGTTGAGGTTGAGCTCCCCCCCCCTTCAGTGTAAAGCACTTTGAGGTCCTGAAAGGCGCTATATAAACGCAAACCTCCATCAGCGTCGGACGGTGGGTCTCACCGTTTTGGCCCAGCAGATCCTGGAGATGCAGATGTAGCCCCGGTCATGGTGCCGCAGGTACAGGCAGTAGAGGGGCGCGCAGACCCAGAGGTAGGCACAGGGGACCCACACCAGCACTGTGTTCTGGAAGCACTGGGTTAGGTCCGGGCTGGATGTGTGCCACGTCCGGTTCCAGTCCTGAGACGCCGACAAAAACAAACAAACAAACATCAAATGCCCCTGGGCCCTCGTTCAAATCCTCTGGTACCTTTTTTTCAATTCTTGTCATTTTTCCGTTAAGCGTTTAAGTTGTAACTCTTGGTACGCGCCAAGGAAAGTGAACTCAAACGGAGGCTGGTTTTAAGGTGTTATCGAGAGTTAAAGGCTGGCGCGTGAATTGAGATGCGTTGTTTCTCCGCGAAAAGGCGGGAAGCTGCGGACTGGTTTTGACGCGCGTGAGTCTGAGGGCAGTGATGCGCAGTTCACCAACGAACGAAGTGAATCCGTGAAGTGAATCTGGGCGTACTGAATCACTGATCCTGAGTGATTCGTTCCTTTGATTCACCAGGCATGCAGTGGGCTGCGCCAAATTCCTTGCTTTGCGAGGCGTATGTTGCCTGTAGATGTTTGGATGGGCTTACCACTAAGCATTCTATTAGAAACGATACTGGACATCCACACTACATCCACATACTGGACTTCTCTATTACACTGAACTGTGCTGAAGAACTGTCCTCACAGTCAGTACGCTAACACAGAACACTGACACAGTTGGGACGAATCTGTGACTATATTGCACTGCTTTCTTAAACGCTCTCTCAAGACGAATGCAAGCATCGACACTCGGACGCGAGACTCCCCGAAACTGAAAAGTAAAACAAATTAAAAAAATCAGCTGCATTTCTGAGATGGTGGCATGCGATGTTATTGTAATTGTGTGTATACAATAAAGAGCACAAACTGCAGTGAATCGTTCAGGTAAACTCACTCGGTAGTTGAACAAAACGATTCACGGAGTCACTGGCCCGGATCTTTGTACTGAACTGAACGAAAAGATTTGACTCAGCAAAGTGATCCCTGTCTCATCACCTCGCTCATAGGCTGTTGAGTCAGGCCGGCCAGTGTGTCTGGTTACAACTGCACCTTACACTGAGATAATGTATGCATAAATGCAATACCAATCAATCAATCTTTGTTTTTGTATAGCGCCATTTACAAACAGGTTGTCACACAGCGCTTCACAATTTACATTTTCCAGAGAGAATTAAAAAAACAGAAAACCATTGGAGCCAATGTGGGAAACTGGAAAATTATTCCCTGACCCCTTAAAAGGTGATCGAGATGAACTCGGTGGGTAAATGGTGGGATACAGAGAAAAAAAAATAGTCCTTGAGGCTCTTGAGGCGTAACAGACCACCGGAAGGGCATTCTTCGGCATCCCCAGTGTTGGGGTGGGGTGGGCCTCATCCCTCCAGATACCAGGGCAGGGCGGGGGATGGCGATAAAGTCATAAAAAGCAGCGACTAATTCACCCGACCAATCAGTGTCCAGCGTAGGGTATCGCTCATTATACAAGGGACTGCTGATTGGGTAACAGGCAGCGCCAGGCTGACAGAGCCAGTTGGACCGTAAAGAAGTAAGGTTTAATCAGCCACGCTTAAAATCCTGCACGCATACGGCCGTCTATACGAAACAGGTGTTGGACGGTCTGAATGTTAGTGTTGCTAGCCCGTCCCATGCCACGTGGGCAGCGGAGATCAGCTCTTCAAACCGCGCAGCCGCAGATGATGCGTTCAATCGGCTCTCCGAAGACGGCGCGGTTCTTGGGCCAGGAGACGTAGCGCGCGCGCAGTCCTGCAGCTGATCGAGCCCATCATCTGCGGCTGCGCGTTCGTAGGCGGAGAGTAATTTATTTGTAAAATCGCCGTGGTGTTCAAAGTGGTTAATGTACTGTATATATGTTGCCTGGAAGACTGACAGGTCAGATCTAATATATATTATACTATACGTCATTTAGCAGACGCTTTTATCCAAAGCGACTTACAGTAGTGAATGCATAGATTTTTCAGTATATGTGGTCCCAGTGGGGATTGAACCCACAACCTAAGCGTTGCCAACGCTGTGCTCTACCAACTGAGCCACACAGAACCATGCTCTACCTACTGAGCCACACAGAACCATGCTCTACCTACTGAGACACACAGAACCACGCTCTACCTACTGAGCCACAGAGAGCCACACAGATCTGGCAAAAGGAATACCACAAAAAAAGCATGTCATTCTTATAACTGCGTCTCGCACACTTCACGGGTCGCTGTCCGGCGACGCGGGCCGGGGAAAGACCCTGATCTCTGAACTGTAAACATGCACCAAACAAACATTAAACCAGCGCTGTTCATCAAACGAATGTTTACCGAGTTGTGAAAAGCAGGCCTCTATAGCGTCCGCGCGGTCTGACGAATCGCGTGCGACCAATTTCAGCAACAACCGCGAGTTAGCACACACTAGGGCGAGTTAGCACACACCAGGGCGGTTCCACACACACACACACACACACACACACACACACACACACACACACACACACACACACACACACTAGGGCAGTTTACTCAACGGTTCAGTAATCACAAACTAGTCCGTGCAGTCCTGACCACACAAAAAAAAAAAAAAAGCGGTCATCCAGAAGTCACCACTAACTAATATCATTTGAAAAGTTCCACACACACACACACACACACACACACACACTCACACACACACACTCACACACACACACACACACACACACACTCACACTCTCACACACACACACACACACACACACACACACACACACACACACACTCAGGGGCGGTTCCAAAACACCAGTTTACTCAACTCACACACACTCACAGTCTAATCTCAAACTCGTCTCACACACAGTCCTGACACAAACAAACAAAAACACACGGTCATCCAGAACACACCACTAACTAATATCATTTGAAAACACACACACACAAAGTCAGACCAAGCTCAGACACACACACACTGGGCACAGTGTTACACACACACACACACACACACACACACACACACACACACACACACACACACACACACACACACACACACACACACACACACACACACACACACCGCGGATGTGGGATGGTTAGGGAAGCTGGGCTTGTAACTCAGAGGTTGCAGTTTCAATTCCCAGGAGGAACACTGCTGTTGTACCCTTGAGCTAAAGGTACTTAACCTGAATTGCTTCAGTAAAAAATATCAATCAATCAATCTTTATTTTTGTATAGTGCCATTTGCAAACAGGTTGTCACACAGCGCTTCACAATTGGCATTTTCCAGAGAGAATCAAAAAACCAGAAAACCATTGGAGCCAACCATCCAGCTGTATAAACGGATTGTATGGAATGTAAAAGAAATGTAAAACTGTAAGTCGCTCTGGATAAGCGCGTCCTGCTAAATGCCTGTAATGTAAAATGTAAATGTGCGGCGCGAGTAGTAATCCGATAAACCGCGCGGTGGTTTGGCGCTCAGGCGAGCGGCCGTTAGGGGCTGCCGTCTACCGCGGTTTTATTTATTTATTTATTTAACCTTTATTTAACCAGGCAAGCCATTAAGAACAAGTTCTTATTTACAATGGCGGCCTGGGTACATACCTGGGTACATACACCATTCACTCACACACTCACACCTACAGGGCAATGTAGACTCTCATGACCTGGCCAAGAAGGGCCCGGTAAGAATAGCTGCTTTGTCATAGTCTGGTAACAAAACAAAAAAAACAACAACGAATAAACATATAAACAAGTAACAGCATATGTACACATATACACAGAATGTACAAAAGCAGGAATCCACTGATCATATGGGGCACGTAACTAAGTCATGGGGAAGCAGTGGAAGGCTGGAATGCGAAGAGGAGGCTGGGAGGTAGGCTACTACACTACTACTCAACTGAAGAGGGGG